>ML682060.1:27277497-27451095 GCA_007922195.1 Podocnemis expansa
ACACACACACACACACACACACACACACACACACACACACACACACAGTACTTGCCCAGATTAAAGCTGGTTCTAGCCAGTGTTTGTCTGTTAGTGAATAACATCCATGGGACAGTGTACTGTCAATGAAAAATAGTGGTTAAAGGTTATGATTATTTTGCTCTGGGCCTTGCACCTTTGAGTTAATCTGAGATTAGGCCCAAAACTATCCCCACCAGTAGTGAGTTAAAATAATTGTAATAAAAACTATGAATTATCAGTACAAAACCTAGGATATTTACAATTTCAGAATAGTGTGTGCTAGTGAACTACTGAACACAAAAGTATGAAATTTCTTTTCATTTGTAGCCATCCAAGTGAAAATGTTGCTGATGGCTGCACGAAATGTTAAATATGCTAAGGGAAAAATGACTGTATAGTTGAAACATTCAGCATGCTATATAACTAAGACAACAAAGGGTTTTTTTATTAAGCAATAATAATTTAGTAAGAGTATAGCACCCGGAGCACTTTATTAACAGACTTCCAGCATTGCAACAGATTCTACAAGTTTTATAATTACAGGTCCATAAATGTAGGGCTTAAGTGAGTTATCAGATGTCACATAGCCTGTCAGTGTGCAAGTGAGAAACTGACCATACAGCTCCCAACATAGGATCTTCTGTGCTAACCACACTAACATTAGCAAATAGTGTGGTAGTCTGAAAGAAAACTACTAGTACAATGAAACAATATTCAAAACATGCAATTGTAACAGACCGCTCCCCAGATCCCATCCGATATGCCACTGTGACCTCCCAATTCACCCCTCTTTGCCAAGTGACCACTCACTCCTGTGTCAGTCCACTCCAGCCTCTTGTGTGAAGTTGGGCCCAGGCAGTGGGTGTCTACAGAGATTGGGAACCACTCTCAACCACCACACACTCAAGTCTGTCCATTTAACAAAGAAATGGGTTGTGCCCGGCCTCCTTCACTCACACCCAGTAAAGATCACACAGCTTTAGGTAAAACTACTACTAGTTTATTGATCAGATTATAATTGTAAGTGAGAATATGGCCAATCATGGTATAAGTAAGTCAGGAGAGAACACAAGAAAATAAAAGGCAAAATACGCATGCTAACCTAATACTTTCTACTTAAACTAACCTCATAGTCCAAACAAGTTTATGCTCAAGGTGTTTGGCTGTTAGATGTTTGCTCAGCCAGTCTCTGCCTGAGGCCAGGCAGGGCCCAGATCTTGCTTGAAGTAGTTTCAAGATGGAGCGTCCCAGCTCAAAAGCCCCTTAAAACTTCCAGGTCTCAGTCCCCCCCTCGCCCCCCAAACCTCTCAGTCCCTCATTTTCAGGGCTGAGGCGATCCCTTTGTTTCTGCACAGACACCTCCATTAGCACACCTTTGTCTCTTTTGGCTCACTGCTGCTGGGAGAGACCTCTGTCTGTTCCCTCATCCCTGAGCTATAGAAAGCGTGTTACGTGGATGTTAACACATATGAAAGTGTAGGAAACATATCGTCATAGAAATCCATGTAGAATGAGTCATTAGCACCCATAAAGAAACACTGTCTGGTGTAATTGGCAGAAGGCATACAATTCCTGTGTATAAGTGAACAGGAAAACCATTTAGATCATTAACCAGGGTACACGGATGTGCACACTGTAACATCAGCTATTAAGAACTGCTAACATTTAAATTAGTTGAGGTACGTGAGATAACAGCTTGTGAAGTGGTTAAGTTTTGGCCTGTGCAGAGGTCTTGGTGTTCTGGTCCCAAGTTCCTGGGACAGCGGAAGCTGCTACATCTCCCAAGCAGTGCCTAAAGGATTGTATTTTTGAGGGAGGAAATACTTTGCATGCTGTGACCTTCTCAACCTCAGCTTCTCAAGCTGACTGAAGAATTTTCTAAGGGAGCCACATCCAGTCCACTTTTCCAAGGCAGAGGTTACAGATATACAGCCTTTGAGGCAATAGAGAGAAAATGGGAATCCTGGCATATATGGTGGGAAAGGGGGAGAAGAAAGGGAGTGCAAACTCAAGCAAGGCTTGGTATGGAAAGTTGTTGGGGGGGATGAAACTCCTTAGCTGGATTATAGTTGGAACTTGAGCATTTAAGGGCTGGAGCACAAGCCCTATGAGGAAAGACTGAAAGCATTAGGCTTATTTAGTCTGCAGAAGAGAAGTTTGAGGGGGGATTTGATAGCAACCTTCAGCTGTTTGAAGGGATGCTCCAAGGAAGATGAAGCTCGACTGTTCTCGGTAGTAACAGAGGACAAAACGAGGAGCAATGGTCTCAAGTTGCGGTTAGGGAGGTCGAGGCTGGATGTTAGAAAAAACTTTTTTACTAGGCGAGTGGTGAAGCGTTGGAATGAGCTGCCGAGGGAGGTGGTGGAATCTCCATCTTTGGAGGTGTTTAAGGCCCGGTTGGACAAAACCATGACTGGGATGGTTTAGTGGGCGTGGCCCTGCCTCTGGCAGGAGGTTGGACTAGATGACCCATGAGGTCCCTTCCAACCCTATGATGCTATGATTTGTGCGCAGATATAAGGAATGATATCATTTGCCTGCTCACTTTAATCTTCAGAGATGCTGTGAAATAGCTTAGGTCCAGAGTTTGAGGAGATGCTGAACCCTGGTGGGGAATTTGCATTTTAAATACAACTTAAAATATCACTGTCACTTCCATGTTATTTTTAAATAGTTCCTGTGTATGTAGGACCAACACAAAACAAATAAATGTGCTTATAGAGAAGCCACAGGTAACTAAGTGCAAGTTCCAGAAATGTAAGTTGTCTTCTCTCCCCAACTTGTGGAGGCAAGCTCATTGCTCATGCTGCGCTGACTACTGTTGATGCTGGTACTGATAAACAAATCGAGTTCTTCATTTTATGGTCCAGCAAACAGCTGCCATCCTCAAACACCCATCTGTTGGGGTTGTTAGATAAGGACAAGTTTAATCAAGAAGGCCGACTTAGAAATTTCTGAAGGAATGTTAGCAACGATAAAGTATAGAAGGAAAGACCGAAGGAAAATTTGATGATACCCTTTCTTGCCAGTGCAGCTTATCTGTTCAGTTTTGTTCTTAGCGCGCTAATGGTACTGTATATCAAAATCATCCTGATTGAGGAAAATCTTGAACGTGAACTACCTTCCCATTTTCTCTTTTTTGTTTTCCCACTATCTAAAAAGCTTGGTATCTTTTTCATGGTACCCTGCCAGAATATATGTGAGAGCGAAATGTCACATCATCAAAAGAACCTAAGAGACCTAGACACTCAAATACTGTTTACAAAGCAGTAGGAGACAGATGCCCAGTTCACTTACGCTACTTTGACAAATGTATTTGCATATGTAAGCACCTTTGTACTTCCTTGTTGTGTTATTCAGGCACTTCTGAAAAGCTAGCTGCTGATAATTCAGTACAGTTTAATTGAAAAAAGAAAGAAAACCATCTTGTCAGACTCGATACATTTAATAGGTTAGGTTTTTTCAAGTAATTCCATTAAAACTTTTGTGTGTATATAAATGTAAGCACACAATACCAATCTTTGAGTTGTTCAAATGAAACAAACTTTTCCTGTTAGATTTAAGTCTTGGGAGGATCACTCAGTGCAAGGATGATGCTTCAGTGATGCAGAGCTGGCAGTAGAGTTTTCTGCCACTCACATGGGCAGCAGGCCCAGTATTGGAGGAAGAGGTATGTCGTCGTGTTGTTTTGATCCTCAACCATGTTTTTAAACCCATACCTTTAAGCCCACTTCTTTATTCTGTGTCAACAGTGCCAGATGTTGTATATGCAAAACAAAGAAGTATGGCCTGCCCTAAGATATGCTATGATTAGTTAATGCTTGCAAAGACTAAGAACCAAGTTGGTGATTTTTGTCTCCAGCCATCCCCAGTGCTGGATGCTTCAGAGGAAAGTAGAATCTGCCACCACCCCATAGTCCCTTAGCTGGGCAGTGCTATGCCATGGGAAAGATTGCTGACTCCAGCTGTAGTCAGCTCATGCCCCCATGAAGCATGAGGATTCTTGACCTTTATAATGTTTTATCAAAGCACATTCTGTTTTTTTAAAAATAAAATGTCAAATCTATTTGTTTCAAGTCTGTATGTTTGATCCAGTGCATTCTGAAACCTATGCAGGGTGGAAGTCCCACTTTAAGCTCTGTAGATTGTTCTCCATTATTAGACAATACAAAATGGCAGCAGTTAACATGGTGAAATGGTTACGGTTGCTATTGTGGAATGCTTTTCTTCCGGAATGGCCCCCCCCACACTTCTGACATAGATAATGACTTTTGCGTGACTTGATTCTAGAGTGTGGAAATGTGAGTGTTTTCTTTAAAAACAAGATAACATTATACAATTTTACATTTATTATTGGTTGGCAGCTGCAGTTAGGGGTTCACAGTACCCTATTAGCTAATCAGAGCAAAGATGACCAACAATATAAGGTGTACAGTGCCTGCCATCATATTATAATGGAAGACGTTTCAACCATTGCCCAAATGTAAGTACGCATTAGTATGAAATTATCGCGGTCAGAAATTGGTTTTTTTACTAGGAAGCAGAATGTGCTTTATAAATGCACAATATTAACAGGACTCAGTAGCTAACTTTACAACTCTGGCAGGCATCATTTAGAAGGGCCCATTGTATTGGTAAACTGTATCTGGTGGGAGAAAGAATGGAATTTAACTGAATGACCAAGAGCAAATTTAAGAGAATGACCATAGTAACTATGCTAGTTACTATGGTGTTAACTACGTCTCTCTAAGAATGTGTAAGTTAAAAAACAAAACTCTCACAACTTTTTATCATATACCAAGCATTCAGTGATGGATGAGAAGCTACCTGGTGCTCTAACACAAAGACAACAGTAGTGTGTAAAGGGACACCTTTACAACCAAATGTGATTAATAATGACATTCAGGCTCTAAGACAGCATTATTGAACTAAACTGCAAACCCTCAAAAACTTCAGTTAGAGTAGCCTTTAATGGATGCTATTTTAATAGCCTAATTTTCCCCCCCCATACATATGTGGATAAATCATTATATTCAGTATAGCAATGCCTAAAGCTTTTAATCATGATCAAGGAGCTATCATGCTAGACGCCATTGAGAATTCTTGTTCAGAAATTGTGTGTAGTGAAGAAAGAAGGAAGTGCTGTAGGAAGAAGACATGCATGCACCAGCAGGGCCCAACGAAAAGAGCAAGGAAGAACCAAATTAAAAAGGCGGGTAAGGTAATGACTCTAAATTCACACACCTTTTCTCCCTTATGGTCTGGATCCTACATGGCTACAGTAGTACTGCAAAACAATACATTTAGAAAAGGACTGCCATGCAGGAAGGACCAACAGCTTTTCTCCATTATAGAAGAGAATTGCTCCCTTCCAGAGACGACAACACGTGTTCAGGGGGAGAATAAATGAGCTCATTCAACGTGGAGCCTTCAATGGGGTGGGGCAGAGATGCTGTCATGCAGTTCATTTGTAACAAATGCAGGCAGGTCAGTCAGTGGGTTAGGCTTCTGAATACAGTTATGGCAACAAAATTGTGCATGCAATAATGGTAATGGTTTGAGAATTTAAGATCAAGGGTTAATTAAACATTCTCCCCCCCCCCCAACGCAAGGGGACCTTCTGACAGGTGCCCTGACCTAGCTTCCTCCACCAGTGGCTCTCAGAACATTTGGTTATTGAAGGAATTTTTTAAAAATTGCACTTCTAATCTTTTGGATTGCCAACCCCCGCTGTAGTCTAATGCTAATTAGAATGTTGCATAGAATTCTGTGCGACATGACTTTGAAATTGCTCTTCTGGTGTCTCAAAACTTGGATTTTTTGGGGGTGGGGGGAATGACATTTGTTTGTAAAATAAGGTATATTTTATATTGAAGTAGTTTAAAAAAAAAAAGTCTCCATTCTGAAGATGCTAATAAGCTACTACAGGTGGGCATTTTTAAATCAGCAGGTTCAGATAACTTGCATCCAGGTGTTTTAAAAGAGCTTGCTGAACCATCAACGTTGATTTTTGTCAAGTTCTGGAAGGCAGACGAAGTTCCAGAAAGGAGAACCAAGGAGTTGTGTGGCACTTAAAGGCTAACAGATTTATTTTTAGCAAGAGCTTTCCTGGGAGAAAATCCCACTTCGTCAGATGCTTCGAAGATGGGTGAATTTACAGAATGGAATGAAAATAAATGCAAGGGGGTGTAAAACACAGGATTAGGTCATACAGTAACAGCAAATCAGAGCAGTTGTTAGGTTCAAACCCTGGGAAGCCTGAAGTCAAATTGCCTTTTGTAATGAGAAAAGAACCCATAGTTTTGATCCACTCCTGCTTTCACAGAATTTAATTTGCATATTAATTCGAGTTCAGCTGTTTCTGTTTGAAGTCTTGATGTCCCAGCTACATCTCTGATGACAGTCATTAACAAATCATTTATCGAGTGATTAGAAAGATGGAAGTGCTCAGCAACTGGTTTTTTTGTTTTGTGATTTCTGATATCAGTTCTATGTTCGAAGACTGCAGAAAAGCTAATCCTGTGCCAATATTTTAAAAGGATAAATGGGATGACCTAGGTGATTGTAGGCCTGGCAATTTGCCATTGATTCTAAGCAAGATGGTAAAGTGGATGGTTATAGGACTTGGTTAATAAAGAATTAAAGGAGGGTAATATATTTAATGCTGGTCAGCATCTGTTTATGAAAAAATAGATTTTGTCAGACTAACTACATATCTTTTTTTAAGGTGATTACAAGTTTAGCTGATAAAGGTACTTGTGTTGACATACCATACTTAGACTTTAATAAGGCATTTGACTTGGCATCTCATGAGATTTTGATTAAAAACTTAGAAAGTTATAAAATTGACAGGGCACATGTTAAATGGATTAAAAGCTGGGTGTGATACATCTTGGGGCACCCAGGCCTATGATTCACCTTGTTGCACTTTCTTCCAGCATGAGTGGTTCTTGCATATGCCATATGGGTGTTAAAACTCCCTAGCACAATCAGCCTGTCAGCTATTCAAGAACTCACTTAGTCTATACAAGCCCTGCTAGTTGACACCTAGGACTTACACTTACTGAAAGATCTACCTTTCTACATTATAAATTAGATTCTTACCCCAAATTTTAGTCTGTTGCAGCATTTGGGCCTGTCTCCTTGCGGCTAGCAATTTTTCATCTTTTTTGTTTCAAGGCAGATCATTAATGAAGCGATGTGGAGTGTCTTTTTCCATTCTTTAATATACTGAATCATCTTTCATCTTTTAAGGTATCTTTTAAATAGGATTATCCCCCTGTCTGTTGTATGGTTGCTTTTCACTTCCAAGTGATTTAGTTTATACTTCTGATGGTTTTCTGTTGACTTTTTTGGGTTGTTGCAGTGGAACATGACTCAAGAATATACTACATGATCAGCTAGTCAGGGCAAATCCCTCCTGCTTCAATGAACCATCACCAAGACTCATTTTCGCTCCAAGATAAGAAGGATATAATTTTTGGTATAATTTCATCATTCTTTAAATACTGCCTCTAACTGCATCTCCCAAAGATTGAGTATTGATAAATTACAACTTTGTGGTAGATACGTCACATGCTACTCTTTACAGATGAATACGATGAAGGCAGTGATTGTGAATTCATCAGGTCTGAGATGGGTTGCTTGTAAAGACCAGTGAACTCTTTGCCAATTGGCACCAAATCACCTCTATCTAACTAGCTAATTGATAGTGTCTCAAAACGTAATTGTAAATGGGGTAATCATCATTGATTAGATATGTTTTCACTGGGGTCCTGCATGAATAGGTTCACGGCCTTATGGTATTTAATAATTAATAAACTGGAAGAAAACTAAAGGAAAATGTGCACATGCACAATGATTTGGGAAGTAGTAAATAATGCAGAGAACATGTCACTGATCCAGAGGAATCTGGATCACTTGGTAAGCTGGGTGCAGACCAACATTGTTTTAATTTGACTAAATGTATATCTATTATAACAAAGAACGTAGGCCATACATACAGAATGGGGATTCTAACCTAGGAAGCCGTGACTTTGAAAAAGATCTAGGGCTTATGGTAGATAATTAGCTGATCATGAACTCCAGGTATAATACAGTGGCCAAAATGGCTTAAGTGATCCTTGGATACATAAATAGGGGGAGTCTTTTGTATAAGAGAGGATATTTTACCTCTGTATTTGTGCTGATGTGACTGCTGCTGCAGTACTGTGTCTAGTTTTGATAGCTGCCGTTCAAGAAGGATGTTGATAAATTGGAGAGGGTTCAGAGAGGGGCCACAAAAATTAAGGGATTAGAAAATATGCTGCACAGTGACTGACTCAAAGGGCTTTATCTATTTACTTTAGCAAAGAGACATTTAACAGGTGACTTAATCTAGTCTCCAAAGAGGATGACCAAATGACCTGATTTTATAGGGCCAGTCCTGATATTTAGAACTTTTTTCCATATAGGCATCTGTTACCCCAGCCCCATACCAATTTTTTTTCCTCACATTTCCCATCAGGTTACCCTATATATAAATATGTACATGGGAGTAAATGTTTAGTAATGGGGTCTTTAATCTTATTAGTGAAAAGTATAACGTGACTGAAGAGCTGGAAGGTGAAGTGAGACAAATTCAGACTGTAAATAATGTGTACATTTTTAGCAGTGAGAGCAATCAACCTTTGGAATAATTTACCAAGGTTTGTGGTGGATTCTTCATCCCTGACAATTTTTTACAATAAAGATAAGATGTTTTTCTAAAAGATCTGTTCTAGGAATTATTTTGGGGAAGTTTTCTAGCCTGTGTTATATTTGAGATTAGATTAGATGACCATAATGATCACTTGTGACTTTGCAATCTGCATATCTATGAAAACCTAAAGATGCACCTGTTTTTAGGTCAGACTCTTTTGAAGTTCTTGTTTTGTCCACTAGCAGCTATCTGTCTCCAATTACCGTGCAGATGTTCATCACTTGACTTATGACTCATGCAACTATTGAAAACATGTAATAGCTTCTCTGTATCACAGCCTGTTGCCATGGCCTGAGGTTTACTGCACTGGCCCTCGCCTATTTCTTCTTCTGTGATTCTACTGTGCAGATCTACTACTGCAGTCTTACTTTGCAACACTTCAGTAACAAATAAATAATGGCTATGCATTATTCAGTGTCATTAACGATAAAGTTTCTGCCCTGAGGCATTTATAATTTAAAAACAGACAAGGCACAGCAAATTTGGGAAGTAAATCTGTTAATCTTTTGAATCACTTTTGTTTTTTTTAAAGTTTGAAGTAGTAACTGCTATTCCAGTAGCCTTTACTAAGTCATTGTGTGACATGTGTTTCTGTAATCTAATGATATCACAACAGCCCTGAGGACGTATCTGAAAAGTTCACTTTTATTATTCCTGAAAACCTTGTGAAACTTCACTGGGGACAGATGACATCAGTTACTGAGAGAACAAGGGAATAGTTCTGTAGCTTCTTTGTTATGGTGCTAAATCTATTGTGGTCAAGAATATTTGCTTAAAGAGCTGTGGTATTGGTCCTTATGGCATAGATACAGATAGACAGATCTTTTTTAAAAAAAACTGCTGCAAGAATGAACAAATTTAATTCGCTAGAGAATTTTTCTGCAGTTATGATAGATATGGCTTTTTTTAGAGGAAAAAAATTGTCAGTTGCAATCCATAAATGCTTTTGCCTGAAGAAATTTGTTAGTCTTCAAGCTGCCACAGGACTCTTGTTTTTGCTGTATGCAGAGTGACAGCTAACCTGCTGGAATTTTTAGTTTTCATCATTTTTACCTTCCTTCTATTTGTGTCGGCTTTATTTATTCCTTGTAATTTGCAGCTGTATTAGTCTAGTTCAGTAAAACAAACAAGAATTCCTGTGGCAGTTAAAGACTAACAAATTTGTTTGTTGCATGAGCTTTTGTGGAAGAAAATCCCACTTCATCAAAGTGTCTGATGAAATGGGATTTTCTTCCACGAAAGTTTATGCAATAAATAAATTTGTTAGTCTTTAAATGCCACAGGACTCCTTGTTTGTTCATATGTCTTCAGTGACTTGAGTAAACGGTGGATTAGACAAAACATGCTGAGTTTTAAATAGCAGAGAAAGAGATCAATTCATTACCTGTAAGATTGCCAGCCTGATAGTGAACTGAACTAAGGATAGACTTCATTGTTTCAAAGTACAACCATTCTATAACTAACCTCTCTTTTCTCATCAGTGAGTTCAGAAGGATCTTATTAAATAGTTTCCCCCCTCCATAGCACTGCTGTATTTTTAGTGGTGTGGAGGGGGGAGGAAGTTTGAGATACAGAGACTTGGAATATGGAAATAGATATTATATGCAATCTTGTACTCATTTTTCTTGAACTGTAAGTAAAGAGCATGGAAGCTCATTCTGCTCTCACTTTTCACTGGGTAATCCCAGTTAAATCAACAGTGTGACTAGGGCAGAAATATCAGACACATTGAAGGGCGGGACACCTGACATGGGCCATGCGTGTGCATGAGCTCCCCAACCCTTTCCCCTGCTACATTTGAGTGGCATGGGCTCCCCCAACCCTGAAGGCTCAGATGCCTTCCCTTTTCCCTGTCCTGCAGGCTACCCTTTGCCATGCTGGCTCACAGACCCCCTTGCCTTCTGCCCCTGCTGTATGGCTCCCAGACCCCTTCCCTTTCCAATTTCCCTTCCATGTGGTGGCAGGCAGGCAATCTCAGTCACAGGCATGCTGGGCTCCCTCTGCCCACTCAGTCAGTCATTCAGCATGCTGGCCTTTGATTGGCTTGTTCGCCACATGCCCCCTCCACTGTTTCTTTTTCGTGTTTGTGATTCGTGCTTTGTGCTGTCAGTCAGATTAGCATACTGACTGACTGACACACAGGGAACAGTTGGGGTAGGAGGTGGTGCGTTGACTCTGGGAGTCCAGCCCAGTCTTCTGTGCCTGAGACTGATTGGTTGGCAGACCACAGAACTGAGCCGGGATTTGCTGGAGTGCTGCTTTTGTTCCCCTATGTTGTGACTCATATCATGTGAATGAGTCATAGTGTTTGTGTGAGTGCGTGCATGGCCCTGCTCTGCTCTTCCCTCCTGGCAGCCTGTGTTTTTCTTTTCATGGCTGTTGCAGATAGCCTGGGCAGCAGCTCCATGGGCCAGATCAATGCCCTTGGTGGGCCACATCTGGCCTGCAGGCCATAAGTCTGAAGCCCTGGCCTAGGGTGCCCACCCCTCCCAAATTGCTTGGGACGGGCTCGAAATAAGTTCCAGTCCCAGGCTGAATGACTCTGGGACAGCTTTTGTCCCAGATGTTCTGCAGTGCTCATCCATGACTGCCCAAGTTTCAGGGATGAAGCCAGCCTCTTCTTAGGAGCATGGAGGAGTCCTGAGGCAGGTCTTTGCCTCGCCACGTCAAAAGCTCCACCCTCTGCTCCTCCTCTCTTACCTGAGGCCATGCCCCCTGTTCAGGTCAGAAGCTGGAATTGGGCAGTAGTGAGAGCTGCCCAGAGAATCTGGACCACTGGCCTGAGCCTCAGATCTTGCACCTGCACTGGGCAATATGGGACGTGAACACTGGCTGAGGCCTGTTCTTGGGCACTCATCCCAGGACAGCTGGAGAACCTGGGGCTTTCCATAGCAGCCCAAGATCTCCGGGCAGCTCTCAGTACTGTCCCGCTCTGGCTTCTGGCCTAACCATGGACGGGGCTTTGGAGGGAAAAGGAAGAGTGGTGGGTGAGGACAAAGAGGGGCAGGGCTCCTGCATGTGTCCTGCTTTTGCCTTTTGAAAAGTTCATCACCGGCAGTGTGGCACTAGTGTCAAAGTGATGTGGGGAGACTCAGGGCCATTACTTGTTACTTCCCAAAGTAGTTTGAGCCATAAATATTACAAGTAGTTTAAATTAGACATAAACTAGATTAGCATTTAGGGCCAGACTTTGCCATCTTTCCTCCTGCTACATAGAAAAGCTTATTCTGCAAACAGCTTTCTGGTTTCAGTGGAAATACTCTGTAAAGCCCCAATCCTTCCCTGAATCTATGTGGGAGACCCTTGTGGCACTCCAGTGACGTTAGTGAGGCTTCATGCAGGCACAGAGATGCTCCCCAGCACAATGTCAGGATCAGCCCTGAAGATTCAGCTCAGTGTGCAGTATGAGTAGCAAAATCTGCTCCTTTTTTATTTTTAAATCTGTATCTACTGGAGCCATTTTATGAAATTTAAAATTGCTCCAGCATACTCTACAAGAAGTAGATTAAACAGTCACTATATGCAGAGAAACAATAAATCCCTCATAAAGTATACTCCTGTCCCACAGTCTTCCTTTTCCATTCTTTCTCTTCCTCTTTTCTACCATGTTCTCTTAAGAGTGTGATGTTCTGTTGAACTTGAAATCTAAGTAGCTGGTGAAGAGGGATCTCCAGTTTACCTGTATGGCACCTGCCCAGCTATAGTAACACAGGTCTGCTTATCCATTGCCATTAATTTTGTAATTGTACCAATGCAAAATGGGTGCAAACTGTTACAAGTCTTTTTCTGTGGTGTTTATTTTATGCTCTCTTTCCAATGGTGCAACTAACTGTGCAAAGTGTAGGGCCATGGGTAAACTTAATCTGACTCTTATGGTTTTTCACTTCGGAGAGGGGGGAGAAAAAGGTACATCCTGTATTAATTTGTTCAAATCAACATTTCCAATTAGATCCAAAGTGTTATGATGCCTTCATTGCTAAGTCACTAGACCACTGAATTTCCATTTCAGGCCATGGAATTTAACCTGTGCTTTACCAGTAGTCAGGTCAAAACTTGGTAAAAATGTCATGTTCATTAGCATTTAATTCCTGCGTCATTCTTCCCCTGTACCAGTGCAATTACAAAATCATTCTAACATTTTGGGTCTAAAATACCAATATATCCTAGCCAAAATATTTCACAAATAAAGTAAGCAAGTTAGTATTAGGAAAAGCTTATCCAGGTAAAGATGAGGTATCTATAAAATAGCAAGGGAAGAATTAGAAAATCAGAGCAACTAAATTTAATAAAAAGGTCTAATTGGGTCCAAACTGTGGCATTTTAAACTTGATTATTTAAATGGATTAGCTCTTTTCTCTCACTGATGTACAGTAGAACCTCAGAGTCATGACCACCTCAGGAATGGAGGTTGTTCATAATTCTGACCAAAATGCTTTGGTGGCTTCTTTCAAAAGTTTGCTGCTGAACATTGACTTAATACTTGGAATTCTATATGCTGCTTTCTCCCCTTTCGTTTTTTTTAAGTAGATTATTTTTAACACAGTACTGTACTGTTTGCTTTTTTAATCTGCCGTTGCTGAATTCCTTACTTCTAGTTCCAAATAAGGCGTGTGGTTGACTGGTCAGTTTGCAAATCTGGTGTTTAGTAACTCTGAGGTTCTGCTGTATTTATGAAGACAGTATAGGCCTAATTCAGCCCCTGTGTAGCTATTGCCTCAGTGGAGTCGTACCCACACTGTTAAAACTGGATTTGGCCTAACTTCTTTATGTCGCTGATTCAGAATGTTTTTCTAACTTTGCTTTATATCCCAATACATGAAATTTCTTGGATTGAAATGAAATATGCTACCCACAACCTTAGTGACATTTCTTCTCAAGCCACTTCCTTTCCTCCTTAGTATACATTTTGGTTTGATTTGTTTGGCCTGTTTTCACAGGAAAGAGGAGGTTCTCAAAGTTAGCTTTTCTCTCCAGGCTCATTTCAGTTGCTACAAAGAACCTTTCAAGGAAAACAGGTTTCTGTGGTTCTACTTGGGCTTTCAGGGTATGGAAGAAGGGAATATTTGTTACAATTTTTGTGTCTGGAATTTGGCTTTAACAAATGCAGGCAACATCACTAACTACAGAATAGAAATCTGTGAATGTTTTTTGGTTCAGTGGCTGAAACCCCAAAAAGAATTATTTTTTTTCTTTTTCTTTTTTTTAGTTCAAAGGTTTTTTAGCAGAACAAAATTTGAAATTAAAAAGTTAAAAAATGAAGTTTTTTTATAAATATCTAAAGGTTTTGATTTCTTCCAGATTTATTTTTTACCAAGCTAGCTCAGCAAATTCAACGCAAATTCAAATAATTTTTGTTAACCTACATCTGCATTTTTTTTGGTTTTTTAAAAACAGTTATAGTTGAAAATTTTTGCCCAGCACTTAATGGGTAACCCATACTGACAATATTAATGACTTTACGTGCTAACAGAGCTGATGTAAATCAACAAAATCTCTCTACTGACTTATATAGGCTTTGGGTAACTCTCACAGATGGTTTTATAGCAGTGCTCTTGAGGACAGTCAGGAAGATACCATCTTGTATTTGGCATGACATTTAATTGATTGGCTTTTGGTATCTTTCTCTCCCAAGTTTTTTTAACCATTTGAGTGATGTTCCATGTTCTACATAAAGCTGGATAGACTGATCATACTGCTCTTGGTCTACTGAACATAACTGAATAAGTAACCTGTCTCTACCAAGCTATCTTTCTTACTCATCATGTATGTCACATACTCTTCCATTTATCCATGGTAGAGTAACCTCCAGAGCTCTTGAGGTGAGAATAATCAGCGAAAGAGTTCAAACAGAAGGAAGCTAAATAAACTCTACTCCTACCCATTTCTTCCTCTCCTCCACTTCACTGTGGCTAAGGCTGGGACCAGAGAGGGCTGGATTCAAAATGTTTAGGGAGGCGTCCTTCTTGCAAAATAATTGAAGCAAATGGTTCAGGATCCCATTCACAGTTTTAATCAGATGTCTACTTTGGGGAAAAGTAAAATGAATTCTCACTGATTACCTTTGGCATCCTTCTACACTCACAAGCACCCTGGAGTTTTGAATGCAAATGAAAAATAAAGGACTATTTTATTGGAGAAAGGGGACAGGCAAAAAAGAGAACACGAACAACTCAGAATGTGTATGTTCAAGTAAAAATGAAGAAAATCCATGTGAACGTACCAGGACTTAGACTTGAACATACACAGGTTCAGGCAGTCCTTTCTAGGAATCATCTCCAGGGGGATCTCTGGGTTTGGTTTGCTTTGCTTTTCTCTATGAGAGTGCTCTATTCCAGTGGTTCCCAACCTCTTCTCTGCTGTGGCACACTTCAATGCCTTTAATTATTTTGAGAGACACCACCATATAGTCTCCAAATTAACGCAAGGATATTCATAAGCAATCCAGAACTCAAAAAAATTCCATGGCACACTTTCTGAGGCCTGGCAGCACATCTGTGTGCCACGGCAAACTGGTTGGGAAATGCTGCTCTGTTCAGTGGTGTGGTCAGGTCGAGCCTTGTCCTGCAGACACCCTTTTTATAGGGCACAGGATGCCCAGATGAGACAGCCCACAGCAAAAGAGGGATCTTACACAGGAACCATCCTCTTTCGGGCAGAGCTTCTCACTCTGACATCTTTTGCCCTCTCTGGGCCAAGCTTTGTACCAGCCTTAGTTCACAACTTGTATAATCCTAGAATCCCTTTGCCCAGGTGACACTTTGTACAGCTCCCTTGTCCTTTCATTAGACAATAAAGGGAAATGTTTTTCAATACATATGCACTTAAATTCTAACTGAAATGCTGATGTGATGGAATTGTGAGTAGCTTTATGCAAATGACACTGACCCAAGTTGGCTTTTCCCCTTCTCATGAGCAGAGGGTTTCCATCCCTCTGGGCTCTTCCAATCAAGAGACTTACCCATACGCATGCAGAATAGAACACTCTACCAGTTCCAAAGGCCTTACCACAAAAGCACAAGAGCAGCTCGCCAGAAATACAGAATATACTGTCATTCCCTCCCTACGGACCCTGCCAACCGTCTCCAATAATCAAACTTTCCACAGCCATTGCTTAGGTTGAGCATCTTTGTCCCACCTTCTCCCCCAGTGGGTACTCAGCCTCCTATGTGGAGACACAAAAAGATGCTCCAAAGCAGATCTGGAACTGGCTCTTGGCCACTTCTCTTCCCCTTGTCTCAAGAGTGGCAGGGGATAGACAGTCCACTTTGCCCAAGCCCGTTCCTGCTCACAAGGTATACCAGCTTTAGCCGTAGTTCAAAGCAGCTTCCATATTTAGCTCTTTGAATGTAAATTAAATTGAAACAACCTAGCTACAGGTTAAGCCACAAACTGGAGAACCCTGCAGTGGAGTTGAAACAGGAGGGAGGAAGAGAAACTCGGGCAGTATCTAGCTAAAAGCGGTCTGTCAGGAGCTGTAAAAGTAGTGTTCGTTATTATCAGCATGCACCATCAAACCTAACTTAAAGTATTAGATCGCAAGCCAACAATGAGGAGTTTTGGGTGGGCTGTATATGTCACATCACTATGGATTCCAGAACAGACTGGTTTTGTGCTGTATCCTTTCAGTAACATTACATAATGTAGTTGAAGCAACATGCCACCTGGCTAGGAGAGATTGGATCCACCCCACATCAGTTCTGCTGTCATGTTAGAATAAATAAGTTGAGGCAGTTTATTTTGGCAGAATGGAATTAATACTGCCTAGGTAGCACACCTCACCCAATACCTTTAGGGGAGGATGCTTGAAAGTGTCAGTGGAATTTAGTTTACCAGCTGCTGTTGAAAATCAGCAATAATTGGACAGCTAATTTTCTAAGGCATTTTTGTAAATCTCATCCTTCATTTTTAACTGGGAGAAACACTGGCTGGTTTGCAAACTTGACTATATAAAATGTTATATTTGCCTTAGTAGTAGAATTTATTTTATTTATTTCATCAAAGTACTTCAGTCTCCCTATCTGTAGTATAGGGATAGCAACTGATGCTCATGTTAGAAAGGTTTTGAAAAGCTACAGATAACTATCATGGCATTAAAGGTCATGAGGGAACCTTTAGTACATACCAGCAGAGTCCACACGGACCAATTAATGTGCAACACATTAGAATGCTTTAGAAATCACACTCCCCGCAGAGCCTTTAACTGCACCATCTAGATAAGCCCTTATTTTATAAGATTAGCTTCACAAAATGCTTAGGGTTGCAAACTACTATAAAACTAATTTTTTAAATGAACAGACATTTGAACGGAAGGTTACATGCTTAATGTTTTAGCTATACTGAAAATGGTTAGGATGCCTTTCAGAAACTTAGTGTAATAGTTTGCATTTATGATTCCCTCAAAGTACTTTGCACACATCTTTTCTTTACAGGTGGAAAGAGTACTAAGAACAGTATATGATAACATTGAAACTGCCATGTCAGAAAACACTGGTGATTCATCTAGTCTTCTAGCTCTTTTTGACAGGAGCCCTAGCATCTCTTGGAATCTCAGTGAACAGTTATGAAATATCTTGCCCATAAGGACTGGTTCTTCCTAACCCTGATCTTAAAGCTTAGTCTCTACACTAAGATTAAAGGTTCATATTCTGTGTGGCTTTTATCATACCTCTCAGCTGTGGGACAACTTGAATCTTTACAACTGTTTTGATTTGCTGTTACAGTGTGACCTGATCCCATGACTTAGACTTCTCTGCATTTATTTCCCCCCATTCTAAAAGTTTCCTGCATCTGACAAAGTGGCATTTCTCCACAAAAGCTCATGCAACAAACAAATTTGTTAGTCTTTTAATGCCACAGGACTCCTTGTTTGTTTTACTGAACTAGACTAAGATGGTTGCCCCTGTGGAACTTCTCAACTGTGGGTGATTTTGCTTGTGTGAGTGTCCAGTCTTTTTCTGAAGCCCACTAAGCACTTGACTTCAATAATATTTGTGTGGCAGTGACTTCTAGAGGCTGTGTATCTGAGAAAAAACATGATTAATCAATTTTTAATTTGTTGTTTCAATTTAATTTACTTTCCCTCGTGTTCCTGTGTTGTGAAATAGGACGGGTAGAAGACTCAACTTTGCCAACATTCCTTGATTACTGTTTCCTTTAACTAAGGTATCCCACCACTTTTTAATTCCACCTCATGCTGATGAAACGTCAAGCTTCTAATCATTCTCAGAGCCTACTCCTTTCTTTTAAATTGGGTAGTTGACCATATGTGGAAAGTGTTTCATTTGAGGACTTCTTTAAATTAATATAATATGAACGGTATTTTTTTTCAGTATTAATTTTCCATTATATGTTTTATTCTTCCTCAGACTTTCAGTCCACAGAGTGTTAGGAGACTTACTCAAGATTTATCAGGTAGAGAAAATAGTAGAGAAGAAAAGGTTGTGTGCAAGGAAAAAGAAATTGTCCTGTGACAAAAAGAAATTGTGACATGGGAGAATACACATTAGGTGCTATTATGGTTTATGTACAGCCAATGTCCTTTAGAGGGGCTGGCCTGTTGACAGACAGGGTTGGGAAACGAAAGTGAGTTCCTGGTGCCCCAGCTTCCCTGGCATAGATAATGGAGTAGCTAAAATTTGACCATGCAGAAATGCTGGACTTCAGCATATCATTAATTTTTCTTAACTGTCCTCCAGTGTTGTTCACTTTTCGTGAAGTGGCCTTTATAAAATACCAGAACTAGTTATTTCCTGATGGAGCCACTTTTAATCTAATTATTTATTTATTTATTTATTTATTTATTTACAGTCTGGTCAATGTAAGTGGGAGGAGCAGTTGTTTTTCCATGACAAATTATATTTCACTTGCTGTGTAAGCTAAGCTGCTTTCTTCCTTTTGCATGTGTGGTGCACTTTAAAAAATTTCTCCCCCCCCCCCAGTGGAAAGTAGTGAAAACTACAGCAGGGGAAGTTAACACAAGCACAAGCCTGTAAACATTAGAAACAAAGAATGGAAGATGGACCTGTATATTCCCCCACTCCTGCTGCCAAAATCCCTCATCTCCTTCCCTTGTATTTTCCAACAAGTTGCATTAGAAAGTGAAACTTAGCAGTGGATCACTCTCTACCTGTGCGCTATTTACCCTTTGACCTCTCAATCAGGTAGCATATTTTACTTAATGACCTTTTAGAACTACCCTTTTTTTTAAGCTTCATGACCACCTTTTCCCAACTCTGTCCCTGCAGCTGCAATAGGAGTCCAACAAAGAGAAGACTCATGCTCTAGTAGTGGACCGGGACTCTATTTTGCCAGGGGGCAGCAACCTTTTGCTGTCCCCCATGCCAGCCCCACCCACTGCACCCTCAGCAGGTGTTGGGGGTGGGGTCTGGCCTCAGGTTCCCAGCTAGAACCCAAACTGGGACCAGGGGTGGCTCCTGCAGGCAGGCAGCCAGCCTCTGGTTCCCAGCTGGGGCTGAGGCCAGCTTCTACTTCTGCTGGTGGGTGCATCCAGTTCTCAACTGGAGCCAACTCCAGCCAGCAACGGCACCTCCATGCAGGTCGACCCATTTTCTTCCCAGCCGTGGCTGGGGCCAGTTCCCTCCAGCAGGCCTGCCCATTGGGGGTGGAGCCAGCAGGGGCAAAGAGCTGCATGTGGGGGCGTGGCCAGTGGGGGGCCTGGAGCTGTGACATGTGACTCTTGTGGCCCCAGACTACGCTGGTGGCAGGACCAGTGGGGAGCCTGAGCGGTGCCACGTGCTGCTCAGCCTTAACCCACATGCCTCATTTGGCACACATGCTGGGATTTGCAAACCCCTGTGCTAGACATTGTTTACTCCATATTTTTTAACAGAGCAGAGCCATAAACATAAATTGGCAGTAAGTCTTCATCTTTGTGTCACATACCCTTCCATGCTCTGACACCCCTGCCCCCTGGACAGGCCTATTTTGAAATTTAAGTGAGAAGTCCACTGATAACATAAATCCCATTGAGAACATGTTGGAAGAAAAGCTGGGTAAGAGAGGGTTCCCTACTCTTTGGCTACTACTATTATTATTGTCCCCGTGCTGCTGCTTCATATGTCAGCACCACTTTATCAGAGCTGCAATAGAAATGCAAATTAAAAAGGTGACTAAAATTTGTGCTATTCAGCCAGTGTTACTAAGCACAGCACTGTATCGCACAAGCTTTGATTTGAGCATCATATGAACAAATAGTGCAGGTGTTCACATAGATAAAGACTTACAGACAACCACATAGTTCAAAGTGAGAGGAATGGATTTGGTTGAAATATGAGGCCGCTATTGTGTATGCCGACAATCAGTCAAAATATGATATATTGGACTATTGTTATTGCTTCTGGGTTTATTGCAACATAGTTTACTAATCATATTAGCCTATTTATAATTTTGTGTATGAAGAGAGTGCTTTTTAAATGGTAGCTTTGTTTTAAATATTATTTGGCTAATATTTTAGTTATCATATACTCCTTTCTCATATCCTGTCTCCTAGCAGCAGTTCCCCAGAGTTCTGCCTTCATGAGCAGGCAGGTGGCTTCTGAGCTTCTGCTGCAACTTTAGGCCTCTTATCCATTGAAATTGGACAATAAAGGGATGTTTGTAGTTCCAGTAGGTAGTACACCTTCCTTTTCTTCAAACTTCCAGGTGTCTTTAACTGCTTGAGCTACTTATTGACTTGCTGCAATGGAGCATATTCTTCACTAGAAAGAAGCCAAGTTGAGGTCCCATGAGCTGAAGAACAGAACTACCAAAAAAGAGAGAGAGAGCTCATGGAGAGGTCAGCTCTAATTCAGCTGTCAGTTGAGAGACTACACTGTTTGCCAGAAACTTCTTTAGCTCCTCATCAAAGCACCAACCTTGACTACCATTTAATTTAGGGAAGCAAAATCCCCCCTCCTGTCTTTTCTCCTCTGCACAGTTTTCCTGCCTCAGTCTTCTATGTCTCTAATGTGGCATATCACTCCAAGGCTTTTATTTTTGCATCTGGAGAGGAGGACATGAGAGGTATTTAGGGCTGGGGGCTTTATAGGATCAGTCACCAAACTTCCTGACTTGGAATGTATCCTCAATTAAAATCTGCATCAGAAAGGTAAGGTCTGTAGCTAGCTAGCTCTATCTTCCTCTTCTCCTGTAGAAAAGATGAAGTGGTGGCTGCTGCCAGAGCCAAAGTACTGCATTAAGTAGATGCTTTCCCTGAAAAAAACACATGCACCCTCTCTTTCTCTCACAGAAGGTTTTTACATACAGAATTCTTTGAAGTTAATCTGAGGAAGTTAATCAGCAATCTAGAGCTCTAGAGCCAGTAGTCTGTGTTGCACAAGGATAGGAAAATGTATTGCCCCAGAGCCTTCTTTGGAAGTCATTGCCCCTCTGAACACACTGAAGCTTTTGTCCAGGTCACTAGCAACTAGCACAGCACGTTAAGTTGCCAATAACAGTTTGTCCTTGGATTATACCTAGTTAAGGATTATGCAAAACAACAACAAGGTAAAACTAGCTTTGTTTTTTCTTGGTACCCAGCTACAAGGGGAAGTGGCAATAAGACCCCTTCTCCACTCCTTCACCAGATCTACCACTCTAAGAACTCACTATTTGCAGCCATTAGTGATTTCTGATTAACAGTATGGCTTCTAGACAGATGTTCTCTCATGCAGAGGTAGCATCCACACTATTGTCCTCCAGAAAAGACTCTACAAGCATAATCTACGAGACAGTAAAACACAAGACACTTTGACTGCCTGTATAATTTTATCAAAAACAGAATAGCGCATTTATATTGAATTCCATAAGAACAGCCATGTTGGGTCAGACCAAAAGTGCATTTAGCATAGTATCCTATCTTCCAACAGTCGTTTGTGCTACATGCTTCAGAGGGAATGAACAGAATAGGGCACTGTCAAGTGATACATCACCTGTCACCCAGTGTCTGCTTTTGGCAGTTGGAGTTTTAGGGACATACAGAGCATGGGATTCCCTTTCTAGCCATCTTGGGTAATAGCGATTGATTGGACCTATCCTCCATGAGCTTATCTAATGCTTGAGTCTCCTCTTTGGACTTTTGTTGCAGTTGCAGGGACTGAGTAGGGAAAGGTGGCCACAAAGCTTAAAAGAAGGGTAGTTCTATAAGGTCACTAAGTGACATATGCTACCTAATTGAGAGGTCAAAGGGGAAATAGTGCACAGGTAGAGAGTGATCCTCTGCTAAGTTTGTCTTGCAGGAGTGGTGGTAGCAGATGGAATTGCAGCTCTTTTTTTGAATGTACTGCTCTGACAGTGGAGAGACAGGCTGTGGAAGGTCAAGGTAAGCAGCATTACGTAGAACTTCTGTCAGTGTAAACCAGGGCTTAGTTTGGTTTTCTAATAACTCTAGTATACAAGTTTATTTCATGGGGCCATGCTATGTTTGTACAAGAGACACGTTTGTGCTGAGAACCCGAAGTCGGTGTTGATTACTTCTGTTTACAGTTGAAATCTTACTGAATGGCACTTATTTTAAAGAGTCCCAGTCCTAGGATAAAAACATTCATGATTTTTATACTCTTCTGAGGCAAACTCATGATTTTTAATTACTTGAAGTTGACAATACAGTACGCTGTCCTCACTGGAGTTCTCTTAAAGTAATATGCTTTCCAGATTTCATGGTTATAAAACCACAGACATGATGAGTTCTTGCATAATCCTGCTTGACTGATTTTTAGATTTCTTTGAAAGAGAAAGTGGAAAAAAAAATACTGAAAAGCCATTTCCTGCATGCACTTCTGGACTTGTCTCTTCAGGGCTATACTTCCTCTTCCCCCCCCCTCTCACACACACTGTCCTGTTGCTATAGCTGGGCAAAGGGCATCAGAATGCAGCAGCAGAAACCATGGTTTCAGCAGCACGTCTTTCTTACATCAGGCACAGAATTGTTTTATAATTTAAGGCTAAAAGAGTAAAGTAAATTACCTACATGCAAAGGCAGTTCCAAATCTTTTTAGGGTTGTATCGTTTTATGCTTTTAATGTTGCAAGTGCTTCTGCTCCATTTTAGCATATCCTCTTGTCAGTAAAATTCAACTAATGATGGCAAAGGGAAAAAATTAACTTAATTTCACTGTTGCCATTAGGAAGCATAGGATTATCTACTGTGATTCACTGGGGGATGCTTTTATCAAAGAAATTACAAATAGACATTTCCAAAGAGCATACAGGGGAACTTGCAGAAAATATATTGACAACAGACAGCTTCTTAAATTTGTTTCAGTGTACTTCTTGTTCCCATTTCAAGATGAGTAAAATAATAAGTTGAGAAGGCCATGTTTTATCCTCAGCCTGCAGATATTTGCGTCAGATGAAGAAGCTGTTTGTTCATGTAAAGCTTCTAAAATGTAGCAGTGTTTACACGTTCAGGGTCTGAACTCTTATCCAACACAGGACCATGATGTCATGGAATCTCCAGTTTGTTACCTCTTGGCACCATCAGAAAAAAGAGTGTGAACTTTTAAAAATGAACACTCATCTTTTATTAAATAATGGTTTGTGCTATAGTCCCAATGAGCAACTGGAATCCAATTGTGCTTGAAATTGTCTATACAAACAGAAAGGCGGTCCTCCAACCCGACCCCACCCACCTCTGAGAAATCTGGACCTTTAGAACGGGAAGCTTTTAATACATCTTTACAAGGTGACCTTATTTGTGAATAAGGATTTAACTTAGTTGTAGTTTGTCAGAGCTGTAAATTGCTATTGAAATGAAGGGACTACTGTGGGCTTTTTAGGGAAGCATTTGTATGCTCAGCTTTTGCAGCCAGTTGAAGGGAAAAAAAGGCACAAGTGTTATCATTCTTTAACAAATATGTGCTTAAAGTTTTAATAGTGCTAACCATGGGCTTGTTAGAACAGTGGTGTCAACCAGATGGTTTGTGGGCCTGATATGGCCCACCAATCTCATTGGTCTGGCCTGTGTAGGGCTCTGGATGATGCTGTGAGACCTGTACTCTCTCTCCCTCTTTTAGAGTGTACAGGTCTCGTGGCATCGCATGGAGTGCCATGTGTGCAAGACTGCTCTCCAAAAAGAGAGTGTGGTCTTCCAACATCACAGGGGAGATGGTGGAACCTATTGTTTGTTCAGAACCTGCTTACTTCCAAACAGAAGTTGCTTTGAGCTACAGAAGAACCTTCCTACAACTGCTCACAGTACACCCATCTTCTCCCACTTCAGTTGCTATTGCCACCCATACATTGTCCAGAAGAACTGTCCCAAAAATACATTGGCAAAGAGCTTAAGAAAGTCAGAAGACAACTGTTTATGTTAGATTTGTTCATACTGAAAGATATATGCTCCTTTTCTATCTGGTGCCTGATAAAAGGCACATCTGTTGTGCTGTACCACTTCAGGATTACTCAATTCTTGTATGGAACAAAGAAGAACAAGTCTTCAAAATATCAGTGTAGGCTTGTGAAGTAAAATACCATCCCACTGTGATAGTTCCAGCCATTGGAGGAAGGTTTTTCAGCTAAGTACCCGAAATATACAATACCTCGTGGTATAGCAGCATGCTGTGTATGCAAGACTGTTGCGGGTGTACCTGGTATTTTGATTTATTGGTATGTTTGCCCACTTGAAGTACATTTAATTCAAATTTAGCTCACCATAGCAAATGAGTTTGAAACACCTGTGTTAGAATGTGAAATAATCAGTATAACAATCAGTAATTATTTTACAGATCACTAGACATTCCAGTAATTTTAAATAAGTAATTCAAGATTATGTCTGTGACAACAGCACATCTTTGAGACTTGACTACTGGTATATAACTCGTTTGTCTCAATTTACTTTGAAATAGTCTACTCAGTTCTCCACACTAAGGAAAAAGTAGTTTTGATCTTCATAAGCAAGCTGATAACTACCAGAGTTTGAGGAGGACTGTATGCCATTCACTTGGAAGCAGTGTTTATACCCTTTTCTGTATCACATAGTTCTAAAAGGGATATACAATCTTGAGATTACTGTTAAATTGTATTGTGAATTCTTCTTTCATTCTGAGCCAAATTTACTGAGACAGAAATTCAAACTGGCTTTGGAAATTATGCCTGCTTTCAAAACATACAAATTCATATTTGTGTTTGTAGTGCTGCATAGAGTTTCATAGGTGAAAGGAAAATTTGGTCTTAATGACATGTTCTTTGTTGTTAAAGTTTTATGGGGGGGTTACTACAGCCCATAGGCTTCAGATATAATAGCAGATTTCTGTACAGGCACTTAGACTATTTAGCAATCAGAAAATACGTTACCAAAGAATGTTGTAGTATGCCTTTTTTTTGTTTTTGCACTGTAGCAACAATCTTTGCTGATGAGTGCTTCAGTGATGAAAGCTGTTGAATAAAGTTCATGATTCTGCAAATCACTGTTCAGCAGTTCATCACACTTCTGCAAGGGATTTAAGAGCTAGAGAGGCCATATTCGGTTTTTAATTGCTCTGAGAATATCACCGGTTCCTGCTCCATCCTGCAGACATGTACAGAATTTCAACCAGAGTCTCAGCAGAGAGACAGTCTGACACACATACATAATGCTGCCAGAAACCAGAGGCAAAACAAAAATCAGTAGACTTTGATTCATATTTTCTTCCTAGCAAAGACCAATCAGACTATTAAACCAATGTATCCTTTCCGTCTGGGCTGCTTGGCCAAAAAAAAAAAAAAAAAAAAAGGCCCCGTCTACAGAAGCACAAGCATTTTGCCTAGTAAATTTTTAAATTTAGAAAATGTATTAACATACCACAGAACCCTCAAAACAGATTTTGATTCACTCCACCTAAATTTTGGTGGCAAAACATCCTGGCCACACAAACCAAAAGAGCATTCTGTGTGGAAAAGCTGGCTTCAGTGGTGATTACTCACAAGTCCAAACAAAGTGATTGATTTTGTTTTCCATTTCAGTTCTCTTCCTTCTAAACCTAAGAGGAAAGATTTTTTTCTAAAGACACTTCCATGGTGTACAGATCCTAGCATTTGTAGCTGTCCATTGATGGAACACCTGAGAAATACACTTGCAACTCACTTCTTCCAAGCAGGCTGAGTTTAGGAAATGTTTAGGCATGAGTGATGATCTGCTGAAAGAGAGATAGGTAGGGAAGATGTGAGAGATGTATGTTTTGGGGGGTCGGAGGAGGGAATAACTTGGCATTATTTACAACTGTTACCAGCAGTTCCTGTGTACTTATAAAGTTGGTGTTTTAAAGGTAACATTTTCAGAGATTCAGAGCAACAGGATCAGTCAGTCAGTGCTGCATTGACTCTCAGAAGCTTTTCATGCACCAGCCCTGGGCTAAGGTACACATGAGCCATGCTAAAGAATTCATTTGTACCTGTACAATAT
The DNA here is from genome assembly GCA_007922195.1 of Podocnemis expansa. Classification (NCBI taxonomy): domain Eukaryota; kingdom Metazoa; phylum Chordata; order Testudines; family Podocnemididae; genus Podocnemis; species Podocnemis expansa. The sequence continues at coordinate 27,303,635 of ML682060.1, forward strand.
TTTACTTTATATTTGTCCATCCTCTAAATACTTAACTCGGTTGTACATAGCTTTTGCTAATAAGTGCTGTAACAATCAATTATTGAATCTGTCATTTTGAGAGGGGGGAGGTATGCGTACATATGCCTTGCACAGCACAGTGGCACCCTCACCTCTGATTAGGGCATCTGGGCATTGCCAATAATATATAATAGTGGGTGCTTTATTCTATGCCAGCTCCATGAAGCTGATGTTGAGACAAGTCCCTTCATAGAAGACTCATCTCTATGGAAGCTTTCTTTGTAGTAACAAGGGAATTACCATTCTGTATCAGTTCAGTGAGACAGTCTACTTCAGACTCCTATCTCTGGCAGTGGCCAGACCTACACATTTTCAGTGAATTTTTGTCATAGGAAGTGCAACCAATTTCTAACATGAGTTTAGAGAAACAGACACACATTCTGGGAAGTGTGATTGACTAGCATCTTATCAGATGCATTCTCATGGGCTCAATCCCCAGTGCCTTGCACCTACAGCTGTGCAACATAAGTGTAAAATGTTTTGATATGTTAGTATTTTATGTTAATTTTACAAGCTGCAAGTGACTGTACAAGGTGCAAGTAAGTGGAGAATCAGGACCTGAAGCTTTGAAGTGTTGTCTGCATAAAATCTCTTCTTTACCTCTCCTATCCCTTCTCCGTAAACATCTTCTGATTTGGCTTCATGGATTCTGATGCATTTTCTGTAAACTTTTTCCTTTTTTCTAAGTCCTATTGAGTATTTGGGCTAAAATCAGTGCTATGATTTAAGCGTCGTTAAGGCTGTTAAGCAAATTCTCATTATGCCTAATAAGAAGTTGACCTGCCGCCAGTTGCAGCAAGTGTTGGGCTCCTCAATTTTTAAACTACCTGCCATTTTACAGTTCAGAAGAAATGTTTCTTTAAGACAAGAAGTGACAACAGCACTGTGTTTTGTATTCGCTTTTCATTTGACTGTATTTCTGCCAGGTGTAAGTACTGAGAAAGCCAACATAAAGAATACAGCACGTGCACAGAGGGCTCTATATCCCAAAGTGCTTTTTTTATAAAAAGAGAAAGCTTTGTTGATAGCATTCTGTAAGCAAGAACTGTAGATCCTTAGGAGGTCTCACTTTTTAAAGAGATTCATAAATGTCAAGTATAACATCAGAGACTGACTGACTAGACAGCTACCCAGACATCAGGGAGTTTGTGACAGTGCAGACTACTTGAATTTGTTGTGTAATGACTTTGGGTTCAGTATTCTTTCATGTGTGTGTTTACTTCTTACTGCTGTTGGCTATCTGAGATGTAGCCTTTCTCTGTATGTTCATGCAAATAAAAAATGTAAGTGGTAGCTGTGAGAAAATATTACTTTAACTTATGCTAAGGGGGATGGTTTCACCAGCATTATAAACCATAAAAAGCAAAAACAGCATAATGTATGACTAGAAATACCTTTTTAATTATATGGAAAACTGCATTGTTGCCAGGAGGGTATAATATACACAGAGAAGTAGGGGAGAGTATGGTAACTAAAAGGTAAACATGTCACTAATCTAGTAGTGGAGGAAGAAATTATGTGATTGAGACCTATCCACCCCTCTCTTAATGGGCTTCTTCCGAAAGGCTGTAATATTGGCCAGCCACTTGCTCTGTAGGCGTCAGGACCTCAGAAACCATAAAAGAGGAAGATCTAACCATAGCATGGAGAAAGACAGGCAGATCAACAACATCTATAAAAAGAATTGTAAAAACGTCTAGCTCCTAACAATGCTGAAACATTGCACTGGCTGACCCCAGCTGTTTTGTGGCAGTAGCTCAAAGCTCAAAAGAAAGATCAACAATATCTTGGTTTATGCTGCAGTTAGAGACTATGGGAAGACAACAATATATTGAAAGACTTTGTCTCTTCAGTTGGAACAGGATTGAAGGGGACAAGAAAAATAATTGGCAGTAGTGTCTGTAAAAATGATGTTAGGGAAGAGGCTTTGAGTAATAACAAGTACATGGAATTTGCTTGATAATAGGAGGAGGAGGACTTATTCTACTTTTTTTAGTTACAGGTGAGAAAGAGACCCCGTCTACGGAAGCACAAGCATTTTGCCTAGTAAATTTTTAAATTTAGAAAATGTATTAACATACCACAGACCCTCAAAACAGATTTTGATTCACTCCACCTAAATTTTGTGTATTGTAACGGCAACAATAAAAATAAGATCAGGGAGAAATTTTGAAGCTATTATTTCAGACGAACATAAAAATATAAAATTACACCAAACTTCTTGGATAACAGTGTTGATGTTTATTTGCATGTGGATAAAGTATGTGACGTCAAATTGCATAAAGTTCTGGAAAAATACCAGCAAGATTGGTCAGAGATATGCAGCATCCTGGGATTTTCATTAGCTGAAATTGTAGGTCTTGTATCCTACTGACTTGGTGGCATTCCGTGATGCAATCTAAAATCGACTAGAAAATGAAAATGCATGATGGAGGAATAGAACACTCACAGTAGTTCACAGATGTTGCTTTCAACTGGATTGCTTTCTAATGACCACCACTATCAACACTGTTATTCCCAGAAGGCATTCTGTTAGGATACTGGGAAAGGGGAAACTGTGAGCTGCCCAAAACTGTAACAAACCAGCCTTTTTCAGTCTGAGGATCTTTAAATATCTAATCTCTCAAAACTGACTCTTTTTGTCTTTTGCTACCCCTAAGACTCCCCAAACCTGTGGCTTACATTCATTTTATTACCCTCTCCTGTAACTGGTTGTCTACCAACTACATGAGCTTTTTTTAGTTATAGGTGAGAAAACAGAGAGGAGCTGAACATGCTCAACGGGTAGTGTTGACCAGCCTGAAGGACTGACTCATTTGTTATCAAAGCCAATAAAATGTTAAGGCAGCAAAATTTTGTTCTGGTTGATGAGGCAAAAGTACTTATGAGACTGTGTGGATAGCCTCAGCTACATCATCATCATCATCATCATCATCTGTACTTGCACTAACTGGATTTGTCTTTCCCTTTTCACAGACCATTTATTTGCAGCTTGTTTGTCCCCAAGTGAAACCGTAATCTTTTGTCTCTGATATAATATTATGTTGTCATGGAAATGATGGTACAAAAACTGGAATTTCTTAATTCTTTTAAAAATCAGATACTCCAGGAGCAGGAGGGAGAAAATGTTCTTGTTAAAGACCCACTGTTCTGATGCCCTTTAAGACTGTTGATAATGCTGCTTGGGGTTCAGGACTCGGTCGTGGTCAAGATTTAAAAGTTAAATTGATAGTCAGGGTTGTGAGAAAAATCACTCAATTAAATTACATTGCTATGCCAACTTAACCCCCAGTGTAGACTCTGCTGTGTCCATTGAGGAAAGCTTCTGTCAACATTGCTACCACTGTTCATGGAGGTGGTGGTTTTACAGCAATGGAACAAAATCAGTATAGCTTGTGTCTATACTACTAGATTATGCTGGCATATCTATGGCATCAGAGCTATGCCACTAGAGTCTCCCTAGTGTAGATCTACCCTCAGAATTATAAATTTGTTCTTGGCTGTCAATTGGCACAGAAGCTCTCAGCCTGGGAACAAGAGCGACCAGTACAACTTGACGAAGAAATTCAAAATTAAAATTCAAAATGGCACATTGCCCTTCCACCGTGTCTTTCTTGCAAAGCTGGTTAAATCCTATCTATATCATTTTACACAGCATGCTGCAATACAGTAGTGCATCAGTACATTAAGGTGGTTTAACTAACTAATCACCTATCAGTGTTCCAAACCTGGAAGAGAAAAATGTAATTATGAACTTATCAGTATTACAAAAAATACAAGTCACTACTATTTTTTGTCACAGTACTGTAGAAGTGTGAAATACGTTATAACACCAGGATTGCTTTGAAATACTGTACAGCCACCTCTGTAATAGAGCCTGGCAGTTGTTGAAGAGCCCAAAACATCATCAATGACAGCTATTTGCTGTTAGTGTGACCTGATACCATGACTTACACTAATCTGCATTTATTTCCTCCCATTCTGTAAGTTCCCCCGTCTTCAGAGCATCTGACAAAGTGGGATTTTTCTCCCACAAAAGCTCATGTAATAAATCAATTTCTTAGTCTTTTAAGTGCCGCAGGACTCCTCATTTGTTTTAGGAAAAATTAAGGTAGACAATCCAAATGGAAGTATGTGCAGGATTTGGGGACTCGCCAAAAGCATCAAGAGATTTTTGTCAGGTCCGCAAACGGTTAGGACTGCAAGTTGGTGTTGTATTTGAAAGACAATTTCAGTAGTAATGTTGCCTGTTAAATGTCAGCACTGATTCAAAGCCAGGTATACTAGCATTAATTCATGTAGCATCTTGAGCTTTCCTGTGTTCTAGTACTGAGTTGCCTGTTTTTCTTGTGAGCTGAGAAAAGTTCACCCACCAAGGTCTTACAACTCTGGACATACTAGTGGTCTTTGAATCCAGGTCCATGGAGTCTTCCCATTCACTTCTGAAGCCTTAGATCAAACTTGAAGGTTGCACAAAACAGCAATTAAAAGAAACCCACTTGATTCCTAAAAGGGTGCTTAAAAGCTAGGGGTTTAAGAAATTTCATGTGCTACTTTGTACTTTTGTCATCATCCACACAATGAAATAAGTTTCTGATTTAACTGCAAATATTGTTCTAGTTGTGTGATGAATTATGTAGTGCAAACACAGTCAGCTTTAATGCTGTACTAATTGCAGAAGGCTCCTGGAGACTAAATTTTTGGTCTTTGATCTACAGAGTAGTTTTGCTCCACTTGGATCAGATTACATGGGGATTTTAACTAAGCAGAGTTATATCATGGAAACTCAAATTACAAGATTTTTTTTTCAGAAGCTTTTGCCTTTCAGCGTAATGAAATAAACATTACCGAATTCCTTACAAATAAAGGCTCACTTTGTGTTTCAGACTCTTGCTGTCTTTTGTAATTTCATCTCATGTCAGTTAGCTAGTAAAAGCATTTGTCATTTATAGAGTTTTAAAGTTGCTTTAATTAGTCTTTGTTTCATTTTACAGCAGCCAGCTCTTTTCCAGAGAGAACTTCTGTCAGCATGCTGGGTTAATGTTGCTTCAATATCCCCTCCTAGTATTTTCTACTAGTGCAGCCCCTGCCCTTGGGTAAGAAGGGCAGATGAAGGATTTCCCAGTATAAATGGCAGTGGTGCCTATGCTTTAACAAGACAATTGAGAGCTAATGACCTACCTGTAATCCATTAGGGGAAATCGTATCCCCTGTTCATTTAAAGTTGACAGGCTGGTTTTATGAATTTCCCAAGGGGATAGCCGTGTTAGTCTAGTCCAGTAAAAAAACAACAAGCAGTTGTGTGGCACTAAAAATAAATCTGTTAGTCTTAAAGTGCCACACAACTGCTTGTTGTTTTTTTACTGGTTTTATGAATGCCCCTTAACTCTAGATTGTCTGGATCAGATGCAGTCACTTCAACACCTAGTGTGTTTTGGGTCCAGTTCTCCTCCAATTGAAGTTGATTTCAAAACTCCCATTAACTTCATTTGTGTAGAATCAGGCTTTTGTATACTCTATTTTATTTTAAAATTGTAATGTATGAAAAGAGTGGCTTAGACAGCTCAGCCAGGCATTTAGAAGTAAGCCCAGGATTTCAATGGCTCCTCCAGCACTTTCAGTGATGGTACAGATCTTTGTTCACACACACAAGCCCAGAGAGGGAAGGGAGGGTAGCTGTGTTAGCCCAGGTGTGATGTGAGGTCAGATCAAATATCAAATTCACATATCACATTTGAAAGACAGTGAAAATATTGATATGTCCTGCATTATACATGTTACGAAATGGTTGTGCAACAGTGCTTTAGAACAGAATTTGATTTGATTTCTGAATACGTTTAGTGTTAGTTCAGAGCACTTTTCAGCTGTGAATGTTTGAATTTCAAGAGAAGAGACTTAACTGCTGTATGCAGCTGCTTTCTCAAAGATGTTTTGATAGAAAAAAAGAAATATTGTGTACTGTGGAAAAACATAATTAACATGGTGTGGGTAACAAAAGGGAGGCCTCATTCTTTCTAAAGCCCTTCAATCAATAGCAGCAGCTTTGTAATTGACTAGAAAGAAGAATTTATAATTTGAAAATAATTTAATGTGTCTTTTGTCAGGTGCACAGTGCATCATTGTTAAGGGTATATTGGTATTTCTATCCTAAAGCTTATTTATGTTTATTGGTGAAATTTCTAATAAATTCTACTTGAATGACAGTAATTGTTCCAATAAGGTTGTAGCTGGGTAACCAGTATAAGCCTGACTGTGATCTCCTAATCTAAAGTTCATAAATAAGTGGTCTCAACCTCGGTAGTGTAGATCTGGAGCTAATGTAAATTTTTTCTTCCAAATTTGTATTTGGCCAAGCAGCGCTCCCAGTTCTGACACCCAAAAAGGGAAAGGTTTGCTTCACTCAATCAAGTCTGCAAAGAGAACCCCAGACATTGGTGACTAACAAGCAGACTGCAAAGAGTTACAAAGGGATGTCACAAAACTGGGTGACAGGGCAACAAAATTCCAGATGTGCACTGGAAAATAATAATCCCAACTATACATCTAAAATGATGGGGTCTAAATATTGTTATCCAGTGGTTAAAGTAAGGGGGAATGTTCCAGGATGCTGTTCCAGGGCCCACAAATTTTAGGGGCCAGCATTCCAGGGCCCCTAAAAATAGAGTAACGGGGTGGAATGCAGCAGCCCTGGCCCTGCAGTTCTGTGGGCCCCAGGCTGTCCCGCTGTGATCACAGGCAGCGTGGTGCCCACACTACTGCCCCCCACAGCTGTGCTTTCCCCCACCACCTCCCCACTGCCTTCAGATTAGAGGAGAAGCAGAGGTTGGGGGCGGGGGGAACAAGAGCACAGAACCAGCCTCTGCTCTGGGCCAATCCAGCCTGCCCCCAGGGTGGTGAACAGCTGACATAGGGGCAGAGCGGGGCGTCTCCTCTCTTTCTACTCTCCCCTGGACTGACTGTTCTGCCTTGGGGGGAGGGAGGACCAGCTCACAGGTGGAGTGCGAGAGCATAGCCCAGCCCCTGACCAGACTGCTCCGCATGAGGGCTAGAAAGTTTGTCTCTGCAACAGGCAAGCTGAGATTTTGCTGTCACCCCACCATGCAGGAGGAGGGGCTCTGGACTTGGATTGAAGCATGTGCATGAGTCTGGCTCTGGTGCCTTAACCCTGCGACCGTCTTTCCCCTTCCTAGGCTGGTTGGTTCAGGCAGTGTGTCCAGCAATTGAGGTCAGGAGGGTTGTTGCTCCCCCATATGCAACTTGCTTGCTGTGACTTGGGGTGTGTGGCAGGATTGCCTTGCTTAGAAACATCTGGCAGCTGAAATGGTCTTAGGCTTCATGGAAGAGAGTGGGGACACTGCCCCAGTGAACTGGAATGGCTGGAGCCTAGGTACATAACTAGATTACCTGTTGCTGTGATCTAGTGGGGCAGCAGTTGCGATGCAGGGGTAAGAATGCTGCTGAGGATTTATACTTCACTCACAAACACTAGCTAATTGAGCCTTAAAACCCCCTAGTCGCTAGCGCCCAACTCCCAGATTGGGCAGCTGGAACAGAGAGAGGAAGGGACTGCAAGTGACATCTCCCAGCCCTGGGCACTACCACAATCATGCAGCGCTTCTTGGGGACTAGTGAGCTGGTCAGATATGCTGGGAGATGGGCTAAGAGGCTAGACGTGGCTCTGATGCAGTGGGTTGTATAAGATACAAAACTAGATGGATGGCAGGTGATGGTGCCAGGGCCATGTGTGAGGCACTCGATGTGTAGTGCTGTCTGAGCTGAAATATTCCTGTACTGGCATCTCTATGGCTGGGAAGAATTCCCTTCACAAACACCAATGAATCGTGCTCCATGACTCTTCAGTCTCGAGCCAGGAGCTGCAGTCCCATTTCGTAGGCAGGGAAACTGAGTCACACCTTGTGAGGGAAGGGACTTGCCCACAGTCACAAAGGGAGCCCGGAAGAGCGCGCAAGAGTTGTGACCCATCTGTCACCAAGAAAAATTTGCTGCTCTTGCCCTTTCTCTGCAGAATTCATAGCAGATGGTAGTTGACTTGGAGCTGTGTTTGGGAGGTCTCTGCTGTGCCTGTGCAGGACAGGTTTTTATCTGCTAGCTGTGAGAGGAGCTGGAGCATGGATCCCTGAATGCATGGAACTCTTCACGAGACTGACTCATTCACAGACCCTGTGAGATCTACAGGGGCCAGGTGCTTTGTTGCAGAGACCACAAGTGTGGGAGAGAATAGGAGCAATGATTTCAGGAAGCAGACTGTACTCACGGTAACTTCCCTGGAGGGAGGAGGGCTCTCAGGGACTTGTGAGAACAACATCTCACATTAACTTTCAGCCCAAGGATTTCAAAGGGCTTGGTGTCAGCCGTCCCTGAAATGCAGCAGCTTCTGGGAAGGAACAGGTCAGGAGTTTTAAGTGTGCATAGCAACAGTTCAGGACAGAAGCAAAAGTGCAGGAGGAGGAGACACCAGGGCTATAGAGAGTGCTGGGCTGGATGGAACCAGTTCCTGGATCTCATCCCAATAGGCAGTTACCTGCATGTCAAAGTGTATCATATTTGGCTGATTCCCTTAGCTGAGAGACAAAGAAGATGCTCAAGTCACAACCTGCTGGGGGACAGCATGCAGCCTTGCTCACACTAATTGTGTAAGGTGGCCATCCATCTCCACAGTGATCATGCTATCATTTCTCAGGTGAAGGACAGGCAGTGAGGAAATGGCTGTCATTCAGCCAGAGTCCAGAGGAGTGACAGTGGAAAGAGGACTTGGAGCAGCATGATGAGTATAAAACTTCCTGTTTCCCTTCTTCCCTCTCTCTTGGGTCCTTCTCAAGCCACAGATGAGAGGGAGCCACAAGCAGGCAGCTTCCACTGAACTAAAATCAGATACATTCAAAGCAAATGTTACTAGCAGTAGCATTACCACAGAGCCTGAGACTTGCAGCTGCAATCAGGAGCCCATTGTTCTAGGCATTGTGCATTCACATTGTCCTGTTTACTGGCAATATTTCACTTAGCCAGCAAGGTGTCTCTGTATGCGTATTCCAGGCAAGTAAATGTGGGGAAACTAAGCTGGAACGTGAGCTGAGTGGTTGCATTATACAGTGTTTGCTAGTTTGTGTGACAATAATTGCTACAGATATAAATGCCATATAAAATTATAAATATTTTTATGAAGCGATAACTGATGCATGTGATACTGAGACGTGGTTGCAAATGCCTACCTGGGCTGGGGCCTGCACATGCATGAAGGGGGCCTGGACAATACATGAAGGGGACCCGGAGATTAGGATGGTTCCAGGGCCTGTCAAATTGTACTTTAACCACTGCTGTTATCTCCAGAAGGAGATCTTGAAGTCATTGTGGATGATTCTTTAAAAATATCTGCTCAATGTGCTGTAACAATCAGAAAAGCTCTAATAGCATGCAAGAGATCATTAGTAAAAGGACAAAAAAAATCATGTTCCTCTTTGTAAATCCATGGTATATCCACATCTTGAATACTGCATTGCAGATTTGAGTGCTCTATCTCAAAAAAGATGCATTGGAATTGGAAAGGTACAGAAAAGGGCAATTAAAATGATTATGGATCTGGAAAAGCTTCCATTTGAAGACAGATCCATATGGGACTGGAAACTTTCAGCTTGGAAAAGAAACAACTAAAAAGGATATGATAGAAGACTATCAAATTATGACAGGTGTGGAAAAAGAAAAGAAGTGTTGTTTATTCTAATAAGATAAAAACTAGGGGGTCAACAAATGAAATTAATAGGCACCAGGTTTAAAATGAACAAAAGTGTTTTTTTTGTTTTTTGTTTTTTTTTTTTTATACAACACACTGTCAACCTCTGGAACTATTTGTCAAAGGATGTTGTGAAGGGTTCAAAATAGGACCAGATAAGTTCATCAATGGCTATTAAGCAGGATAGGCAGGCATTGCTGTTTTCCAGAGGCTAGAAGTGGCCAGTGGGATGAATCACTTGATCACCTATTTTTGTTCCTTCTCTCTGAAGCACCTGTCATTGACCACTGATGGAAGACAGGATGCTGCATTAGATGGATCATTGGTCTGACTCAGTTTGACTGTTTCTATGCTCTTGTGAACAGTGAGGTTTGAATATTAACTGTGTTTTCAGGTTTCATAACAATATTAGTCAGTGCTTAAATGGGTATATACAGTTGATTGTTCCATTTCTACTTTGCACTATAAGTGGTTGGAAAGTGAGTCACAAACCTGAAGAGTGTTTGAGAATGGGCAGCAAAAAGTCTTAATTAGTACTATCAGAGGTCCCTTTTTGGTAATTCACCTTAGTGACCCAAATAAAGCCAAAATTAATGGTATTTGGGTAACCCCCAAAGAGAACAAAAACCTTTGGGATTTCCATGTAATCCATTAGCAGCAGTTTTTATAAAATATATGTTCTTACAGGGTGGACTTTGGAGCCTAATGTGCTTAAGGATGGCACTTGATGTTTTCACAAGATCTTGATGAGTTTTCACAAGACTTGGTATCCATAAAAGATTTGGTGTGGCCCAAGAAAATGGACTTCTTTTGGTTATGAGTCCAGCCTGGCACCAAAGAGGTCGGTTCAGATCCAGGGATTCCAATGTAAATACCTCACTCCTCTGAAAATTCAGGAAGATTTGATCATCTTTTTTTTCCGAAACACCTCAGGTTAAATTCTGCCCTCAAAGTTTATACTCTTGTCCCACTGATACCACTGAGAACCCTGTCTCTGTATCCAGGAGCAATGAGTAAGGTTTGCATGCTTGGGCCCTTATTTTCATTAGAATAAATTTTTTCAGGACTGAGTACATAAGGATCTATTTTAAATCAATGGTGACTCTTGGTCATATACTTCAAAGACAGTGATCAGACTGTACCTCATCTCAAGGCCAGAGAGTTGCAATCCTGCACTTAAAGTATTTGTACAAATACATCTACTTAGCCCATATTAAAGTTTCCTTTGCTTCTTATTATCTCTGTGCACGGAAATGCAATTGCTATCAACCCCTAACAGGCCTAGTAGCTGATTCTTTCAAGGTTTTTTGGATTTTCAGCCTTTTACTTTTTTTTGCTTTGAGGCTTTCCATACTTTATCCGGCCAAAGATACATTTTAATCTATTGATCTTGCAGACAGAGCAATTTAATGAAGAGTTTCCTGGGCAAAACTGCACAAAGCAGAATGGCCCAGTTTTTTAAATCCCTACAACTATGATAGCATGGCACTCATCTTGAATCTCTTCACTTTAGTAGGCTGTTGGACTGAAGCCCAGAAGGAACTACTTAAGTATTTGTGTATTAAAGCAGCCCTAAGATATACTTTGAATACTAATTCAGTGTCACTAGAGTCCAGTGCACTCCCCTGCATATGGTGGTGTAAAGGGGGAGGGCAAGAGATCTGTGGAGATGATGGAAGAGACAGATTTAATTTCCTGCTCACTTTATGAAAATCAGTCGCCAAAAGCTTCAGTGAGTAGAGTGTAAAAATGTTTTGAGACCAGGGAAGCAAGTGACTGTAGGCACAACAAGGGTTTCTCTTTAATGAGAATCCCTACATGTGAAGGAATAGTAAGTATGTTCTCTTCATGGACTTTATTATTTTACTGAAATCCAAGATTCATTGAGACAAGACATTTTTAGAGAACAAGTGAAGGTAGGAGATAAGAAGATTCAATATGCTGTATTTAAAGCCAGTGAACTCAGACACTGAATTATATACTAGATGAAATTATCTGATTTACTAGAATGCTTAAATGATAGCTTTATTGAAACTGCTTAGAATTCAGGGAGTGTTTTCTACCTATTTTAGTTATTCAGGTTCTTGTGCTTCATTATAACAAAACTAAATGAGCTAATAAGATTTAACTAATTCTATTTAAGTAGCTGGGGGTGGGGGATAATAGAAGAACCAGATAAATTTCACCGATATTAAATTAATCAGCTATCACCACTTTTCAAAGGAGGGCTCATTTTTGGCTAATATACTTATCTTTGCAGGAGAACACAGAGAGGCACAGTTAAGAAAGGAAGTAGTTGTATACTAACTAAGTGTATGCAAAAAACTGCCAGAGCACTGGGCTTAACTGATCAAAAATGCCTAATAACAATTGGTGCTTTGCTGCTAAAGCTATTTCTGCAAATAGAATTGGAGAATATATCCTGTTTAGGAATTATTAGGTTAGTACTTATAGAAGCTGGGTTAGTGGGGCAGTCAGTCAGCTGCAAAGGTCTGTTTCTCCCTGCAGTTGGAATGGCTTAAAAATAGTAGCTTTTCAGTGCAGTATTTGTGCCCATGGAGAGGCATATCTCTCAAATAAGATCAGCAATAGTTTAAGTTGCACTATGTGCGGCGTCATAACCAAGAAAGGGTAAAAAGCTGCCAATGCCTAGCAGTAAGGTCAGATTTGCCCCCCCCCCACCTCAGGGAAATGCATGTTACAATGGCTGCTATATTTCCAGCCCTGGGTGGTTTGACTGCTGCTGTTACTTGAAGACTCCACCAGGAGCTGGTAGAAGCTACAGTATTTTCTAGAGATGTGACTGTTTCCTGAAGAAAGCTTTATCCAAAGGGGGGGGGGGGGGGAAAATTTTTGGGGCATTTTAAAAAAAAAAATTTTTTTTTTTTAAATTTTAAAAAAAATCTGTTAGTCTTAAAGTGCCACACAACACCTTCCTGGTGTGTGTGGTTTTTTTTTTTTGTTTGTTTTTTTTTTTTTACAGGACTAGACTAACATGGCAATCCCTTTTGAATTTATCCAAAGGGTTTTTGGTCCAGGGCATGCACGCTAGTTCTGTGGTTTGATGGATTGGATGCTAGACTGGAATATAGCTGCCTGATTTGGAGTGATCTGAATGATGAAATTAGGCCCTGCAGGAGACTTGAAGCTTTGTCTCCCACTTCCAAGGCTACCATGCTAGCTGCTGGGCTAGAGAGCACATGATTGAGATGCTCAAAATTCTGGTTTGGCAAAAAACATTGGAAAGGTTTTGGTTTTGTTCTAGTAAAGAATGCAGATGTTTTCTGAAATCCTAAAAGTTGCCTGTGAAATGGAAATATCTGCTCAGCTCTAGCTCTGCCCAGGGAAAGTAGTATTAGGTTTTAGGAAGCTCCATTTCCCATCTGACTCCCAAGACTCTAGTGAGGATGAAATGTATTAGTGCCTTGCATTTCGGGGCCTCTCTTTATCCCTCTTGGCTCAAGAGTGCATCTGGCCTGTTTATCTTTAGGAAGGATTACTTTGTTCCTGTATCTGTGTAGCTTACACATTCAGAGATGTACTGCAAAACACTCTACCATGAGTTAACAATACTGTTTCGTCCAATTTCCCTCTACTGTATCAGAATTGATGAAGATAAATCATATAGTGCCAATCTACACAGATCAAGCTGTGACTGCAGTGTGAGAAGGCATACCTGTGCTATCTTAGTGTAGCAAGTACAGTAAAAACAGCAATGAAAACAGTGTCACAGATACCGGTGTAGGCCAGCAAGCTGAGAACATACGTGAAGTCCCCAGGGGGCTTCTACTGTAGCACCTACCCTGTACTGAGTTCCAGACCACCAATTCCTCACTACCACTGCTACCAATGTCAGTTTGATTAAAACTAGACTAGGTATGCCTGCCCATGCTGCAGTCACACCTTTCCTGGAGTGTAGACATACCCAGCTTCCCTACGTTCCAAAATCAATTGGTATTTTACCTAATTGGCCAACCACATAGAAGGTCTTGTATTGCAATGGCATCATTAGGTTCTCAACTGCTCTTAGGCCAGTTGTTCCCAACATTTTCTCTGCTGTGGCACACCTTGCTACCTTTAATTAATTTGAGGCGCACACCATATAGTTTCCAAATGAACTCATGAATATTCATGAGCCAATCCGGAGCTCTTTGAGTAGTTTTTCAAAAAATTTTGTGGCACAGCTGTGTGCCATGGCACACTGGTTGAGAGAAACTGTCTTAGATGATTCCACCACAACATTAACCAGGTCATCTCCCCTCCCAGATCAGCATCAGACAAGGAACTACCTACCCTCTCTTTGTTGTTCATGTGTCTACCATCATCTGCTACTTTGTCACTGGAAGATAAGACTTCTGAAGTTGTGCCTACATAGTGCTATGCTTTAATAATCAGCCCAGAAACTGATGTCAGTGTGGACAATGAGGGCCTGCTTGTTAAGCGTGTGACTGTGCTGGGTGGAGGGTACAATGTTGTTTTTTGCACACACATGGCTTGGAACCTGACTTTCAGAAACCACCTCTTTCCTCTGCTGTTGAGCACTCATTGTAAGAGGGTGGAGGCTTGAATGCATAGAGAGGGGTGGGATATTTTTCCCCCCCATTTTTGGCATTAAAGATTTGCATTTGAGGAAGAAAGTTTTATTTGACAGTCTACTTTTATGCAGACTACTGCTGATGGTTTCATACTTAGTTTGGTCATATTTTTTTAGTCATCTGATAATGTATCTGCAGCATGAGAGAGGTTTATTTATGTCTGTAGGTTGAAATTATAAAACCTTGATCCATCCATTATCAAAACACAGCAAGTATAGCAGAAACCCAAGAGAGGCAGTCAGCGCTGGCCATTTACACTGTTGTGGGAGCAGTACTAGAACATTCCAGAAAGAGAAGATGACTTGCAAAAAGAAAGCACACCCCCCATGCTTCCTGTTGATATCATGAAAGCAGGTGATTGAGTTGTAGGGAGTGGGCATATGACAGAAGGGAAAGGTTATGAATGACAGTTTGAATTGACTGGTTTATGCCTGAGAGTCTAGAATGGGGGAATGGATATGTAAGATCCTAGCATGTCATCTTTAGTAAAAGTTAGGTCTTTCAAAGGCTTTTCAGTAGCTTAACAATATGCCACATGGGATGGGGGGGGACTTCAAATGGTGTCTCTGTGAGTGCTCTACGCCAGGTGTTGGTACAATAGTAAACACAGAGTTTACAATTCGAGACAGTCTGTCTCTCCTGGTACATACATACCTCCAAATGCTAGGCCATATGGCAGCAAGTCCTATGTGGTACAGAATGCAAGGTTACATATGCAACGTCTTCAGTTCTAGCTATCAACAATTTACAAACCACACAGACATTCTATGTACAAAATAATCTCAGTATAAAAAAAACATAAAACAATCCCTCACATAGTGGACAACCCCCCCCCCCCAATCTCCTCACAGGCACCCCCTTCACATAGAAGGCTCCCTCAATCATAAGAAAACAAAGAGCTGTGTGGCACTTAAAGGCTAACAGATTTATTTTTTGCATGAGCTTTCATAGGAGAAAATCCTACTTTGTCAGATGTTTCGAAGATGGGTGAAGTTGCAGAATGGAATGAAAATAAATGCAAGGTGGTGTAAAACATAGGATCAGGTCATACAGTAACAGCAAATCAGAGCAGTTGTTGGGTTCAAACCCTGGGAAGCCTGAAGTCAAACTACCTTTTATAATGGGAAAAGAACCTGTAGTCTTGATTCAATCCTGCTTTCACAGCATTTAATTGGCATATTAATTTGAGTTCAGCTGTTTGTCTTTGAAGTCTTGCTGTCCCAGTCACATCTCTGATGACGGTCATTAACAAATCATTTATCGAGTGATTAGAAAGATGGAAGTGCTCAGCAACTGGTTTTTTTGTTTTGTGATTTCTGATATCAGTTCTATGTTCATTTATTCTTTTGCACAGGGATCATCCTGTTTGTCCAATGTATAAGGTGTTGGGGCATTTCTGGCACATGGTGGCATAGATCACATTAGTAGATGAGCAGGTAAATGAGCCTTTGATGAAGTAGCAGGCTTGATTAGGACCTATGATGGTATCTGTTGGGCAGACTTGGCAGCGTGGTTTGTTGCAGGGGTGTGTGCCTGCTTTAATGTTTCTGTTGTTAGATCTGTAGTTGCTGGTGAGTATCTATTTAAGGTTGGGTGGCTGTCTGTAGGCAAGGAGAGGTCTGTCTCCCAAGGCTTGCGATAAATGATTTGTTAACAACCGTCATCAGAGATGTGACTGGGACATCAAGACTTCAAAGACAAACAGCTGAACTTGAATTAATATGCAAATTAAATTCTGTGAAAGCAGGATTGAATCGAGACTATGGGTTTTTTTCCCATTACAAAAGGTAATTTGACTTCAGGCTTCTCGGAGTTTGAACCTAACAACTGCTCTGATTTGCTGTTACTGTATGACCTGATCCCGTGTTTTACATCCACTTGCATTTATTTTCATTCCATTCTGTAAGTTCACCCATCTTCTAAGCATCTGACGAAGTGGGATTTTTCTCCCACAAAAGCTCATGCGAAAAATAAATCTGTTTAGTCTTTAAATGCCACATGACTCCTTGGTTTTTTTGCTGGACTAGACTAACATGGCTATCCCTCAATCATGACTGCCACAGACACCTCACTGATTGGATGAGGAGCACACCTACAGGGCCTCATGTTTCAAAGAAAATGGTCAACCCAACAGAGAAATTTAATATCATTCTACTAGAACTACACTCTGTATGGGATTCCCTCATTTCTTAACCAATATAACAGGAAAAATGGTAAGAATCATGATGAACAAAATAGGATGCATGTTTATCATCAGCCATCAGGGAGGAGCAAGATCATACTCCCTATGAGCAGAAGCAATAAAGTTTTATGGAACTGGTACATAATACACAATATCCAGTTGTCATGGTTTACTTACCTGGCACCCAAAATATAACCGCCAACATTTTCAGCAGATGTTTTGGCAAAAAGAATGAGTGGAAAATCCATGACAAAGTCCTCCAACAAAGTGGGCTGCTGGGGCTATCCCACATTTGACCTTTTTGCAACATCTAAAAATAGAAGATGTGAACACTTCTGTTCCAGGGCAGGTCTAAGCAAGAGACCCATGGGAGATGTTTTTCATCAGTTGGGACACAGAACTTGTTATAAAAACTTTCCACCAATCCCAGTGATCCCCTAAACTCTCAAGATAATATGGGAAGACAAAGCCAACATAATAATGTTAGCACCAGCTTGGCCCAGACAGACATTTTTTACTTACTTCATAGGGATGGTCTTCCATCCACTAATCACCCTTCCCATGATAACAAACCTGCTGTCACAGGGCAGAG
Organism: Podocnemis expansa; assembly: GCA_007922195.1. Taxonomy (NCBI): domain Eukaryota; kingdom Metazoa; phylum Chordata; order Testudines; family Podocnemididae; genus Podocnemis; species Podocnemis expansa. The sequence goes on from ML682060.1 coordinate 27,320,812, forward strand.
GTAGGACTCTCCATCCACATTCAGACTGACTACCTCTAATGGCATGGTTCCTAACTAGTTGGGAAGCACAGAACTACAGTGTTCAGAATCAGTAAAACATATTGTACTGAACAGCTAAAAGCCTGCCACCAGAAAAACTTACCTGCAAAAATGACACAAGTTTTCATTATGGTGTCAACAAAGAAATTTCAGTTCAGTCTTATCACCTATTCCAGTATCGCTGGACTACCTCCTTGAATTAAAAAGTAAAAATTATGAACTAGCACTCTGAGTAAGTCTACACTATGGGCTTAAGTCAACTTAAGGAGGCTTGAGTTGACTTAAGCAAAACTCTGGCCTCATTTGGAGTTCATTAAGTCAACTTAAGAGTTTCCTTAAGTCGATTTAATAACTCTCGCTCTTTAAGTTGACTTAGGGATCAAGTTGACTTTATTAAGTTGACTTAATACAGTATGGCCATCTAGGTCAACTTAGGAAGCCCTATGTAATAACATGCAACTGCTAAAGTCAACTTAAGCAAACCCATTTTTATTAGGACACTTTCTTAAGTTGACTTAACCAACTTTGTTAAGCAACTTAAGAGAAGGGTGAACTCACTGTCAACTTAATAAAGTCTAAAAGTTGACTTAGCTTTTGCAGTGTGGACATAGCCTAAAGGTGCCCCTTGCCTCCATCTCCACACTTCATATGCCATTAGATGACACATCTCCACTCAGCCAATAATTAAAAGATTTATGACCTGAATCCATAAGGCCTCTTCCCCACCCCCCCCCACCCCCCAATAACCTTGAGGTCTCACTTTGGTCTTACAAGCTATCACCAAACCACCTTTGGAGCCTTTGGCAACATACTCATTATTGCACATGTCTATGAAGGTATCATTCCTAGTTGCAATTACATCAGCAAAGACGAGTTAATGAACTTGCAGTGCACACAGCTCATCCACCATACACAGTGTTTCACAAAGACAAGGCGTGTCTCAGACCACACCCAAAATTCCTCCCTAAATTCTCCTCCACATTTCATGTCAACCAAACCCATATACCTATTTACCTTCTACCCCGAACCTCATTGCAACAGCTGAGAGGCCACACTCCATTAGGTCAGTCGTCGTATTGTATCTTGATAGAACAAAAATATTGAGGAAATCTCCTAAGCTATTTGTCTCCATCACAGAACGTTCTGAAAGAAATGCCATCTCTCATCAAAGATTGTCAAAGGGGATTTCCTCTTGTATCTGAAAGTGTTACTTACAATCTGGATTAAGTTGTCCTAGCAATGTAAGAACACATTCTATCAGATCAATTGCTATATCTTTAACTTTCCCACATAACATCCCTATTCCAGACATATACAGAGTTGCAGCCTGAGCATCAACTGATGTTCATAAAACAAGCAACAAAACAACGCAGCAGTGGGTATTTCTTTCCTGACATCGGTACAACCCAATAACTCCAAACATCCTTCCAGCATTTAAGGGAACTTGCTTTGTAATCACTCGGAGTGGAACACCTACAAGAGCGTTACTCAAAGAAGAAAAGGTTAATCACCTCGTTCAGTAGCCAAAGTTCTTTGAGGTATGTGCCCCTGTGCTGCTCCATGACCCTCCCTCCTCCCCTCTACTTTAAAGTCAGTGATGTTGCTTTTCAGTAGAGAATGAACTAAAGTACTGTGGCTGCACATACACTGCAAAAAGTTGCCAATGGTGCCACAAACCACTTGCAACACACACGTGATCCGTGCTGAAAAAATCTCTGATTGAGGGTATGGGGCACACCAACACTTGGAGTAGAGCAGTCACAGGAATATACAACTCTAAGAACTTTAGCTACTGCATGAGGTGAGTAACCTTTTCCCATATACGTTCTAAGGAGAAGTCTAATTTATTAGACATTGTGCAGTTGGATACCCAGGGAAAAGTTTAACAAGGTTGTATATAGAGATTAGGCAGTGATATGAATAAGAATAGCACCTGCATTGACAAGGATAAAAGTCAGAATGTGTCATCCTTATGCTTCAAGATGCAGAGAAATCAGAGTTATGTGTCAGGAAGAAATTCCTTCAAAGAAATGATGGATTCCTTTTGTTTGTTTTTGCACCTTTAGTTTAAATGTCTGGATTAGGTAGGACTCAGTGGGAGGATAATAGTTTAGCTGTCTTCTGTTACAATGTGTCTTCTTTTGAAACAATGTCTACAGTATTGAAATCTTTGCATGGCAGAGGGAAGTGCTTCCACTTGGATTTTGTATCAAGCTTATGAAGAGTCCCAGGAAGAAGGGCAGCCATTTAAGATGGTAATTTGGAACTAAAAAATGAAAAGAGAAACAAGTACATATGAAAGGATTTTCTCATTAGTGTTGTGCATTTTGGTTTGGTTGAAGTTTCCAGGGCTGGAAACACCAATTCTGTGTTTGTAATGGGAACATAGGTGACCTCTATTTCTTGCTTCAGAGCAGTTAAGACATGAGCTAATCTGGCAACTCTACAGATTCAGCGTCACTCATACCTAACAAACTGAGCTTTGTGTGTCTGGTGGCACGGTGGATGGAACAGCTCCTTAAAATGGCAGACCTTCACCACCCCCACCCCCACAAAACAGCAGATAAAAATGAAAGACTGCAAAAATGTTTCACTGAGCTCAGATTGAGCATAACAGTGGAACATTAGCACTGAGTCACAGCTGAGCCGGAAAGAGAGAGAAATCCTTTAAGAGCAGGTTAATGATAGCATAAAACTGAGTAATACTATTGCACAGACTTAAAAGGAATTGCACAACTGTTATACTGCATGTTCAGGGACACAGAGTCATGCTACAGTCCCTCTAGAGTCTCGAGAGAATGAACATAGAATTCTTACTGCGTATAGTTATTCTTGTTCAGTTCATGGTTATTTTGTCATACACTTCTAGGTTATAGAATGTTAGCTTGCTCCCCTTTTGGCAGAGAGTAACACTGAGAAGACTAGAAGACCAAATTGCTTTGAATATTTTTTTTTTTTTTCCTTTCTTGGCACAATATAGGTATGTCACAAGTCAGCAATTTTGTACATTTGCTCAGTGGGGCTCATTATAGCTTATTTATGTAATGACAATGCATGCTATTTGACTGCTAGTATAAATTATATTCAAGAGCTTTCTTTAATGTTCTTTGTGTTTATCATGTATAAGTAATGTACATTGCATAGGAATAGACTCATTCTCTACATATTGTGTCTGTCATGCACTCACCCCACAAAAGCTGCTCATGGTCAAGTGACTAATGAAACTACATTTGTAGTGAATGCATTGCAGTTTGCAAATTACAGCTGCAGCCTATGAGTTTGTTTGAATAGAAAAACTAATTCTGGCATTTCCCAACTTTCAAGAGGTTTATTCTGAACTGTAGCATTCTTTTAAGGTAGTTATAGAAATGCAAAACTTTAAAATTTGTATAGCAAACCACCCCCCTTGTATGTCTTTCTGCACACACCCGCACGCGTGCGCGCACACACACTCCCCCCCCCCCCCCCGGTTATCTGAACCCATGTCCCACCACATAAATCAGATGGCTTGGGATACAGAACCTTTAAAAATAGATCATATCAACAGCACAGTTTTCAGCCATTTGTGCTAAAGGAGTAACTGACAGAAGTGACCACATGCGATCCTCCACTGAGTAATCATTAAATAGCCATGTGACATACATAGCTTATACAGTTATTTGTTAGATAGCAGAGGTATGTGGAGAGTCAGGAATTCTATTCCTGGCCCCAAAAGGGAGTTTGTGCAGTGTGTAGATTGCTGCACTGCCTTTTGGAATGTAAGTGCTTAAGTCACTGTGGTTTCTATGCTTCATTGATCATCTTAAAACATTGTGATGAAGTGAATGGATGGAACAGCAAGCTCACGTACCACAGTTGGGAACCCCTTGGTTAAGAACTCATCAGCCACACCTTTGGCCAGATTTTGGGCTGCCTCTACAGCTCCTTGACACCATTCCAGCAGCAGAAACTGAGTGGCTGTGTTACAATTCCAATGATGCCTCTTAAGGACTCTTCTCACTGCACAACCTTGTCTTTATTTCCACGTTAATGAGTGTTCAACAGCTTTGTTGTCTTCAGAACAGTGTCAGAGTGGGGAAAGAACTAAGTCTTCTGGTTCATCAAACTGCCACTAACCTCGTGTTCCCTATAGTTAATATTGTAACATTTTTGCATCATCTAGCTGTACGTGCTTCAAATGAAGCAAGGTGTGGCGTTTTCATTCATGCCTGTGTCAGTACTGACCAAGAGCTGGGGTTCTAGTAGCCATTTGTAAAAAAAAAAAAAAAAAAAAAAAAAAAAAAAAAAAAACCTCCTGTCACCAACATAGTGCAAGGAAGCTTAGTAATTTAAGAAGCGATTAAGTATTGGGGGGGAGTTTTTATGTAAGAGAAATAAGTATTCATCCATGCAGCTCTGTATCTGTTCAACATGAAATTCAGGCAGTGTAATGTGAGTGATGTGCAAGTCCTAGGAGAAGCAAAAGGGATAGGGGAAAAATGCTGCTTTTATAAGCAAATTACATGAGCTCAGAATTACACTAATAGTTATTCACATGGTTTCTTTTCATTACGTTATTAGGTGTCCTGCTAGGAAACAGAAAATAGAAACTTTTTCTTATAATTTTCTAATTTTGCCCTTTATATTTCTGTCACTAAAAGACTGCTGTGTCTTAAAGTTGTTTACCATATCTGACTGACAATAATGAATAAATCGTTTTAAATCCATGTTTCAGTTCTTCTTCACATAGGTGTCTATCCAGTGTAACTTCACTGACTTGACATGAATTGATCGATGACCTTAATCTCAACAATGTTCATAGAACTAAAGAATACCCATACAGGCCAACATCCATAAACACTGAATGGGATTTAACTTCTGTTAAAGTAGTAAATTTGAGGCCTAACTTAGTTCACTCAAGTGATTTAGGACCCAAATTTTCCTAACCCATAACTGATTTTGGAGCTAAATTGTAATTTTTAAAACGGAGGACTGCATGAATCATTGCTGAAAATTAGGTGCAATGCTCTCAAATCAGTTAAGCACTACACTTCTGAGCAGAATAACACCTAAAGCCTTTTTGAAAGCTTGTGATTTGTCTGACTAGTCCTGCTGATCTTCTGGGACACAGATTGTGATTTGTGTGGAACAAAATGGAATGCAGATGCTGTTTGTTCAGTTTTGTCAATGATTTTGTGCACACAAAGCACGTACACAAACTTCAGTTAGTGATACAACAAAAAGTGGGAAGTGTTCCTTGGTTCATGTCTTTTTAAAAAGAAATATAATTGGAGTTTTAACAGGAAATTAAACTGGAAGATTACCAGGTGCTCTTGGAGTCTAGCATTTCAAGGAACTCAGCAAATCATCTTATCTTTTAAACAATGCACAGAATAAGCTCTCCAAGCTTCTTGTTTTTTGCATTGATTTAAGAGTATCAGATGTGACATGATCAACAGCTTAAGTAGGCAATAATGTGACAAGGTGTGTGGCATAGAAGAATATGACATTTCTTGTGCAGGGTTTGGAAGTTATGAATGCTTTCTCCATCCATCTCTTTAAAGTGAAAATGGAAAAAGAAACTGCTGAGGCACATAAGTCAAAACAAGTGGTTTGGCTTGAGGAAGTTAGTGAAACGAAGCAGCTAGTAGACAGTTACATTTACTGTAAGTTTTCTAAAGTGGTCTTCCACAGGAAAGACTGTTTTTTCCAATGGTCTGTTTATTGACATCACTATTTCGTGACTAGACTAACCTAAGAGGGCTTTCGTCCTGTCAGCCAACTGTTCCTCAGAAGGACAACTTAATGGCAACATTTCTGCAACAAAGTGGGGGATCATTTACATTACCAGGTGCACAGTTTGCATGTTAGGGGAATCCTATGGCTGTTCAGAATGCTTACTTTTATTATGGTTCGTTTACACAGAAAATGTCCAAGCTCAGTCTTAAAATGGTGGGGGAGCAGAGTCCCCTTCTAAAGTTGCTCACTCTTGTGCATTCCAAGTTATGTGGTAAATGGACATAAAAAGCAGTTGTATGCCAAATACACCCTGGTTGTAATTCAGTTGACTTCAGAGTTTCATCCAGGGTGAATTTTCCCCGTGTGTGTAATGAGGACTTTGATGGTCTGTTCATTTCTTGAGTCCATCACTTTCCAAGAGATTACATTCTCACTGGTATTTTATGGACCCATTTCACTCAGATTGGAGGGCTCTTTTTTCCATCTGGGTAACCACTGACCGGCATCGTCTCGACCGAATGCACAGACTGTCAGATAAGCTGCCATCCTGTTGGTGGTAGATTCATTACCCTTTTGCATAGGTCTTGACATTGAGTAGTAGTCCTAACTGGATGGAAGTGCCTGCTGTGTGGAATTAAGCCTAAAATTATATGCAGCTTTATTTCCAAATGCTGGGATTAATTAAAGTCCCAGATTTCCCAGAACGCTCAAAGCTTATCTGTTACTCTGAGAATTAGAACCATGGTGGTACTTTTGCTGCACAAAAAGACTATGGGAGGAAAAGAAGAAATAAAAGTCAAATAATGCCCTTCAAAGAATGTAGCAGGCACCCTGTGTTCATTTCCATCTACAAGATGGATATTTACCCTGTGACTAGCAGTGTTGGTGGAAAGATCTGATTGCTATAGGAGGGAAAGAAATGGTACCTGGAAAACCAGTGCAATGCACTTCACAAAACATCCCACCATTTCTGTGGCAGAATATGGAAAAATCTGCTCACCACTGCTATGTCTTTTTTGAGGCTGGGCCTGGCACGATGGCCTCTTCTGCTGCTGCCAGCCACTTGGGTTTCTAAGGTAAACCAAGTCCAACACCAATTGTTTGGCATTGTCAGGCCAGTTTTTTGGCCCAGTTTTGATCTTTGTAGGCCTTCTGGCCCTTGGTTCTGAGGTCTTCATGCCACTACCCTAGGTGAACCATTATGGGAACCAAGGCCCACCCTCTGTTCTGGGTGCCAGACAGGAAACTTGAATGGAGCAAAAGAGGTCTGTTTGTTCAGACTCTCTTCTGCATCTCTGGGCTGCTTCCTCCTGTGGCCCACAGCAAGCCTCTCGCTGGGCAAGCTTATTTGCTGGGTTGAACATAAGGGAACCAAGCTAGTCATGAGGAATAAAAAAGCAAAAAACAAAGTCCTGTTCCAGGCCTCTCTACCCCAAAGAGGCTCTGATACTTAAGAATCTCTAGTTAGATGCTGGCCCCAGTTGGCCTTTCCTCTACATGGTTAGCTAGAGGTCCACTACATCACCTAGTCAACCGTTCCTGAACTGGCCTTTACCTCTTTGGATTCTTCCCTCTGGAACAGACATCTTGCACAGGTGAAGTAGGATGGGGTTGATTGGGCTCACAGGCTCCCATTAATCTTTTTCTTATCAGTGTGGATTCTGCATATTGCAACGTAGATAAGTATGTATAAAAACACCCATTTCATGGGATATCAGCCAAGGTGCAGTGAGAGTGAGTATTCTGGAGATTCACGAGAGTCAAAAGAAAGAACTTCATAAGCAAAAGCTTCAGATTATGCAGAACTTATTTACATTCAGTGCTCATGAGGGAGGGCTTTTTCAGGTCCTGCCCCAAGTTAGACATATTGCACTGTAGGTGCGCTGTTAATAAGCTAGCCATGCAACCTATAAGTCATGACTGCACTAATCATATCCCTTTAGGTATCCACAGTCCACTAAAGAGCCCCTACCAGCACCAGTGTCTGCTGCTTCACTGGAGGTGTTCAGTGATCACTCAGCAGTTTTTAAGGTGCTTGCAATAAATCCCCTTCAGTTTGTGACTGGTTCAAACCACTTGTCCCTAATACTAAGAGCTTCCCAGCACTTCCTGACTCTGTCTGGGAAGCTCAGTCCTTAAAGGCAAAGCTCCAGTTCCAGCGTTGCATATATAAGTTGCCAATATGCAAGTTTAAAGCTTCAAAATGAGTTTAGTGGTGTTCCTTTTTATGCAATTATTAGAGGGAATTATCCAGGCAAAGGGCTTGAACCTTGACATAGTGGATGGCTTCCACTACTTTTTTTTTTGTGACAGCATTCCAAAGTAGGAAGCAAACTATGCATAGGATGTTATCAGCCCCTCTCTGTGCCCAGGGTACCATCTTCTTTTACTTTAATTTACCTTGTGAAATTACATACAAATTTGCACCCTTATCAAATGCAGCACATGCACTATTCAGGCCGCAGAAGTTGAGTGCAGTAGTAGGAGGGAGGGTCTTGTGCATCCTACACATGACAGGATAAGGTTATCGCGTGGAGGAAGGACAAACTAGAGCAGTGTTTCCCAACCAGTCCATGGCACACAGTTGTGCCACGGAATTTTTTTGAAAAACTACTCAGAGTTCTGGACTGGCTCATGACTATTCATGAGGTCATTGGGAGACTATATGGTGGTGTGCCTCAAGATAATTAAAGGTATTAAGGTGTGCCACAACAGAGGAAAAGCTGGGAACCACTGAACTAGAGCAAGATGGCTTAAAAAAAATGGAGTGTCATTTGTGGTGTTCAGTGCACAGTGTAGTGCAACAGACAGTTTTGAAAGGCATCAGGTATGGAGAACTTGCTGGATTTTCATCATGCTGAAGGTACAGATTTAGTCTTAACTTCAGTAAATGGCAATGAAGCATCTTACAGGGAGATTAAAAAGGAAAAAATATTACAGGATAAATACTGCCTGTCAGGGATGGCTTAAGAGGGTCCTTGGTCCTGCATTAGTGGAGGGAACTGGACTCAGTGACCTCTCATGGTTCCTTCCAGGTTCTATGATCTTGTCCTTTGCCCTAGAGAAGCAATTTCTGTTGAAGCAAATGGGACTTGCTGGCTTGCATGTACTTCACAATGAACTGTGATATTGAAATTGAGTTCAAATTGATTATCTAAGATACTCAAATGCTCATAATTCGTCAGACAAAGCTTAGTGCCAGTGTGGTCTGTAAATGAAGACACTGAAGTTTTGAACTGGGAGGAAAAAGATATTTCTGTTTGGCTAGTTCTTTCTGGACCTGTCAATACATGTCATCTGTGACTCGTAAGAGCTAAATTCTTGTGAAAACAAGCCCTATACCATCCTGCATGATTTTTCAGTCTAATGCCATTTTAACAGCTTACTGAAAATCTCGGGTGATCGATGCTATGAGAGTGAAGACAAAATTTATCACACTATCATTAGTCAACACAATTAAAATGTGCTTGGTGTGAGTTTTCCCTCAATCCTGAAGAAAATACTATGGTACTTTGTATTCTTGGTTCAGTTGGGATATAAAGATAATCAGTTAAATTATTGGAGTTTCAGGCAGGGGAAACACTTTTCCTCTGTATCTGCAAAGTATTTGCTAACCCATTCAAAAGAAGAGCAACTTGAAATAAGAAGACACAAAGCATCTGTATATGGATAAAATTTTACTCTCCTGTGCAAAAGGCTAACTCTGACTACATGCTACTAAAGTCATTCCTAAGACCTCACATGGGACTTTTTGGTCTGATGCAAGTGGTGAATTTCACATAGTAACGTAGTTCAAAGATTGTTCTTCAATATAAGGGGATTTCATTTGATAACTTCTGAAACAAGTTACTAATATTTTACTTACTTCATAAAGAATTTCATGTATTTAAATCCTCTGTAGTTTCTTAACCATCCATAGTAAACTGGTACAATTACATCTGTCTTATCATGCATATACAATGGAGCTGTGCAGCACAGTAGATTGAAATAATAGAGAGCAGGAAAAGATTTTTTTTTAATGCACTTTGCTGATATTTATCTTGCTGTTTAAAAGTCACTTTGTCTGTGCAAGCAGGAGCCCAGCAAATTCAAGCCAATGCAGATCCAAAGTGGTTATGACTTTACTTTTAGTAATCTGGTGGTTTCTATGGAAACAGACTGCATCATATTGTTTTCCAGACGCTGTCTACATTTTGAAGTATTCTTTATTTTTATATATTTCAACAGGCCTTGAACAGGGGTATTGCGGCTGTCAAGGAAGATGCTGTGGAAATGCTGGCCAGCTATGGGCTGGCTTATTCCCTTATGAAGTTTTTCACGGGGCCAATGAGTGACTTCAAGAATGTGGGTCTGGTGTTTGTGAACAGTAAACGAGACCGGATCAAAGCAGTTTTGTGCATGGTTGTGGCTGGTGCGGTGGCTGCTGTATTTCATACTTTGATAGGTAAGGCTTTCCCGCTGTTTGTTTAAACTGCCCTGCAACCTGGATGACTAGTTGATGCTCCTCCCCTCCCCCCCTTCACTGTTCCATACCCCAGAACTGCTTAACTTCCAGTTCTGTTTTCATTTGGGGGTGGGGGGTTGGCTGGGATTAGGTGGATTATCTTGTGGGTGGCATTCTCTCTAGAATTTCACTGTTTTAGAACAGTAGATTCCATCTGTTTTTCTTACACAAATACATACCACTGCACCAGTGTGTGATTGCTCAAATTACTGCTGGCCTGTTTCAGCTGTGTTTGGCTGTAGCACAGTTGTCAGTCTGGAACAAGGTTATAGCACTGTCATACAGCTGTGCAGATGGGATTTATCTGTGTAAATGGGCTTCCCCATTCTTTTGTGCAGGAGGCCATCTTGGTATGTTACAACAAGTGCTTTTTTCTTCAGTAAGGACTTTCTAGCACCATTGATAGATACTTACAATCCCAGGGAGCACCTGTTCCCCCAGGTCATACATTTCTCAGTGCTAAACTGTGCAGTTAAGAAGATCAGGAAGGCTGATTAAAAATAACCAGAATTACCTTCTGTTAGCTGTAGTCAACACTTCATTGTCCATTTCTGCTGGATAGCCTAGTTCTTGCACCAGCTACTACTGATGCCACATCACACAAAACCAAACAGCCACTGATGAAGGAGACCAGGACCCTGACTGCACTCTGGAGCAGGAGGAATATACAAAGATATCTGGGGCTGGGTAAGAAGAAGCCCCAACAATATTTGCAGATTTCTGCAAGACCCACCAAATGTGATAGCGAACTGCATGTCAACCAGTATGATGGAATTTCAAGGCCATGAAAGTTTGGTATCAGAGAACATTAGACCACAACCAAGAACCCACCAGAAATTAGATCTCATGTGCATTTAAGAGTTTTACCAGGCCCCAAACTACCTCCAGCGCACCTCATAGGATGGAGACTGGTGTAGCCCCTACAACAAGGAAAATGATGAAGAGGAGACTAAAAGAGGAAGAGAGTGAAGTCCCTGTAATAGGTACAGTGTTCATTATTCCTTATAATCTATGGGGTGTCTGTGGGAAGAGATGGGGAAAGAATGAAAGATATGGTAGTTGCTAGGAACTGGAGCAGCCACCTGGGAGACCAGTATTCTTTTGGAACTAGGCAGGCATTTGATGGCCATATCTATCACTGGATGTGGCACTATAAAGGGTGGCCTGCACAGGGGAACTGTTATTCATTGTCAGGCTGTCACTGTCCCAGCCACCACACATACTGCCCAGCCTTTGTAGTTACTGAACTTGCATAAGAGCCTTATGGAGGAACAGATGTCCCCCAATGTTCCCTGTAAGCTGCTCCAGTGAGTGGTGGCGCAGCTGCCTTCGCTCACTGGCGCAGCAAGTGCTGACCCCAGCGCAGGTCCCTGATCGGAGGAGCTGGGGTCGGGGCTGGCGGGGAGCAGAAGCGAGGAGTGGAGGAGTTGGGGTTGGGGCTGGCGGGGAGCAGAAGCGGGGAGCACCAGTGGTCATGGCTGGCAGGGAGCGGAGGAGCTGGGGTCAGGGCTGGCGGGGAGCAGCAGCGGGGACCGGAGGAGCCAGGGTCGGGGCTGGCCGGGAGCAGCATTGGGGAGCAGAGACACTGGGGTCAGGTTCCCAGGGAGCAGAAGCGGGGAGGAGAGGAGCCAGGGTCAGGGCTGGCGGGGAGCAGCAGCGGGGATCGGAGGAGCTGGGTTCGGGGCTGGCGGGGAGCAGAAGTTGGAGATCGGAGCTGGGTGGGGGGCTCCTCGGCAGGGGGGCAGCTTAGAAGTGGGGTATAAGCTTATGCCACCCGGGGGGGGGCGAGGGGGGGTTGACATGTAAGGAAATGTTTTGTTTCCCTTTCAAGTCATTGCTGCCACATAGGTCAGTGGTTCTCAACATTTTCTCTGCCATGGCACTCCTTGCTACCTTTAATGAAAATGTTAAACTGAAATACTATGGTTTTATTAATTTACTAAAGTTTGAACAAAAAGACATCTATACAATGTTCCCTCTCTAAACTGGTGATGCAACTGAGCAACTTATGGATGCACTTGGGGAGCCGATGGGCAGTGGCTCAGGGGCCCAGTCCTGGGACAGGGAATGGGTAGGGAACTTGCTCAGCTGCATCCATAAGTTGCTCAGCTGCATCATCGTCTTAGAGGGAACATTGATGTCCCCTTGTGTCATGTCCTGATTTGGTGCCAACTTTTAGCTGCCCTATAACTGCTTAAAGCACCCAGAAACAAGTATGCAGTAGTAAGGCTAGTGTTAAGATCAGGGCCTCTGCTGTATTACTAAGATGGTAACTTCACAGTTACTACTACCTTTTGTGCTCATACACTGTAATAGCCCTACCTCAGGGTCAACCTGCCACTAATTCAACAAGTTAAAAAATTGTCAATGACATTCATTCATTTATCGCCCTAACGTTAACAGACTACCTCAATATGAGGTGGTCACTCCTGATTTTGTACTGGTAGTTAGAACTAGTTGGGGTTCTAAATCACAGGTCATTTGTTAGATCTTCTATATAATTTCTCAGGTTGACTCTTTTCATAGCCTTGGCATGGTCTTTCAGTAGCCCACCTTCTCCAGTTTGTGTCCTAGGTTGAACAGAGGGCAGTTTTACCAGCCACCGAAAGAATTCATTTTTCTACTTCATCTCATTTTCGTTTTACATCACTATTCCCTGTGACTCAAAGTACATTATTCAGGTTTCCAAGCTGAAGGCTGTAGATGGATTCTTAGGTATGTGACCTTTTGATCAAAGATGTCCATGAGTAGCCATTTCAAAACATACTGGTTGAGTTACCCTAGGTCAGGGCTTAAAAAATCCAAGGTGCCGGGTCACTATGGTGCCCAGGATTTTGCCACGGCACTAAAAACAGAGCTGGCAGAGCTGACACTTTCAGCACTATTTATTTTCTGTCCCCATCCACTGCCACTGAAAGCACCCTGGGTGTGGCATTTTTCTGTACTGGGGGCCCCTCTGCAGTCTGCACAACGTCTGAAAAAAGTGGTGGCAATGGTGGGTGGGGTTTTTTTGGGTGGTGGGGGTCCCTTCAGTGCCACAAACCTAGATGCCTCAGTTTTTGGGCAGGCCCCTAGGTGTGCAGGACATTTGTCGAGACCTGCCCTAGATTTGCTGAAATATCACAGCTGTGGTCAGAACCTCCTAAATCCCATGTTCCCATTTATGAAGAGAAAAAATAACCAAGATCTATGTTCATATACGAATATGCTTGACAGACCTTGAAGTCCCAAATTAAGTGACTTCACTCAATCTTCCAGCTGTTCATGGTGGCAGAGTGTAAAAATTTGGTAGTATTTAAACATCTGTATGCCCTAAAAATGTGTGAAGACTACATCTGAGACTGGTGGAGGACCCAAGACAATGGCATTTGTCAGATTCTTAGCACTAGATGACTGGCTGATGCTGCCAAGTTACTATGTGTCAAGTTCACTTTTAACATGTTTCAAAATCTGCTTTATCCCTTTCTGACCCACAGATGTACAGCCTTCAGAGCAGGAGGAAGAGGACGAACCACACGACCATCTGGCAGCCTTGAAGATCTGTTAGATGGTCTTGAGCAGCTGGGAGATTACGTGTTTTCTAGGAAGCAAAAGGTCAAGGGTATTAATGCTCGATGGATGGAAAAGAAATCTCCAGACTGCAAGAAGAGTCTCGCATGTAGTCCGTATGCGAAGAGCAAGGGAGGATGACAGGACTATCCATTGTGAGTTGTGAGTCCAGAGCATGGAAGAACAAAAAGACCCACAGAACAAGGAGTCTGAGAAGAGTCAGAGGGAAGAAGACAAGTGCCAGTGGAGGAGGGAATGCACACTTGCAGCTGTGATAGTCTATCAGCAGCACTCGGAGCGCCTGACAAAGAGCTCCCCCCACCTCTTTACAATAAGAGAATGGACTTCTTCAGCCACATGATTCACAGCTCCCTCCCTCTACACCAAGATCTCCCTTCTACCCTCTGATGAGCTATAGGGATTCTCTGTGGGGATGTCCACCTGACCCAAATGATGCAGCCCTGCAGGTTGTGTGCAGGGCCAGATTAAGAGGCCTAAGGGCTCCAGGCTGCCCACCACAGTGGGATCCAGCCCCCAACCATGTCGGTCTGTGGGCAGGCTGGAACTCGGGGACACTGGGGCCAGAGGTCGTTCTCTGCAGCCCTTCTTCCCTCAGTCCCAGTCCAGCTGGTTTGCTCTGCCCTGAATGGCAACACGATTCAACTTCCAGGACAGGTCCCCAGCATCATGGGACCTGGAAGGCCGTGCTGGAGGCTGTACTGCACACCAGCCTGCCTTGCCCCCACAATGGAGCGGAGTGAATAGGCACTGGCCTGCCCCTGCCTCTGCAGGCAGTCCAGTAACCCAGGGGCAGGGCTGGTGTGTGGAGTCTGACCTCTGGGCCCAGAGTCTCACCTCCCACAGTGCTGGCAGGGCAGGGGCTCTCCAGCACTGAGCAGGAAGAGGCTGGAGCCCAGGGCCCCCCTTTAGGCTGGAGTCTGGGGCTTCAGAACCTATAGGCCCTGCATTGACCTGGGTCCTGACTGTGTGTACCCAGTACTTACACCGCCCACCTTCCCAATCAGAGAGCCTCACCAACAGTTTTCGCAACATCCCTGTTCAAGTAATATGAGGAAGTGAGAAGGTCAGTGACTTGGCCTGGATTGCCCAGGAAAATGTCAGAGATGGGAATTGAAACTACTTTAATCCTAGTCTAGTGCCTCTGCCATGAAACCATCCTTCCATTGGCTGTTCTCATAGAGCTGGACATTGAAGTTGTGTGCTCTGTTCCTTGTGTTTTGTGATGTTTTGGGGTCAGCTGCCACCACCAGTTAACTGGGATATAACTTTGTGAGAAGTCGGTCATATACTCAGGGTATAAACAAGCTGTGACTTGCCTCTAGGCATTTTGTAGGAATAGCATTTGGGAAGGAAGAAGTTCCAAAGGAGCAGCCATGTTAGTCTAGTTCAGCAAAAGAAGCAAGGAGTCCTGTGGCACTTAAAGACTAACAGATTTATTTATCGCATGAGCTTTCTTAGGATAAAATTTGCTACACCTTTCCAATATTAAACTTGTCAAAGAAGGGATTCACTTGTATTATAATTCTCCATTTTATGGGATGCATTGGCAGCAGTTACTAACTTGGATCTAGTTAGTTTTAGCCTTAGGATAGGTCATTCTGTGTCCTCCCCTTCCTTATTAACACAATTAATTCTGTCCCAGGTTTTCTGGTTCTCCACTGGCTGCCTTTAATTCACTTTCTCACAGCAGGAGGTTCAAGATGCTGGAGCAACACTCTGGCCATTTCTTTTCATTCAAGCATGAGGGTTGCATTCTCCATCACAGAAAGCAGCAATAGCTTTGGAGAGGTAGCTAAAGTCACTGTCTACTTAGTTATCGTCACTGGTACATCTCTGCTTCCCCTTCCTGTTGCAAATGCACATTACCACCATTTTGTTCCCACCAGTAGGGGAAGTGTCACTGGTCAACTTCAGCACAAAGCAGTTAGAATGTTAGTAGCCAGTCTGACAGCTGGCAGGCTGAATTCCCTAGTAGCTAATAGCAATACCATTTTCCATTGTGGTTTTAGACATGGGCCTCTTTCCTGCAACCACCTGCACAGGTGAGTTGCTTTATAGCTGTTGACTGTCCCCCTGGGTAGCATGGGATTAATCACATACATAAAGACTAGTAAGTAAGTGCATGAAGGATTAAGGAAGCACCTGGTTTCTAGCTATCACTGTGTCTGGTTTCTAGCTATTGTCAGTAGTCATTTGTGCCAAAAAACAGTGTGTGAGAACGAAGGCTAACAACCATTTTTGTGATCAGTCAGGTTCTTTGCACACCTTTGTGACTGTTTCATCCCCAGTGTTCTGCCACATGTAGTATGGAAGAGACTGGAACACTGAACTGACAGTCAAGTTGTCCATGTTCAGCTAATCTTACTGTTCATAGACTTCTTCTGTGACTCTTCTTTTAACCACTAGCCTGTCATTAGAGTATGACTCATCCTTTCCTACTTTGTAGGGGTGATAAAACAGAACTCATTCAAAGGGTGTTGCTGCAGCAGTAGCTAATATTAGCAGTTTACATTTCTGTTAACTAGTTTGGTCATTTTCTCTTCAACAACATAGTCCCAGAGCAGAGAAGGAATGGAGCGAGCCCAGACTCAAATTTGGTTTCTTTTTGGCCAGTTTAAAAAAAATATATGAAGCTTACTTAAAATTGGAACAGCTATTTCTTGAGTACTGTGATGCATTTCAGTGCCTGAGAAATCCTCAAGTATTCCCAGATTTTGAAGAGGTCAAGTAATGCAGCATTCCGGCTTTGTGGCACATTTATTGGATGACAGGAAGCACAGTTCTATATTTCACAAGTCTTCAAGAACAATTCATTTTTACAATTGACATCAAAGTAGGTTGATGAACTCTGTCCAGAGAATTCATCATTGAATCCAAAGCCACCTGTGGTATTTTTCCCATAGAGCTAATGTTTACATGTATGGTTTTATGTCTGAACATTTAATGGTAGCACCTCCTGGGAGGGTTCTTTTTTCATTTCCTTTGTGACATAAGAACAACGTTCACAATATTGAATGACCACAGTGGTGCCATTTATTTAAGACTGCTGTCATCATTAATACAGTACGGATGGATCAGCCAAGCTTCAAGAGTATATACAGTTTTGTGTTTGTTTGGGGGGGTTTAAGTGAGTGTGCTATTGCTCGCTGTTTTCTAAAAACAGCTACAGGAAAGAATGTTCCAGTCATATGCATGATATTCCAGTAGTCAGATAAATCTAATAGTAGAAAATGCCTATCCTAATGGCTCTGAACAGACTCTTGTAACAAAGACGCAAGCTAGTGTTTTTGTTTAAATACTGTTATACATGCACCAAGACCAAACCAGGCATATGAAAGTGAATGCTATAGAAATTGTACAACTTATCAGAAAAGAACAGAATAGGCTGCTGTATTATTAATTTTGTAGTGTGCTGCTTAAGTTCAAATGGCTTGTCAAGGTTACATTATAATTAATCAGAGATCGCTGTATCCAGACACATGCCTGAATATTTATTAGTAAATGTCATCTGAGAACAGCCTGCTGATACCCTCTGAGGATAGAAATAGCCTTTGAGTGACTTCACCAAAAGTGTTTGTCACCTTTCATTAACATGTGGAAGTTAACTGGTTAACAGCTAAGCTTAAGGTTAGCTGCTAAGACTTCAGCATCCATCAAAAAATTCAATAGGTTTTTGTCTAACATCAGTGGATTGCAGTGCTTGTAAAACATCCCAGATTGTGAGCCCTGGGGAGTGAAGTGCTCTGCCCGTGGAAAAGGCACTTTGGGGCAGCACTTAGAATCATAAGGTTGGCAGGGACGTCATGAGGTCATCTAGTTCAACCCCCTGCTAAAAGCAGGACCACTCCCACTAAATCATTTCAGCCAGGGTTTTGTCTACCCAGGCCTTAAATGTTTCCAAAGATGGAGATTCCACCACCATCCTAGGTAACCCATTCCAATGCTTCACCACCCTCTTAGTGAGAGAGCTTTTCCTAATATACAACCTCAACCACACCAGCTGCAGCTTGAAACCATTGCTCCTTGTTCTGTCCTCTTTTACTACTGAGAAGAGCCTAGCTTCTTCCTCTTCAGAGCACCCCTTCAAGCAGTTGAAGGTAGCTATCAAATCCCCCCTCAGTCTTCTCTTCTGCAGACTAAATAAGCCTAGTTCCTTCAGTCTCTCCTTGTAAGTCATGTGCCCACAACCCCCAATCATTTTCGTTGCCCTCCGCTGGATTCTTTCTAATTTGTCAAAGTCCGTTCAGTAGTGTGAAGCCCAAAGCTGACAGAGTATTCCAGATGTGGCCTCACTGGCACCGAATAGAGGGGAATAATCACATCCATCAGTCTTCTGGCGACACTTGTGTTGATGCAGTCCAATATGCCGTTGGCCTTTTTGGCAACTAGAGCACGTTATTTACTCATATCCAGCTTCCCACCCACCATAACTCCCAGGTCCTTTTGTACAGTACTGCTACTTAGCTGATCGGTCCCCAGCCTCTAGCAGTACGTGGGATTTTTCCATCCTAAGTGCAGGACTTTTCACTTGTCCTTGTGTGATTTCACTTGTTTGGCCCAATGCTCCAATTTGTATAGGTCTCCCTGAATCCTATCCCTCTCCTCCAGCATGTTTACCATTCTTCCCAGCTTGGTGTTGTCCACACACTTACTGAGTGTGCAATCTACCCCATGATCAAGATAGTTAATGAAGATATTGAACAGAACCGGCCCCAGGACCAACCCCAGGGCACTCCACTTGTTATTGGTTGCCAACTAGAGGTTGAACCATTGATCCCTACCCGCTGAGCCCAATAAGCCAGCCAGCTTTCTATCCACCTTATGGTCCATTCATCCCAACCATATTTCCTTAACTTGCTGACAAGAATGCTGTGGGGAACTGTATCAAAAGCTTTGCTTTAAGTCAAGGAATGTCACATTGACAGCTATTCTCACATCCACATATCCCAGCATCTCATCATAGAAAGTAATCACATTGGTTAGGCAAGATTTGCCCATGGTGAGTTTGAGGACCTGCTCCATGATTTTTCTAGGTATCGAGTTGAAGCTGATTCCCTAGGTCCTTCTTATTCCCTTTCTTGAAGACGGGCACTATATTTGCCTTTTGCTAACCATCTGGAACCTCTCTCATTTGCCAAAAGTTTTCAGAAATAATGGGTAGCGGCTCTGCAATCACCAATAGTGGCTCTGCAGTCACTAGGCCAGTTCTCTCAGCACTGTCATATGCAGTTCATTTAGCCCCATAGACTTGTGCGCATCTAACTTCACTAAGTTGTCCCTAATCTGACGTTTCATCACTGAGGGCCACTCTCCCCTCCATTCTGTGTCACCCAGTGTAGTAGCGTGGGAGCTGACCCTGCCTGTGAAGTCAGAAGTTTAAAAAAAAAACCAAAAAACACCATTGTATATTTCAGCCTTCTCCCCATCATCCGCCACAAGGATACCTGCCCCATTCAGTAAGGGACCTACACCATCCCTGATCCTCTTTTTGTTACTGTTATCCTTGAAGAACCCCTTCCTGTTATGCTTCACATCTTTTGCTATCTGCAACTCCAATTGCCCTTTGGCCTTTCTGGTTTTATCCCTGCAGGCCTGAACATTATGTTTATATGCCTCCCTAGTCGTCTGTCCAAGCTTCCCTTTTGTGTTTCAGCTCACTGTAGAGTTCTCTGCTAAGCCACGCTGGGCACCTTCCATATTTGCTGTTCTTTCTGCACATTGGTATGGTATTTTCCTGTGCTCTTAGTTGGGTTTCTTTAAAATACAGCCAGCTCTCTTCGACACCATTCCCCTTCAGGATCCCCAAGAGATCCTACCCTGAAGGAGCCAAAATCTGCTTTTCTGAAGTCCAGCATCTGTATTCTGCTTCTTTCCTTTCTTCCTTTGATCAGGATCTTGAACTCTGCCATCTCATGGTCACTGCTGCCCAGGGTGCAACTTGAGACCATCGTTACTACTTCTGGCTAGCTCCATTCAGGTTAGAACTCCCCTTCAGGTACTTAAAGGCTGCTACCAAATCCCTCCTCACTCCTCTCTTCTGCAGATTAAACAAACCTAGTTCCCTCAACCTCTCCTCCATAAGTCATATCCTCCAGCCCCCTAATTGTTTTAATTGCCCCCCACTGGATTCTCTCCACTTCGTCCAAATAGTTGCTTTATTGAGGGCCCAAGCACTGTTGGAAATGTGGCCTCCCTAATGCTTAATAGATGGAAACGATCACTTCCCTTGACCTGCTGGCAGTTCTCCTGCTAACTAAAGATTTTCTGACATTGGGCTGGAGGGAACAGTTCCAGGAGAGAAGCTGGTTACATCTTCATGCTTATTCCATCCTTGTGCACTAATCAGGGTGTGTGTGTGTGTGTGTGTGTGTGTGTGTGTGTGTTGGGGGGGGGTTGGTTTTGTTTGGTAACAGTGCATTTTTATTATCTCCATATCTTTTAGAGTTGAGAAGGTTGATCTAATGCTTGCTTTTATGGAGATGGGAGAGGGGAAGAGTACTGAGAAAACAGATTTTCCGCTGCATGCTCTCTCCACTCTCATTTGTTCATGAAAGGCCCTCAGCAAGTGGATCCATGGGACACAGTGTGCACAAAGGGCAGGAAGGGACAGGGTCAAGAGATACTTGTCCCTGTAAAGAGTTTAGCACCATTCAACTCCTGCAAGAGTTTTTACTATCTTACTACACGGTTTTAGCCCACATACTTGAGGCCTGGATGTGGATAGAGCCTAATACAAACCACATAGAACATGATTGTCATGGAATATTTCCTTCACAGCTCTTCCATTCAAGTTATTTTTTATTTTAGGGAGGAGCTGTGAAGTGCTACTCTGCAATGAAAAGAACAGTCTTTAAACAAATTATTGTACCCCCCGTGAGGAAACACTGGGTTCACAAAGTATTAAGTGAACAGTTAAATGGACAAAGAGCTTTGTTTGAAAAAATAGCCACAGGTAGTATCGGCCAATATGGAAAAATTACCAGAAAAAAAATGTATTAAGAAAAAGAACTGAGGTGACTTGCAAGGACTCAGGTTACAGAACTGTTCCATGTCTGTTCTAAGAGCAATCAAGATGGTTGTTTGGGAAGGACTCAAAAATACAGATAAGCACCTGGCAGATTACTTCAGTGATCTCATAGACTCCAAACCCATAATCATTTAAATGGGAGAAATTTAGTAAGAGCTAGAAATCAAGTATGAACTGGCAGTCTTATTAGTTTATCTTTGTGTTTTCCCAGTCTTTTGATGGAAATTTGTTGCCCTCCTTCCTGTTTCTGTCTCTATATCTAGTTGTCATTACTTGCCCATCATTTTAGAAGTTTGTTTATAATGAGCAATAAAACTGAATCTTCTAAGTATGTGACTGTGTCATCACTAAGTAATTGCGAAACAATGCTAGACTCCATAGACTCTTTAGCCATCTTCAGACATTGTTCTATATTAAATGTAACATTGGTGCCATATGCCCTTCAGCAAACTGAGATTTTTTTTTTTTTTTGACAGCTGTAAGCAAATTCTCTTTACCATCTTAAGTAATCTGCCAGTTCCATTAGGATGGTTAGTTGTAGCTGAGAAATTTTGGATGGGCCCACTGGTATTAATACATATGGATGAAGAAACATAAACGTGTAAAGCATGCAAAATGCAATTGTCTGCTTTGTGTATCTCTTCAAATATAGTGAAGTTTGTGCAAAAAAAATCAGATAATAGCGTGTGCTCATGTAAGTGAAGACTATCATAATATGTATGCACAAAGGAGCCAAATTATGGAAATACCAGAATTAATGGTCCTCGTGCAAAATATCCTCAGAATACTTGACTTGGCAAGGTTAACATTCTTTTAACAGTGTTTTTTTCAAATGTAATATTAAACATCATTATAGTGGTTTTTTAATAGCTATTTGGGATCACTTTTTTCCCCACCTGAAATGTCAAGCTCTTGTATTGGGAGCCTAGCTATATTGGACTTGTGTGTAAAGGAAGTTGTATCGCACTCTGGAAACCTCCAAAATTGTGACATTTTAAACCTAATTTGACAAATGTCTTAAAAATGACTCTTACCTGAGCATGGATCTGGACTAGAATCAGGTGCATTTTCCACTGAAGAACAGGAACTGTAGAGTTTGCAGTAACATGGAGTACCCATTTCTAACCTTGTGATGTATTAGCCCTTAAACCATGAAAGAACAGGCATTGTAGTTTCCACTAGTATGAGCACCCATTTCTAGCCTTGATATATTAGCTCTTAAACCATGGAAGGAAAATGGCAGCTGCCTGAAGCTGCCTCAGATTTTGCAAAGTTACTAGATTTCAGTAGAAATGATTATTGGACAAAGTTAAGGGGAGGCCACCATATAACTGTAAATGCAGTCTATTGCATAGTTTTTTTGTACATGTTTTATAGATAATGTTGTCTCTGTTCTATGATGCTGTGTTTTTACTTTTCAGAACACACATAAGAATATTCTCTCATATGTATCTGCAAAATACATAGGAAATCTGCATTCCTCAGACACTAAAAAGGCACCTCATTAGGAAGTGGGATTTTTCAGATGTGTCTAAAGGTGTTAGCTGCTTAATTTGTACCAGTTCATCTGAAAATCAGAGTCAGAATCTGTCAGTTTAACCAATTTTTTTTGCCATACTTTTATTTCTGCAGCCTACAGCGATTTGGGGTATTACATTATTAACAAGCTGCACCATGTGGATGAATCAGTGGGAAGTAAAACTAGAAAGGCCTTCCTCTACCTTGCTGCCTTCCCTTTTATGGATGCCATGGTAAGTGTTTTGGCTCAGAACTGAATTTTAACTAATTTATCACTTCTGACTGTGATGTCCCCAGCTTATAGAACCCAGCTGTTTGACAGGTGCATTGAAGGAGAGCTTGCCTCTGCAAATAATTCCTGTATCAAATGTTTTGCAGACAATGCTATTGACCTATAGTTACACCACAGCCCATTTTTCAAATAACTAAGTATGAAAAGTAGCAGGATCAATGGGTCACTTTTTCAAGGCAGGATTTTGTAGTAATATTCAGTGTACCCATTGGCCAGTCAGATCAGAGCTACAGATAAAAGCTGGTGAATGGAGAAAAAACAATTACTTGGATTTGTTGGAATTCTGATAAATATCTCCCACCAGGAATAAAGGCTTCATCTCATTACTGTATTCCCTTCTCAGCAAGTACTGTATGGTTATTTAAACCATTCCTCTCTCTCAGCCATGGCAAAGAGTTAAAAAGCTGCTGAGTCTTCCCTGAGTTATTGGCCTAGATTTGTCCACATTTACGTGTGATGCTGACTCAGACAGCAAGAAAGTCTTCGTAAATGCTTTTTGTAGAGTTTAGCAGTAGGAAAATAGTCTGAGCCTGGAACCTGATGTTAATAAATATGTCCATGTTAGTCACTTTCTAAACAATGTTCTGCCCTTTGCAGGCTTGGACCCATGCTGGCATTTTGTTGAAACACAAGCACAGTTTCCTTGTGGGATGTGCCTCCATCTCAGATGTCATAGCTCAGGTAATGACTCATCTCATGTTCCTGCTGCACTATGCATCAGATCCTTGCCTACACTATGGCTCCTGTATTGTTCCAATCATACACGGAGCCCTATAATGGGTCAAAACAACCAAATGAAGTTTCTGCCAGCACGTCGGGCCTCCTCACTGGCTTACTACCAGCCACATGCCTTGATCCCAGCATGCTGGAGGAGGCAAAGTGTAGTGCCCAGAGCATGCTGTACTTCAGTAGTTCCGCACTGCATCGTGGCCCTTGGTGGCAGTTGTAGCTGTGGCTGCTCCCACTTCCATGTATGAGTAAGACAAATAACCCCAAGAAGGGGAGTGAGGATGGCTTCTGCTTAATGCCATCTCTCCACAGTAGTGCATTTCCTGAAAGGGCAGGAGTTCAGTAAAACACAATGGCTACAATGCAGGGTACAGTACCCAAATATTACTAAAGATTTTTCAGCTGTTTGGGGAGGGCCTATATTTTACCATATTTTGTACAGCACCTAGTATAATAGGACTGAAATCCTTTCCTGAGTGGATCTCTAGACTCTACAGCCATGGAAATAAATACTTGATGCCTTAGTTTTCCCTTTACTGCTGTCTCATGCTGGGGAAATTCCAGACATACTGGAGAACAGCAGGGGCATTGCTGCCCCAGCGAGGGACCCCGGGCACAGCCCCCAACCCCGCCCCTAGTCCGCATGCCATGCCCCCTTGCCAAGGACAAGGCCAAAAGCTGCCGCGTGCTGTCGCCAGCAGCTGGGCCCCGCATCCCTGGGTGGGGCCAGGGTCAGAACAGGCCGCAGGCGGCTGGGCCCCGCATCCTTGGCCGGGGACGGGGACTGAGTGGCCGCCACTGCTGTGGGCGGCCAAGCCCCAGATCCCCAGCTGGGGATGAGGCCAGGAGTGGCCTCTGCGACTGAGGTCTGGATCCCCAGCTGGGGACAGGGCTGCCACGGCCATGGGCAGCTGGGCCTTGGATCTCTGGCCCGATTGGGCCAGAGACTGGGGGGGCCGCCAGACCCGGGGCACTGGTGCCAGGATTCAGGGCGTGTGCCCCGGGTGCCCAGTGCCAGCGATGCCCCTGCAGAACAGGCTGTGCTCCCAGCCAGGAGGCCAGCTCAGCAAGCAATATTCGTGCAACATTCCAAAGGGACAGCCACATAAGTCTAATTCAGTAAAACAAGTGAGGAGTCCTCTGGCATTGAAAGACTAACAAATTTATTTTTTTTTGCATGAACTTTCATGGGAGAAAATCCCACTTCATCAGATACTTTGAAGGTAGGAGAATTTACAGAATGAGAGGAAATAAATGCAGGGAAGTGTGCGTCATGGGATCAGGTCACACTGTAACTGCAAATCAAAGAGGTCAGATCACCTGTTGTAATGAGAAATAAAAATCCAAAGTCCCTAATTAGCCCTGAAGCACCACAGTCTAATTTGCAAATAAATTGGAGCTCTGCAGCTTCTCTTTGAAGCATTGATCTGGAATTCATTTGTCTGAGCACAGCAATTAGTAAATTGTCAATGGAGTGATCAGGAAGATTGAAATGCTGACCCAGCAGTTTTAGAATGTTGTGATTTCTGAAGTCAGGTTTGTGCCCATTTATTCTTTTGTGCAGACTGTCCTGTTTGTCCAGTATATAAGGCAGAGGGGCATTTCTGTCACATGATGGCATAAATCACATTTGTGGGTGAGCAGGTAAATATCCATGAGCCCTTGATGGAGTAGCTGATTTTATTAGGTCCTGTAATAATGTCGTTTGTGCAGATATGTGGGCAAAGTTGGCAATGTGATTTGCAGGGATAGGTGCCTGCTTTAATGGTTCTGTTGTTAGGTCTGTAGTTGCTGGTGAGTATCTCCTTAATGTGGGAAGGTTTTCTGTAAGTGAGGAAAGGTCTGTCTCCCCAGGCTTGAGAGAATGAGGGATCGTCTTGTAGAATAGGCTGTAGATCCCTGAAGATGTGCTGTAGAGGTCTGACTTGGGGGTTGTATGTGGTGACCAGTGGCATTCTGTTGTCTGTCTTGGTCTTCTCCTGTAGTAGTTGACTTCGGGGTACCTGCCGGGTTCTGTCAATGTGTTTCTTCACTTCCGCAGGTGGGTACTGTAGTTTTAAGAATGCTCAGTAGAAATCCTGAAGGTGTCTTGTCTCTATCTGAGGGATCAGAGCAAACGTGGCTATATCTGGAATTTTAACTCTGTTGTTATCAGGCTCTATGATAAAGGTGAAAGGGTTATGGTTATAAACTTGAATGATAAAATCCAGGAAGTGTAATGGGATTGATTCCCATAGTATGCTTATGTATTCCTGGGATTGGATATTTAGTATTGAAGTTTACCCCTTAGAGGAATGCCAAGGCAGAGCCCCATTAGTTCAAGAGGGAATCTACCTATCTTATATGTGCAAAGGTACAATTTCAGTGGGGCTCCCTTCTAACCGTGACTTTTATTTAAATACTGAAAAAATCAAATTTAATTGCTTAAAGTGTCAAAGTCCATGTTCTTTTTAATATCAGTTTCAAAAGGAATACACGTAAAAACTGACACTTACTGTCTAAAGTGATCACCACTATGTGCAACCAGTTAGGCTGCAGGCCACCTGTAACTTACTGCCTATATACCAAGACTAAATGCATGCAAATCTACTCACCGTAGCACTTATCTGTCCTATGCCTAACCCCCTTACCAGGACTTTGTCCACTTATAGCATGGGGTCAAATCTGAATCATGAGTTTGCTGTAACAGGGATGGTCTTTGTTCTACTTGTTTTTATGGTGTCTAGCACGATGGACTCTATGGCCTTTAGGCACTTTTACAATGGAGTCTGCATCAGCGTAGCAATGGATTCACTTTGGGTACAACAGGAAATACCGGGATCTTTATTCAAAATGAAACCTCTCCTAACCTGTTGACTTGGTTTTTCCTCTTTTCTCTTTTAGGTGGTTTTTGTAGCCATTCTGCTCCACAGTCACTTGGAATGCAGAGAGCCTCTCCTTATCCCAATCTTGTCCTTGTACATGGGGGCACTGGTCCGGTGTACCACCTTATGCCTGGGTTACTACAGGAATATACATGACATTATTCCTGACAGCAGTGGGCCTGAAATGGGGGTATGTCTTAATGCCTGGTAGGAGTTACTCTACAGTCAGGTTAGATAGTGTTTATGAGAATGGTAATCTCTCTGTCCCTTGGGGGGGAAAACATATATAACATTTGAGATTCAAACCTATGACATTGTGCGTACCAGTTCAATAGCAGTGTACATGGCAGCCATCTAACAACCTCCTTTGTGAGACAGTGATCCAGTGTGTCCTTATGTCAGTATCTCTGTGCTGAGTATGTCCTTGCTAATATCATATCAGTACATGGGATCATCAGAACAGCAAAGGTAGTGCAACGAGGATGACATCAGGAACTGGCACTCTGAGAAATTCGTCCCTATGTAAGGAAGCAGTTTGTCAAAATGCCTCTTTTTCTTTGACTGTCTTGCAGTAATTCACAAATCCCTCACTTTAGAATGGGTTGCCAGGACAAATTATGCAAATATCTTGTACATCAATTATTCAGATCTAGTAGGGCTCTTAAGACTGTGCAGCCTCCTTCAATTGTCTTTCACTGATGTTGGAGGTTGCATTTTTATGTGGCATGCCTCTTTCAGGCTCTTTTTGTAGAATGCTTTTGAGTTTGCCGAATTGACTGATGAGTGAGAAAAGCAAGAAAAATCCTTTAGTTGTGCTTTTAGGTCTGTCCTACCTGTTTGTTTCAAAGGGACTTTGTTTCTATTATGCTGCAGGGAGATGCTACGATAAGGAAGATGCTGAGTTTTTGGTGGCCTTTGGCATTAATTTTGGCAACTCAGCGAATCAGTAGACCCATTGTCAACCTTTTCGTCTCCCGAGACCTGGGTGGCAGCTCTGCAGCTACAGAGGTATACGAATCCCTGGGAAACTGGGTGCCATTTTGTACTGAAGTCTTTTATGGTCGGTCTGCATTCCACACACACCAGTCATCCTTGCTTACATTTGTTAAGGAAGCAGAGTGCTCAGCCCCATCTATATACAGCAGCTTCCCATGTGTTTGTCCTCTATCATAGGAAAAGGAAAAAGCAGTCTCGAATGCACGCCTGTTCAGCTAAGTGCTCACTTTTCCCAGGATATTACAAGCAAGCAGAAGACATTGGTCTGATTTCTGCTTCTTAACATGAAGCTTCCTGTCCCTTGGCCAGTCCTCCAGTCCCACTTAGATCCCATTCTAAACTGTGTCTTATTGACTGTATCATGGGACCACAGCTTCCAGTCAACTGCCTACCATTGGTGGGAAGGTAATCTCTGACTTGGGCCTCTAGGCACTACCACAGTATCATCTGCATCAGCATGGCAGTGTCAAGGATGGATTGATTTTTGGATACAACAGGAAATACTGGGCTCTTCATTTAAAATAAAATACCCAAGATGACCAATTATGCTGAGGTGTCAGGTAGAGCCCTGTGCGGATACAAAAATGCGGAACGGCATCCGATCCGCATCCGCTCAGTGATAACATTAATCCAATCCGAAATCCGCATGCCAGGATTTAGCTGCATCTGTAACCGCAGCTGCAACCGAGCTTGGGCTCACACACAACTATCAGCCATTGATTGGTTCATTCCCCACATGGGACCCACCCACTTTTTCCTTTCTTGCTTGTGGTTCGCATGCTGTGCTATCAATCAGATTTCTTTGCCCACCTATGAAATCTCTGATTGACAGCAATGGCTTGCCAACTGGAAGCAAGAAAAGGAAGAAGTGGGCAGGGGAATGAGCCAATCAAAGGCCAGCAGTGAGTTTCTAAGTCCCACCTTGAGACTCTGATTGGCTGGCAGATCGCAGTCTAGGATTGGCCAGAGCACTTCCTGGTTCCCCTGCATGCTGCCAACACAGATAGTGCAGCAGTTTCAGCAGTGCATTGCAGTGTGATAAGGTAACAATAGAAGCTGCATCTGTGAGTCGATCCGCAGCAATGGGTCTGCGGTTATACCTGCGGATCTGCAGCAGATACCCACGGATTTGCAGGACTCTAGTATCAGGCTTTGCACAGGTGGTGGAAATTCCAAAGCCTAGTGAATTTGGGATGGTTCAAGGTCCCATTTCCCACCATGTTGCCTCTTGTATATTTATTTACAGCTGTGGAAAACAATGTGACACATTACCATTATGGTTTGTTAACATCTTGTTCAGTTGTAAGTCACTATATTGGGGTAAGGCATGGAAGAATCAACCCCTTGACCGGGATATGAGTGCTTGGGGTGTTTCACATATACATGTATAAACCTGTCTACCTCAATGGCAGTTTCTGACTGGGTTGACATAGGATCCCAAGGCCAGTCTTTGCTTGGTTGTACCAAAGGTGTGGCCTGTTAACACCTTGAAGGTACCTTTCTTTTTGGCAAGATAAATCCTGTAGCTGAAATATTTTGTATAGAAGGGTGCTGTAGTTCGTTCAAGGAGGACAGTCTTGGAGGGTGGGAAAGAAGTGTTGCTTTATAGATCAAGAACATATACAGTTGTTCTAAGATCCAGAAGGAGGTGACAGGAAGACCAATTAAAAGTTTCTGGGTAAAGGTGAAAATGGGGAAAATCCAGGAATGATATTATGTTAGGGATCTTGTATAGATCACAAAAATCAATAAGGAGAGGTAGATGAAGCATTTTTAAAACAAATAATAGAAATATCCAGAACACAAGGGGAACTTTAACCACCCAGGCATCTGTTGGAAAGATAATACAGCAAAACACAGAATGTTTAGTATGTTGGGAATGTATTGGGGTCAACTTTTTGTTTCAAAAACTGTAAGAAGTAATAAGAATGCAGTTGTTTTAGATTCTGACCAGCAGAACCCAACTGATTGCATATCTGAAGGTGAAAGGCAAGCTGAGTGAAAGGGATCATGATTCCAAGGCAAGGCAGGAGTGAGAGCAACCAAATAAAGATGGTGGACTTCAGAAAGCACTGAAGCAGGCTTTAACAATGTAGAGAACTAATAGGTAAGATCCCATAGAAAGAAAATATAAAGGGGACATGGAGTTCAGTAGACTTGGTAGTTTCTCGAAGAGACAATATTAAGGCAGGAAAGCAAACTATCCTGATGTGGTGGAAAGAAACAAAGAATAGCAAAAGGCCCATATGCCTCCATCAGGAGCCCTTTCATTACCTGAATCTCCCCCCTCCCCACTCCAAAAGAGGAATTCTTCATAAAATGGTAAAATGGGCAAATAAGAAAGAATACAAAATAATAGGACAAGCCCATAAGGACAAAAATTAGAAAGGTTAAGTCATAAAATGAGTGACACCTGCCAATGGAAATAAGTGTTAAGAAATGTATGAAAATGTTGGGAACAGCAGAGAGATGAGATAAAGTGCAGGTCTTCTACTCAGCAGGGAAGGAGCCTTCTTTATTGCATCAGTTATTTAATGCCTATTTTGCTTCAGCCTTCACTAAAAAGGTAAATGGTGACTACATACTCAACACAAGTAGTATCAACAACAAAGGCGACAAGGAATGCAAGCCAAAAATATGTGAAAGTGTATTCAGTTACATTAGATGTATTGAAGTCAGCAGGGCCTTATGAAATTCACCTTAGGATAGTTAAGGAACTAGCCAAAGCAGTCTCAGAACAATTATCAAATATTTTCAAGAACTCATGGAGGATGGCTGAGGACATAGAGGGCTGGAGAAGGGCAAACATAAATACCTGCGTTTTAAAGGATCTGGAGAATTGTAGACCAATCAGCCTAACATGGATAACCAGAAAAATACTGGAACAAATTGTTAAACAGGTGTTTATAAATAGATTCTTAAACTGTTTATAAACACCTGTTGGATAATAGGATTAAAGTAAAAGTTAGCTGGGATTTCTCAAGAACATATCATGCCAAGCCAGCATAATTTCTTCCTTTGAGAGGTCTGCTAGATGAAGGGAGGCAGTGCACTTGGTGTATATAGATATTACTAAAGCCTTTGGCACAGCCTTGTGTGATATTCTCTCATAAGCAAACTCAGCAAATGTGGTTTAGATGAAAATACTGTAAAGTGGGTGCGAACATGCTGAGAGTAATTATCAAGTATTTGCTGTCAGATAGGTAGGATGTATATAGTGGGTCCTGAAAGAGTCTATCCCAAGTCTGCTAGTTTTCAGTATTTTCATTGGTGACTTGGATAATGGAGTGGAGAGTATTCTTATAAAATTTGCAGATGACAACTAGTTAGGTGGAATTTCAAGCACTTTGGAGAACAGGGTTAGAATTCAAAAAGACTTTGAGAAATAGGAGAATTGGCCTGAAGTCTATAAAATGAAATTCAGTAAAGACATGCAAAGTGTTACATTCAGGAAGTTAAAAATCAAATGTACAACTACAAAATGAGGAATAATTGACTAGGCAATATTACTGCAAACAAGGATCTGTCTATTATAGTGGATAATCTGAATGTGAGGCAATAGTATGATATAGTTATGAAAAGGGCTAATATTGTCCAGGGGTATATTAGTAGGATTGATGTGTTAGACATGGGAAGTACTAGTCTTGCTTTCCTCAGCGCTGGGGAGGCCTCAACTGGAGTGCTGCATCTCCAGTTTTGAGTGCTTTTTTCTTAAATGTGGACAAATTTGAGAGCATCTGGAGAAGAGCCACAGAAATAAGAAAAGGTTTGAAAACGTGACCTTTCATGAAACAAAGGGTTAAAAAGACTGAGCATGTTTAAAGAGAGCACTTGATAGCCTTCAAATATGTTAAGGGCTGTTGTTAAGAGAAGGTTGATCAATGCTTCTCTGGCCACTAAAGGTAGGACTAGAAGTAATCAGTTTAATCTGCTGCAAGGGAGATTTAAGTTTTATAGTTAGAAAGGGTTTTCTAATATCTAGGACAGTTAAGCCCTGAAATAGATTACCAACAAAGGCTGTGGAATCCTCACCACTGGATGTTGTTTCAGAAGAGGTTAGGCAAACACCTGTCAGCTGGTCTGGTTTCAGTTGGTCATCCCTCAACACGGTGCTCGACTAGATGACCTCTTGAAGTCTTTTCCAGCCTTGTATTTGATCCTAATATATTTTGCAAACACATGAGAAATTCTATTGATAGCATGTGTATAAGTGCTTTCAGGAATGGACCTAGTAATTTTAGGACAGTAGGCCATTCAGAGCAGGAACTGTGCCTGCCTATGTTTTTGTGCTAAGCTTACTTCAGTGGCTTGCTTGGGGCCACTTCCATAGCAGGGGACCACAACAGGTTAACTGTCTTCCACTTTGCTTTTCCTGACAATAGGTGATTTCAGCTATGCCATTTCAGCATTTGATGAATAGATTACTATTAACTGCAAATGGATGTCACAGCTGTAGCTGGTGGCTGACTGGGGCTTCGTCATTCACAGCACTTGTTTCCCTTGTGCTTTTAAGCTCTGCTTTCTGAGTGGGGAAGTGCTGGCAGCACAGTTTCTAAAACTACTATTCAGTCAAATCAGGTTTCAGATGTATGAGATTCTACTGAAAATAAATTATTAAATTAGGTTCCTTGCAACTCCAAGAATACCCACTTAAATACTACTGGTGTATCTTACCTGCTATAGCTACAACACTGAACTGGACTGTAACAACTAAAAATATTTTCTCCTTTCCAATTTACATTGAGTATTTGACATCACTTTATAGAGAAGAAGAGGCAAAGCTCTTTGGGTGCTGTCCCCATTTTTATAGGTCTTGCTCACAACAGGGAACATTTCTAAGTGCAAAATGAGATTAGATAACCACAAAAATCTGATATAGGGAGGTTAGCTGCAGAAGTCACGTTTTAACTCTTTTTTTTTTTTAAAGTTGACTAGATATTGAATGAAGGATGTACTTTCAGTGCTTTTAAGAGTAGTTCCTGTAATAGCAATGAGGAACAAATTCCATTTCTTGTGTACCTGGTGGGTGTCTTGTGAATTCAAGTAATGTGGGATCAGCCCCATGATCCCTGTGTGATCTCTCTCTATTAGGAGACCAAAACACTGAAGATATGTCTATATGGCAGTGAAAACCTGTGGTTTGGCAATGCCAGGCAACTTAGGCTCACAGGGTTCGAGTCGTGAGTCTGTTTCACTGCTGCGTGTTCAGTCAGGCTTGGGCTGAAACCTGAGCTCTGGGACCTGCCCACCTTACGAGGTCCTTGAACCTGGCTGTAGCCTGAGCTCAGATGTTTACACAGCTGTGAAATCACCACAACCCAGCATGAGCCAGCCATGGGTGTCTTTTTGGTGTGTAGACATATCCTGAAATAGCAGTAATATAGACCAGAGAACTGTTTTTCTTCCACTAGTGTTCCATACATAAATGAGTCTAAATTTTAGTGGAATCATAACGGAACAAGGAAGGGCTGACCTGCAGACTCCATACAGTCACTCTCTATTTCAGGGTGGAAGTATTAGTTATCAGATTCTCAGGAGATCCACAGAACTGACAGATATTTTGGCTCTGAGGAAGAGGCAGGTTAGTGTGATTGTTTGCTAGTGTCAAGGAATCTAAAGAGACTCTCTAAAATACCTTCCCGGATGAACCAACCAAAAGTATATCAGTTGAGAAGGGTTGGACTGAAATAGTTTTTACCTTTACTGCCCTATCTTATCTAGACCAGCTGTGGCCAGATTAGTGTTGAAAAATCTCACCAGCCTTCAGAGGAAAAAAAGCAGTTTCAGTGTTTGAGAATGTTTTCAATATCTAATTCGATTTTTAACTCAGGATGCAGAGAGGAAGAAAACAAACGTTAGCAGCAGCACAAAGCAATCTTAAAATGTGTTAGGTTTTTTTTAAATCTCCTTTCTGTAAATGGTGAAAGAACTTGTGGACCCAGTATTAGATTTTAGGTAATAAGCTTGTTTTAGTACTAAAAACAGTGATCTAGGATTATTTTGTCTGCTCTCAGTTGACAAGTAAAGTAGAGGCATTGTTTTCTTTGTCTCAAGGAACCCTCAAGCCCAGGCCTGTCAATCTGACATCCAAAATGAATCAGTCCACAGGCTTTCAAATTACATCGCTGCAATTCTTTTATAATGAAATTAATGGCATGTTTTCACTGTTTTATTTATGAA
The DNA here is from genome assembly GCA_007922195.1 of Podocnemis expansa. Taxonomy (NCBI): domain Eukaryota; kingdom Metazoa; phylum Chordata; order Testudines; family Podocnemididae; genus Podocnemis; species Podocnemis expansa. The sequence continues at coordinate 27,354,249 of ML682060.1, forward strand.
TTTATTCAGACATAATTTCATCCAAACATGAAAATCAGGGAATACAGTTAAGAGAAAAAGCAATATAGTATAATACAGTGTATTTAATCCTCACTAGATAGAATAATCAATCAACAAGGTGGGAAGGATAAAGGAATAAATCAATTAATTGATTGAGCAAATAAATAGATTAAAAAGCTAAAAATAATAGGAGTACCACTGTGACAGTAAAACCACACAGCTAAGTCACGTAGCTTCATCCCAATTGAATTTTCCCTATGTCTGAAGTGCATCATATAGGATAACTCCTACTGTGGTGGTTTTTCTGATGTGATGATTGCCCATTTGGCTACCTGTATTGTTGCACTGAGGTCAGCAATAACTGAAAATTGGATAGCAGTTTAGTTTATCTATGCTGTCTGAAGATTTGAACTGTAAGTATGTTCTCTCTTCTCTTGCTATAGGCTGTTGCAATTCTGACAGCTACATACCCTGTGGGACACATGCCATATGGCTGGTTGACAGAAATTAGAGCGGTATATCCTGCTTTTGACAAGGTGAGTGTTTATAATGTATGATGATGGAAGATACTTCATAGCACAGTTTCAAATTCCTGGTGATTCTAGACCTGATTTTCCTTTAATTTATACCATTGTAAATTAAGCGACTTCCAAGAGCAGCCAGTGCAATACTGCTTCTGGCAGTTGGAGGTCTGGGGCACCAAAATAATGGGATTGCATCCCTGTCCATCTTAGCTAATTGTCTAGATAAAACTATTCTTCATGAACTTGTATAATAATTTTTTTAACTCAGTAATACTTTTGCCCTTCACAACGTTCCATGGCAACAAGTTCCACACACTGAGTATGCATTGTGTGAAGTCTTTTTTTGTTGGTTTTAAATCTGCTACCTATTAATTTCATTGGGTGTCCCCTCATTCTTGTTATGTTAAGGGATAAATAACACCACCTTATTCAATTTCTTCATACCATTCATGACTTTGTAGTTCTGTCCCCCCCCCCCCGCCCCCATCATCTCTTTTGTAAGATAAACAGTCCTAGCCTTTTAAATCTTTCCTTATAGGGAAGCTGTTCCATACCCCTAACCATTTTTGTTGTTCTTTTCTTTTCAAATGCTAAAACAGAGCTGATATGGTGAAACTCTATCTGCAGTGAGCTAGAATTGAAGGGCAGCATTGTTTCCATGTACTACATATGCAAGTTACAATAATGAGAAGATGGTTTCCATGTACAAGGCCAAATCCTGATGCCACTAAACATGATTGGATGTTTGCTGTTGACTGCAATGGGACTAGAATTTGGGCAATAGTGAGCTTTCAATAGTTTTATTAATGACTTGGGTAGTTATAGTTGGAGTGGAAAGGATGCTTATAAAATCTGTTGGTGATACCAAGATGGGATTGACTATAAGCACTTTGAAGGACAGGATTAGAAGGCAAAACAGTTTTGACAAATTGTTCTGAAATCTGCAAGATGAAGTTCATAAGTTAGGGGTGTCTTGCGTGAGTGGGCAGGAGAATGTATGGCCTGCATTGGGCAGGAGGTCAAACTAGAGATGATCATATTGGTCCCTTCTGACCTTAAAATCTATGTATCTATGAAAGACAAAAGCATTGCACTTTGGAAGGCAAAATACAACTGCAATATAGGGAATAACTGGCTGGGCAGTAGCACTGCAGAAAAGGATCTGCAGGTTGTAGTGGATCATAAACTGAATGAGAGTCAATGTGATACAGCTGCATAAAAGGCCATGGATGTACTGAAATAAGTGTTGCATATAAAATATGGGAAGTAATTCTTCCACTGTACTCAGAATTGGTGAGGCCTCAGCTGGAGTAGTGTGTCCACTTTTGAGCATTACACTTTAACAAAGATGTGCTCAAAATGGCTAGAGTCCAAAGGAGAGCAATAAAAATGATACGTTTATTAGCAGAGGTTGAAAAATGACTGAGTGTGTTTAGTCTTGAGAAAAGAAGCCTGATCGGTCTTCAAATGTGTTAAGAGCTGCTAAAGAGAGAAGGGTGGTCAGTTGGTCTCTGTATCCACCAAGGGTAGGAGAAGAAGTAATAGATGTAATCTGAATCAAAGAATACTTAGGTTACATATTAGGAAACTTTCTAATTCTAGGGGAAGTTAAATTTTGAAATAGGGTACCAAAGGAGGTTGTGAATTCCCCATCACTGTAGGTTTTTAAGAGGTTGAACAGCCATCAGGGATGGTCGAAACTTACTTGGCCCAGCCTCAACAGGGGGGCGGGGGCTGGACCTTATGGCCTCGCAGGGTTCCTTTAAGCCCTACATTGTTACAATTGTATAACATTATTGTATTTGATAACACTGGGAGTCAACAGTTCAGGAAAGGAGCTACTATGATTTGTCACAGGCAGCAGGTCATGCCCAGAAGAACAAGTTCATGTGGGAAAGCAGTTAGGATAAGAATCAAACAGGTGTGGTCTAATTGCATAATTTAGATTTGAGAAGAAGCTTTTTGAGATCTTCTAAAGAGCAAGGTGGCATTACATCTGCTGGATAGAAGAAGCCACTTTTAAAAATAAATAGAGAGAGAGAGTCTGTGCTTCAACTCTGAATGCCTCAGATGTATTTTGGTTTTGGCTGCTGTGGAACACAGATGCATGCACAAGCACACTGAGTCTTTGGAGTGCCAAGAAAAATAATTGTTTTATCCTTGCTCATATTCATTCACCTGTAAACATGGTTGTTGTGAGCTATTGTTTCTTAAGCTAAAGCTTTCTCAAATCAATCCAGCCAGAACCTCTTATTATTAAAATTCTTTCTATAATCTCACCTGTAATTTCCATGCTTTTCAAATTAGTTGCAGCTAGTTTGCATGTATGCAACCAGTCTTGTGCCACAATTACAATGTTTGAAAGAATCTTTTTTTATTGTGCCAACTGCCATCTTTTACAGTGGAAACATCAGTAAGAGGTTAGCTTTGAAACCCAGTAACAATACAGTGAACTGCAGGATTTGTCACCACAGAACTTTTCATTAGTGAAGCAGGTTATGTCACAAGGAAAGTGATTGGTTTCATCCTGCAAGGAAAGGGACACTACCCCTATTGGTGTCCTCCTTTGCAAGATTTCATGGAGCAGCTGTGGTACAGCTGTTCGCCCCAGATCCCCATTTATAAAAGAGACAGCACTGAAATTGCAGATCAGATTCTGATTTATGAAATAACACGGTGTTAACTAAGATAAGGGGCATCTAAGGTTTTGTCTACACTGAGCAGCAATGTGTACCATGGAGTATGATTTCTGAAGTCCACTAAGTTAGGCTATGCAATAAATAGTCTGTAGACCCTGCTGGTGCACATTTAAGTTCTCTAGTGTACTTTAATGTAGTTCTGCCTTACTTGTAGAAGTGTAGACTTAAGAAAACTATGTTCAGAGATCCATCAGTGATTTAAAAAAAAAAAAAAAAGACAGGTCATACTGTAATGTAGCCAACTTAAGGTCTGTTTTTTAAACTGGCATCTTCCATATTCACCAGTGTCAGGGTCATAGAATTTAATTCCAGAAGGAACCACCAGACCATGTAGGTGCTTGGAACTAGGAGTGCTGAGGGTGCTGCTTGCACCCTCCCAGGCTTGATGTGGAGTCCATTCTATGCAGGATTTATAGTTCTGGTTCAGTGACTCTCAGCACCCCTCTCTAAAAATTGTTCCAGCCCCCTGCCAGATTATCTAGTCTGACATCCTGTATAGCAAGGGCAGTCAGCACCTGCGCACTGAACCCAGCAACGGAAATTAGACCAAAGTATTACAACCCTTATGAGCCTAAAACAATCAAGGAGACCTGTGGCGCTTAGACTACCAAATTTATTTATTGCACGAGCTTTTGTGGGAGAAAATCCCACGTCTGATGAAGTGGGATTTTCTCCCACAATAGCTGATGTGATAAATAAATTTGTTAGTCTTTAAGTGCCACAGGGCTCCTTGCTTCTTTTGCTGAACTAGACTAACACGGCTACCCCTTTGGAACTTACAAGGCTAAACCATGTGGCTACCAGTTTCATGGGAGAGACTCAGATGGACCAAGGTGCACCTATGCCTGAGGCCCTTACAGTGGCTAGGAAATGATTAAATAGATATTCTCAGATAATCCTGGCAAGTGACCCACACTCACATGCTACAGAAGAAGGCAAAAAAATCCCCTAGGCCACTGTCAATCTGATGTACCAGAAAATCCTTCCCTGACACCACATGTGGTATTCAATTAGACTCTGAGCCTATGAGCAAGAACCAGCCATCCAAGCACTGAGAGAATTTGCAGTGCCAGTCAGAGTCCTGCCCCTCCCTGAATTATGTCCCATCTCCAGTAGTGGATATCTCTGATGTTTCAAGGAAACATACACTGGAGTGGTGAAGAGGGAATCTCTTTCCAATCCTTCCAGGTGGCCAGCTGAGACCCGGAAGGATGAACTTTTAAAAACAGGAGGCATAAACTGAAAATAGCTAGTTTGCTCTCCTTCCACCATCAAAAGCAAAATCCATCATGCAGCTGAATTTACTAATTTCTCCAGCTCTCCCTCTAAAACTAATTAGAAGATGCAGGGCTAAACAGCTTCTGTTGGGAAGCTGCTCCAGAGCCTTAACCCTCTGATGGTTAGAAGTTGTTTTGCACAGATTTCCAATTTGTATTTGAGCACCAAAGTGCAACTTGAGCATCCCAGGGCAGGTTTGTTTTCCATATTTTAAATAATCCCATTTGAAAGTTGGAGACTAAGTTTTGTAGAAAAGGCCATGAAGTAGAAGACTTGCACTCCTCTGGATAGATTTGACAAGTTCCTACTGCTTATACTAAGTGCAGATCTGACTTGCCAAATTATGTGGCTACCAGTTTCATGGTCGTCTGCTTGAACTGTATCAGTGCTGAGTAAATATCCTACTGCATCAGAGTTCTTATCGGGTCTGCCACCTACCCATATATCTAATGCAGCCAAGTAGAAACTCCAAAAGATAACTATGCTGCCACTAGTCTAGGGATGCCCTACTTCTGGGTTTCTGTGCTCCCCTATCATAGCTCATTTATTAAATGTATCATAAGGCAGTAGGATGAAACCTTTAGCTCCATTTGTTGTTGTTTGGCCCTTTGGGGGAGTGACTGAGGAGTGTTATTTTTAAGCACACAAGCCACTGCAATGTAGGTGCAGAATCTATATTCAGGATGGAAGATCTAGCTGTTCTGATTACATACAGTTCATTAGACTTAATTAGCAGAGCCAGGTGTTCCAAGATCTTTGTTTACACTAGTCACTCCTTGACTAATTGGATCTGTATTGAGTCAGGGAGGTTTGCCTTACAGTGTACATGCTGTACCACTTTGTTGATGTGAGAAGGGAGAGTAATATTTATTTTTTTTCCTGGCTATGATAGGATCCTACAAGCTTTAAGCATAGATAACCACCAGAACAGTGGTATCCTTTAGAAAGAATCACTGAGACTTTTAAACAGCCATAATTCCTGTGTGGGAGAGCCAAGGCAATCAGTAAACTCTATGAAAGACCATTTGAACAACGATTGTCAGTTCACATAGAAAAATATTCTGTCATTGTGCAACTGTCCTGTTTGGAAGTGAAATTGAGGGGGGGGGGGGGGGAAATGCGCACAGACAGTGAGATCTCACTTATGACCCTTGTGCTGTCAGCTGCCAGCAGCCTGGAGCCAAGTTAATGCTTGTTATCTCTTTGTTTCTCTCTGTCTCTCACCCTAGAATAACCCCAGCAATAAACTGGTGAACACCAGCAGTACAGTTACACCAGCGCATATCAAGAAGTTCACTTTTGTCTGCATGGCTCTATCATTAACGGTAAGGAGTCACTCTTCAACTCTTTGGTTTCGGTCTGAAGAAGAAAACTGTTGCATACGTGTGGTTTTGCAAACATCAAATTCAGACTGTCCATGTCAACACCATATTTTAGCATTATTCTCTTTGCCTTATGAAGCTTAGGCCAGTCTCATCATGTAAAATAGCATGTGTGGAGGAAGCAGTGGGGCAAAAGCGTTTTGCTTCTTGAGTTTCTCGAAACAAAGAGGACATGAGTGGTATAAGGTGGGTAACTTACACACCTTATATATTGCAAGAAAAAGTTTTATTTCTTGATGTTTTACAGGCACCACTATCGCACTTACCAGTTTTTGTTTTAAAATGCCTGCAGAGATAGGGAAAGGACAAGGAGCTCTGTCTTTCAGAGAGCAATCTTTGACAAGACATCTTATTAGGAAAATAATTAGATGCTCGTTCACCCCATGCTGGAGCGTGGAACAGCTTATCCCCTGCACCTGAAGTTCATCTTGAATAAGACTCAAGACCAGATTCTGGAATCTGTTAGCCATGTCTGTGAGATGTGTGCTCCTTTAACATTGTGATTCAGTTATCCTAATTAATATATGTAGATGCTCTGGCTTTGATATATAAAAAGGGCATAAAAGAAAGGAGACCTTCCATTGTTTCACTTTTCCCTTACTGACTTGCCTTTTCATTCAAATTCTGCTTAAAGCTTTCTGTCACTTGTTAGGTTATTTAATAGCAAAGATTTTTTAAAAAAAAACTCAACAACTTTACATTTTTATAATATCACATGACTTTTTACGTGATTTGCAGATGCAAATGATTTGTGCACCCAAAAATCAAGTTGTTTACTTGTTGGAATACTGTTATTGAAGACTACTTGTTGATGTGCATGCTAAGAACGTCATAACAGCTGCAAAATTACAAATTGAAACTTTTTTTCAAAATATGGTACATGGACTGACAGGGACAAAATAGTAATAAAGATTGTACCAGTAAGCTATCTATCTGCATGGTCTTCTGTGCTGATAGTGGTCTTTGGAGCCAGCATTTGTTACACGAGATAACCCTTGTTTATTACTGCTTACTGTTGAATTTAAAGTGGAAGGATAATCACATGAGAGACTGGATTTGAGTTTGTGTTTTGGTTTTTGTTACAACATGCCTTTCCATGGAATAAATACTGATAGGAACATCACAGGCCTGTAATTTGCCTCCTGCACATCTTTCCACCCCTCCCCAGATGCATACAAACCCAGTTTAACTCAACTAAAAATGTCTCTAAATCTTGGACAAGTTTCAGAGAGGTAGCTGTGTTAGTCTAGTTCAGCAAAACAAACAAGGAGTCTGGTGGCACTTTTAAAGGCTAACAAATTTATTTATTGCATGAAAAATCTCCCATGAAAGCTCATGCAGTAAATACATTTTCTAAACTTTGGAGATAGGCATTAGTTTTTGAGAGCAGCTGATGATTCTCTTATGTCATCTTCTGGAGAATAAGGTCAATCTAGAAATTTTTGTGAACCCACAACATCCCAGAATGGCTAGCATACCAGTGTGCACAACATGCCTCTTGTGAAAAAATTATTCCTGCATCCAGGAACTCTTTAAAAGCAATTTAAAGTGGAGAAAGTATTACATTTCCATGACATTTTCCTTCATATTTTGAGGACAATTCCCTTTCCTCACTTTTGGAATTCCTCAGCCAAGAACATAACACAAACTTTGACACAGACTTCAGTATCAAAGCAAGTGGTGGAAAGCATGATCATAGTAAATACAGCTACTGTTCTGGCATGTGGCATGGGAAGTGTTTGTTTACACCAGTGGCTTGGCTTTAGTTCCCAATACTCGGTTGCCTTCCAACTGCTGTTGGACTTGAGTTAGCAATAGCCATGCATGGACACAGTTGCTGTTATCGTGTTTGCGATACATGCTCTCTCTGATAAGGAGCGAAAGCTAGGTTGTGTGACATCCATGCTGGCTCAACAGTGCTTCAAAAAAAGCTATAGGATTTCTCAGGGGTAATCTTCACTAACAGTAGCAAAATAGCCCTTGGGAGATCAGCCTTCCTGATTGACTGACTGCTCAGGTCTGTGAAGACTCACTCAATCGATTGAGAAGTCAATCTATTAAGACCACCCCAGCAACTAGCACTGAGTTGAAAGGAGGCCCCTCCCTTCGACTTAGCACAGTGGACATACTGAGCATAGGGCAGTCAGACTGATGTATGCAATTTATTTTAAGTAATTTGCATATCTCCATTCGACTGCTGCTGAAGCCCTGCCCTCAAATAAAGTTTCTGCCTACGTGGAAGGGGATTGGCTGCAACTGTTCTGGATGTTGCTGATGGTGGGTTGGCTTCAGCTGTGATGGAGAAACTACCCAAAAACTGTGTGTGCACACTATACACAGGTTTCCTGGTACTTTAGGTCCCTTCCCATTCTTTGGAGTTATCGACTCTTTTTTGGACCCCCCTTTAAAAATACCTGGGCATTCCAGTTCAGAGTTAGTTAATAATGGATACTAATGTTTTGTTCTGAAATCTCTTGGGCCAGTTGCTGGTTACACACCTTATTGGTTTTTAGCCAGCACCAGTTTCTAGTCTGACCTTCTAGGACTGAAGCACCTCTGAGCTGACTGTATGAGAAATAGCTTTTCACAGAGCCAAGCCTTCAAGCACACTAACTAACCTTTACTAGTTGTTGTTGCAACATTTCTTTGAAAACAAGAAATGCCTCATTTCACAAGTGAGAAAACTGAGACAGAAAAGTGAAGTAACTCAGAGTCAGCAGCCAGACTAGAATCAAAGCTCAGCAGTTTGTCTCCCAAATCAGTGCTCAGGCCACACATCTGTCTCTTGCAGTTTAGTTCCAGTGCCATTAGAGTTTAAGATATACTACAAATAACTTGTCAGTGATGATGGGCTTTTGGCATTGCTTTTTGGCCACAGTTTGTCTGCTTCCTGTATCTTTTATGCTGTGTCCCCTTTATTGCCCATGGCTGTCTCTGAATCATTTTGCTGCAAGCCCACAGTGACTCTCTCTAGCTGCAAAGGCTCATAAGGGAGCTAGACTCTCCTGTGGCCTGTCACAGCTTTCTGAGACTCAGTGGAGCCTCTTTTCAGGAAACTTTGCCTCTTTTTCCAGTCTGGAGCACTTGTGTCTCAACACTCAAGGCTTCATATAAACTGATTATTTTCTTAACCCATTTAATCATTTTTTCAGCTTACAGCAGTTCTGGTAAATCCTGAGCTGCTCACATTCTCAGCACCACTGTGGAGAACTATTTTTAATCTTCTGATTAGGCTTTTCTTTTGTAACTTTACAAGCTATTTTTACATGCTTGACCCTTCCTCCCTCTACTGGACTGGTACAGTTTTTCATGAGCTCACATTGGGAAACCCGTGTGTACCACAAGGAAGAGTCCATTTCCATGACTTGAGTTACTTTATTGTACAGCATTACCTATGATCATTCACCAGTAATCCAACCAAAAAGTAGGACAGCAAATAGAGATCATTTCCTAGTTAGTCTGTGTTGTCCACCACACTATTTTCTGGGAAAGTCTTAAGACATCTGTCAAGGTCAGCTATAGAAAGTAAGCTAACAGACCTCAGTCTGGTCAGGGGCATGATCCTGCAAACACTTGCACATATGAATTTAGAGGGCCATAGGCCTGCAAATAATTGTCTTTGTGTTAAAAGTATTCATAGTTTTGAGCTGCAGATTTGCATACTTTGCAACCAATTTAATCACTTACAGAAGTTGTTCCTTTATTGAAGGAAAACCTGTTTCCATCACCATTAGTAACTCCTCTGTTCTCCCAGACACGCCCTGCTGCAAAATAGGTAGTCTAATGCAGTTGTTTTCAAACCACTGATGGGGACCCAGGGCTGGGTTGCAGACCCTGAGGTTTTGGGTTGCAGTGCCCCCTGTTTCTGCTACTGAAACACTGAAATGCACTGCTGAAAGATGTAATTGTTGGGTCACAGGCATAAATGATTTTATTTCAACTGGATGCCAAGGGGAAAAAAGTTTGAAACCACTGGTCTAAAGGGATCACTGTTGGTTGGGGCTTATCATTGTTGGTACTTGTCCTTTAGTGTTAAAACATCTAGAGGGGATAGAGTTCTTCCCAGATTAGCTGAGCACAGATCAGCCAAGAAGCGTGTTTAACCATGCCACTCTGAGTCTTCCCTTGGTTGATTTAGAAAGGAACCCAGAAGAAAGGAAGATAGAGGTGGACCTTTTACAAAAGCACTAACCCAAGAAAAAAGGAGATTCGAAACAGCTCCTTAGGGAATCCCCCATTTTCATGAAGGGGACCTCATGTCCAGTTGGTGAGGTGGGAGGGGAAGTGACAGGATCCTTTCCCTCACTAGATCAACATAGCAAGCCAGTCTGCTAGTCATGAATGTCAGCACTGACACCTTGAAGCAGATTTGGTGCTGGCATTTGTTAAAGCTCCTTGTATAGTAAAACTGCAATTAATAATATTGTTTGTTTGATGGAACATGTCTGGGTATTTACACAAGCTTCACTAGAAGGTTTTCTTTGACGAGCAGTTTCATTTAAAGGCTGTAGAGAACAGAAATAGATAAGAAACAGCTGTTGGATTTACAATAAATAAGAGCTTGTCTGATTAATCAGATTAATGAGACTTCTGATTATGAGCCAGCTGCGGCTCCCTCCCAAGGGTTTTATTTTTAGAATTTGCTTGTCCCATACACCATTGAACCTCAGCTATTTAAATAGCATGTGAATGAGTGGAGGTAGGAAGGAAACAATGAGTTGAAGGATTTTTTTAGCACAGCTAATGCATTGAGGGCCTTTTTGGTCTTAGATAACAAGGATTTTTTTAATCATTCAAGTTCCATTTTGGGAATGTGCTTATGTCATGTCTTCTTTTTTTTTAAACATTAGTCATAAGGCCTTGAGCACAAATGTTTTAAGCTGTTCTGGCACAGAGTGCTGCCGTTGTTCCACATACAGCTCCTATTGATGGAATTTGGTGCTCCCTGGTCTGTATCTCACCTAGTGTTTCAGTCCTGGGCTGCTTGAACCGAGACTGCCAGTTATGAAGGGATTCTGGGGCTAGACCATCAAATTAATTTTCCTTTGGTAACCTCAGCACAAATTTGGGCTCCAGAAAGTGAAGCCTGGTGCAGTCCAGACACACAGCCCTTGTTTATGAAATATTTGTTTCAGTACCAGGTATCTGCAAGGCAGGCATATAACCAAGCATTTTTCAAAGTATTGAAATGTTGTATTCTTCTTTGTAAAGCTTCCCCCATTCTTCCATTTCAGGGTAGCACACAACAACTTTATCCCTAGTCTTTATTCTGTGTTTGGAGAGCATGGTGCTGCCCTTGTGAGTAGCCAACTGTTAAAATGGCATGCAGGTCTGCACAGAAGTAGGAATATCAAGTAGGCTGATATTAAACAAGAGCTTTTCTCAGAGCAGCGGAAGCTTCTCTAAGGTCTGACACTCTCACTGAGGACTCAGATTGCTCCAGGGTAGTCTGAGATGCAGTAACAGTGCCAGATCCCTTGTTCTGCTTTATTTGCATCATCTCCTGCCCCTGTTTCCTCTGGGAGCTCATTCCTAACCAGCACAGGCTTTTCTTGTATTGCTGATACAAAGAAAGGAATACAATCTGCAGTCTAAGTTACTATCACCCTGCACAGTATGATCAGACAGCACCTGAGGTCCATGATTAATGGCATTTAGTCATCTGTGTCTTACCCCCTCAGGCTTTCCAGTCTGACATAATTTTCTTCTGTTGCATCACGGTTTGAATTAAACAGGCATAGGGTTTGTTTTAGAAGGTAGAAGCTAATAGACTGCATCTGCTGCTGCTCTTCACGTAATATCTTTTGGAGCCTTCATTCCGCCCCCAGGTACACATGTTCCATTGCTATGCAAGTCAGTGAGTTTGCATGCTGTACTGGCTGCAGAATTGGCCCCTCTGTGCCTTTATTAAAGGGAGTTGGAGTTAAGGGAAAAAAGTCTCTTAGGGCTAGTCCGATGGTCTGGTGGCAGCACAATATGCAAGATCCACATAGAGATGGAGGCTGAAAGGTGAGCTTTTTGCCTTACTCAGCAAAGGCCTGGGATCACTGTCATTCAAGAGGCTGCCTCAGGCCTTGAGCCAAATCCAGCTGTACTTGGCTGCAGAAAGTTGCTGCTCCCAGAGCACAGAGATGAAGGAGTGAGTAATAAAAAGAATCTCAAAGAACCCCAGACTGTCTTTCCTTAAAAGTTTCCATGTTTTCTTACTTATGTGGACTACAAACACCACGGACAGCAGCAATTACTGAGTAGTTTGATTCAGTTCAGATACTTTCTCAAGCTTAGCTCAGCGCAAATGGATGGGCTTCATTTATGGATATGTTTTCAAACTGAAGTGCGCTATTCCCATTAAAACAGATCTGTGCAAGTCACGCAGCTGGAATGCTACCCTCTAAGATGAGATCCTGATTTCAAATTCCCAATTGTACCCTCTGTTGCCACAGTTTGCTTCCATTGACAGTGTTAGAAGCTTATTTTATGACACTTGAGGTGCACACTGTGCAACCCAGCTGCGTTAACCTGGCTGTCACTAAGAGAACGGATGCCAGGAGCACTGTGCAGTCCTCTTAAGTATAAACTGTTTCAATAGAAATGCTTAAGCTGCAGGATAAAAACAGTATTATCATAGAAAACAATTCAGTCTTGCTTTGGATTTTCCTCCTTTCCAGTGGGAGGTTTTAGATTACCTGTGACTGTACCCATTCTCATGGGAATCGGGGGCAAAACGTCTGTTGACTAAGACGAGAGCAGGATTGGGTTCTCTAGTTTTAATGTTCGTTCTGTCCAATCACTGTGAAATAGTGATAACGAAGCAGCAAATTTAAATTAGTAAGGCTGTTTACCCCCTGTACGATCACAGTTGCAAGCCTTTAAAAGTAAAGCCCCATGGTTGCTTTTCTTTACCACTACAGTGTAATCACCATAAATCATCACTATTTTCTGCAGTTCAATCAACAAATACTTATTGTGACATAAGAAAACATATGGCTCATAGAAATTAAAGATGCAAAGTACCCATCACTCACTCCTAAGCTGTTTTCTGAAAGAGTTCCAGCTAGTTATTGTAGTGGAACACCAGTTCTAATAGATTTAAGGTTAAGAAACGCTTTCTGTGTAAAGGACAACTCCTGAGTGCTTTAAAATCTGTACACTTACTTGGATTGTCTTTAAATTTATTAAAACAAGCAAGGAGTCCTGCGGCACTTTTAAATTTGTTGCGTCTCGTGTGGGTGCTAGGTGGTGTTAGTGGTCCAAATGTTAGGAGGCTAGCTGGAGGGGAAAGAGGAGTTTGTACTGGGTGGACCAACATGGCTTGGGGGGGCCTGGCCACAGCAGGTGCAGTGACATGTTTTAAGATCTAGTCAGTTAATGTCTTTGATATATTTTGCAGTTCCTAGCTCAAAGGCACCAATGAAGTGTCTAAAAAAAAAAAAAAAAAAAAAACCTTTCTTTCTTTCTGTAATAAATGTAATCAGTTTTCACTCAAAGGAGTGAGAGAACCCTTATCTGCCAGTAATTTATGTGACCCAGAGCCAATCATTTAAACTCTGAGTAAACTGAGGAACATGTGTACATCACAGACAGTGTTTGCCTGACTTACTAGATGTTATGAAGGTAAATAAAAGTCTTCAGAGTGTTCGCTTTACATTGAGTGCTGAACACCCCCTCTCCAAAATTACATCCCTTCTAAAGCTGGGCACCCAGAAATGACTAGCTACTTTCAGATAAAGCTTTATAATCATTTAGGCAGTAAAGGTGAAATTAAATCTAGTAGATGCTGAAGGGATAATGAGGGGCAGGGGCAAAAGTTCTTCAAGCCACCATCACAAATTCCTGAGCAAGTCAACTAAAGACAAACACAATTACTAAGACAGAAGCTTTTGCAGAGAGGATGGTGATACTATGGAAAACTGTGTGGAAAATAGTGATTATGTTAGATAGCTTAATGGAGACTTCCTCCCTAAAAGTCATGAGGTGTATCAGCATTCTCATGGCATGTGATTTGCTGAGTGATGTTTTCTTCTTACGTGGAGTTTCTTGCAGTGTTGCTTGGCCTCTTCCACTTCAAAGTTTCTTTGTAGTCACTAGCCATATACAACTAGGAGACAAGTCATTCAAGTGTGGTTTCTAACAGATCTTTGTCATCTTTATGCCCTGATTCTAGGTAAGCAGCATTTTGTTTCTGCAATTCATGCATCAGATGGCATGACTCACTGGGTACAGAGCATTAGGGACATATGGTTCAGTACTTTAACATCACCTGTTGGCATTCCAAGTACTTGTATTCTTTGGTCAAGAAGTGCTGGAATGCATTGTGCAGCCTGATTTATAGTTCATTTAACACTTTTTCTGTCTTGAGGGTTTCACTACTATAATTTTGTAAGTAGGGTGTTTAAGTAGGAGAAATAGGTTAGCCACACCATAAAAACAACAAACAATATCACAGCATATTTTGTGCAGGAATATTACTTCATCATAGCTAGATTAGCCATCTCTTTGTTTCTGCTTATCCTTAACATTCTTGGATGACATACAGAAGGGCTAAATCTTGAAAAATCAAATTCTAATTACAGAAGCAAGAAGATAAAGAGACTTTCAGATGGCAGTGCTACTATTCACCATCTGAGATGTTTGTTTAATAAAAGCGACCTAGGAGGTTTATAAAATTATAGTTCCAGCCTGGTATTTTCAACAACCATATTAGTGTATTTTTTATTTGGTGTATGCAGTCTGGTCAAGCAAGCTGCAGCATTCTTGTCAGTCATGTTCAAGGCATGAAGACCTCCAGGAAGCTGAGTCATTTTGTAGTCATCAGCAGTATCGGTCAGAGTTTGTGGTTGCCTGCATTGACATAAAGGACTGCCTGTAAAATGCCACCAGACTTCTGCTACTGCAGGCCTTTACAAACGTGCCACACACCTTGGGGGCCAGCCCAAAAAGTGAGGTTCTTAAGCATGCAGCAATGAAGTGCTTCCTCCTCCTCTTCCAAAAAGCCACCACTGCCACTTTTTAGCAGCGCTATGCAGTGAAGGAGAGGCCCACTGCTGAGTAGCTGCCGCAGACACCAACACTTTTGGCATCAGCATGGGGTACGAAAGACCCCTGCCAATGGGGGGGGGGGAGAAATCACTCTCAGGGGTTCTTTTGGCAGGAGGGGAGGAATGGAGGCAGTGACACTGAAAGCATTAGTGCTGCTGGCTCTCTTTTTAGGCGCTGGGGATGTTTCTCTCCCTGGCTGCTGTGGCACAGCTAGGCACCACAGGCAAAATCATGGGCAGCATGGTGACCTGGCACCTGGGATTTGTTGAGCCTTGTACTGAAGTATGAATTCCTTATTCAGTATGATACCAATTTAGAAGGCTCCACTGCCTTCATTCTTAATCAAACCCAGGTAAATGTTGAGTGGAATCTGAGACAACGTAATTGACATTTCTCTGTGGAACATGAAACTCGCTATTCATCCTCTGCTGTAAATCCCTCACATGGTAAACTTACCCACAATGGGTGCTGTGAGGACAGAAACCATATAATAGATTAAACAAGTCTTTAATTAGCAGGAGATGTGGCATGTCATGCAGTTTCGTTGTGAGTTTTGTTATGCTTTCTTCCCTGAACAGGGGGGTGGAGTAATATTGCAGAGAACAGGTGACCATGGTAAAGGAGATTTAAGCATGCATGGTGGAATTTAATTATATGTCTGTCATCTTTGCATAAGCTACTGCAGTGATGGGGGTTATTTGAAAGTAAGGTCCTTTAAATGGACTGTTCTCATGTATTGTATTGTTTAAGGAAAAAAAGACTTGGAGGTTGCCCAACAGGAGTGTGATTTCTGGTGTATTTTTAGACATGCAACTATAGAAGAATAATTGAAATACCCTTCTTTTAGAGGGTCACTGAACATAAATAGGAGGTTTAGCACCATCATCCTCTCCACACCACCACTTTACCACAACATGCTTCCTCATTGTTACCTATTTTCCAGTGCTTCATCCAGTCTAGTTTTATTAGTTTCAAGCAACATATTCCTTGATGAACCTTGGGACACCCCAGTAGAACTTACCATTACTAAGTTAAGAATTGCACCTCCTTGTACTGCCTTAACCAGTTTCCCTCTTCCCCAGGAAGTGCTTAAGATTTTCAGAATTGGGATAGCCACATGTGTTTAAGTCAGGAGTAGGTGAAACTTGCTTCCTGTGTCTACTTTATTATCTGCCCTTGTTACCATGTAGGTAGAGCAGGAAGGAAGTCTGGCTGAGTTAGAGCTTGGGTGACAATATGTTCCTCCTACCAATTCAAATATTCTTTTTCATCTCTATACCACTGCTGTCCATTTACGCTGACTGCAGAAAGTTTTCCCCATATGCTTAAAGAAGAGGAATGAAGGGAGGTATACATATGGTACAGGTTGTTTTCCACTATTTAGTGACATCCACTGAGACATAGAAAAGTCAAAAGTTCAAATGTCAGCTGTATGTACATTGAGTTGACACAGCACATTGTGAAGAAATTTTGCACATTCACTTTATCATTCTTTTTTTCTTTTAATGAATCATTCTAAATTATTTACTCTAACATCAGCAATAACTTTAGGGATTTATCCAAATCATGGCTCTATAATTAAAATTTTACAGATGGAGTATAGTACAATTGGTTATGGGCAAAATGTCAGCATTAATAAAGAAGGTATAGGTATGGAATATGTACTCAGCCAGCACAGAAGTTCTCACAGAACACCCAAACCAGTCTGAGCTTGCCTATAACCTGACCCTAGCTCAATGACAAACTCAACCACTCTCTCCAGCAAGCAACATTACCAAGTCAGACAAATGAATTGTATATATAATGGGTAAAATCTGTTTCTTTTACGTCCTACTTTGGGCAGGGTCTTACTCATAATCTCATTAAGCCAAGGGGATACAGTTATAATGTATGACTTAGTATCTTGTATCTTCCTTGTATAATTAGTTTGCTTCACAGTCGGGGTTTGACTGGCAGAGCAAGCTCTGTGCTAATTTACCTACTATATGAAACATTCTGTCAACTCCAGAAAGGGTCCAGTTCTAAAACAATACAATACCTACACAGAGAAGCAACTTGCTTTCACCATGTTATACCCCCCATCACCCATGTTGGAAAGAATAGCAAGTTTGAAAATGATGTGTTTCCAAATACATTCATGCAAATAAGACTTTTCCCTTTACTGCCTCTTTTTGGTTTTAAGTTCTTACCGCAGTAAATAAACTTTAACTGTTTTCAGGTTTCCAAATGCCATCTCAAACTCAGATCAAATATTTCTACTTGGTCAATAACAGGTTTAACCATCAGTGGTGGATGTACCAAAATCCTGATATTAGAGAGCAAATGGTTGTATGCCATCCATGGTACTGTGCTAACCCTTTGTCTGTGAAGAAGGAGATTCTGTTTTGCCCAGTGGGATAAAGATTGATATCTCATTGTCCGATTCTTTTTGCATAAAAAAGACCCATTGTGTGGGGGAGAATAGAACAAGGAGAAAAGGAAGGGTCCAGCATTTTCATTGTAGCCTGTGTCTACTCAAGCATGAGAATTGTGAAGAGAAACATAAAGCCCATACATTACTGCTGGGGAGTAAGCTAAAGTTAGAAAACTCCAAAACTTAGAGAACTTGAGGAGACCCAGGAACTAGTCTGAGTGACTAAATTCAAGAGCTATCAAAGGCTATATTTACACACTAGAAGGCTTTTAAAAGTTGACTTAATAAGGTTGACATAAAGTTGACTTTAAATGGGTTCCCTGGCTTAAGTCAACTTTATAAAGTTAAATGGCTCTGTTGGCTTAAATCGACTTAATAAAGACAACTTTAATGGCCACATTTTGTTAAGTCAACTTTGAGTTGATTTAATCCTTAAAGTTGACTCTAGGAGTGAGAGTCATTAAGTCGACTTAAGCAAGTGCTTAAGTCAACTTAATAAACTCCAAATGTGGCCATGGAGTAGCTTAAGTCAACTTAAGCCTGCTTAAATCAACTTAAGCCTCCAGTATAGACTAGCCAAAGAGATGTCCAGCTTTAGCTTATTTAAGCTTTTTTATAAGAACCTAGATAAGCTTCACCTTGTTTTGAAAAGCAAAAACAAATCCTGCATTGGTGCATGTCTCCCAGCACATTCACAAACCAGCCCAATGGTAATTAAAACACTTAAGGATATTCAGTAATAATTGCAAGAGCAGAACATGTAGTAGTATCATTTTTGACCATACTAACACTAACAGGAATAAAGTTACCGCACCATTACTGGACCCAGTTTTAATTTTGTCAGTGATCTTCCTCTTACATAGCAATGCTATATGAGCAAAATCAGAGAAGGATAAAATCTACACACAGAGAAACCACTGCTTTGGAAGAAAAAAGTAATGTCATAAAGCATTCCTACATGAGCAGCCTGTGGCTTTTATGCCCCCTGCTGCATGAAAACTTTTATATTTGTTTTGTTTTTCCTTAACACTACATGTATTTGAAAAAAACATTCTAAGACTACTCAAATATATAGAAAACTGTTCAGTGGAGCAGGAAAATTATCTGTTGATATAAAATTTTGTCTTCATGCCTGGCCACTATATTGTAGATGGACATAAACCCACTAAGATCATATTCAGGTCTTCCTATTGGAAACATGCATCTTTCATGACTTTTATTCCATGTATTTCTTATATGACCTAAGAACTCAACATTCTGCCTCACTTCAAATGTGATCATAGACATAAGCATGCCATTAAGGCACATTTCAAAATATAACGTGATTATGCATGGGGGAACCCTTTGACCATCTGATCATAAAAATGATTGACCCATAAAGTAGTGGCTTAAATGAAAAATAAATTTTACTATGTAAAAGTCCTTTAATATAGGGTTTTGGGTTGAGATCTTCTTGAACCTCTTCCTAATGGGTGTTTATGCTGTGATACCACCTCCACATTTCCTGTTAGTAGCCTTTGATGTGCTAGCCGCCAGAGTTTAGAATGTATTGGCCATGGCACTATACAAAATAATTTCATTAGCTTTGCTGAAGTAGTACCACTGTTATCCTTATATTTAGAATTGTTGCTCATCAAAGAAGCCATGCATGACAGTTGCCTTATAATGGTGGTTATTAACCTATTTATTATTAGTGATTGCATAGTACCATGAGTACTTTCGTGGGTGACGGTATATTTTTAATATTGATGTAATTGTGTAGCTATGCTTAAGATTTCCTCAGTGTCCCTAATTACAGGGTGAAAATGGAATAAGAATATTGAGCTTAATGACAGCAAATATAAGTTACATACACTATTAAATCTGCATTGTTTTATTTAACAGATTGAAACTAGTTATTTCTTCCCACTTAAAGACATGATTTATAAGCTATAAACTATAAATCATCTTACTGACACATTGGCATTTGAAGGAGGCTTCAAATTTCAAAGGTCATTCAAGCTGACTACTGCACACTGGCTATAAAGCTGACAAAAATGTTTAGAAACTATCTAAAATTACAGTGCTTTTCAGACATCTTGCATAAAAGGGTATTAGACTGAACATCCAGTTCAGACCTTTATACTTATGCAAGTTAGAGCAAGATACATATTTGAGTGGCTGACAGATTCTGCACTTAGAACATCCTTTTAAAAAAAGGAAAAAGACATCCATTTTCCAATTCAGCCTAGCTTTCATGTGTGATGTTAATTTCTTATGAGTGGTAGAGTGACCTGGAATTTATTTCATATGAAGGAGACCACTTAATTATCTAACCAGTGGGAAACAGCCTGTATATTGCTTTACATCTCTTGGGACTGTCAACCTAAACAAAATATAAAACTCATAAGACCTGTACAAGACAATACATATACTATACAGTCAGATCTTGAGAGCACTCAGTATTTTTCCCAGAGGTATCAAGTACAGTTTGCCTCTACCATTATTAGAAGGCTATACCCATTGAACAACTACTTTTGTGATATAATTTTGTCAAGCCCTGAGGTTTAGAATGAGTATCAGGATCTGAACATACCAATAGTCTAAACTTAATAGACGTGAAACTCTGGAAATATGTCAGCCTTTAATAGTCCTTTCCTTATGAAATAAGACATTAGGCCCTATCTGCAATAGAAAGAGAAGAGCAGTGATGCACTGACCGATGGAGTGCATGTACTGTCAGTAGTTGTTTCGGCTTGTGCTCTGAGTTAGAAAATATGAATGACATTGGGTTGTGGAAGATGTTTCAGAAATGCAGAGACGTACCGTATCATGGTCTAGTGTTTGGAGGATTTTCTAATTGGCGATTTCATTATAGTTCAATCTATAACTACTCTATTTGTCCTTTTTCCACTTCCTGGAAAATCTTCAGTGAGTCATGTTTTTATCCATAGACATACAAAAGCAGAATACAGATACACATGGTGGCTATCTTGGTTAGCTTTTCACTATAATGTATTACTTAAAGGGTCTCTCAGAACAAGTAGTCACTGCTGGTGCATGCTAAGTCAATTAGAATAGTTTATAGGAGGCGTGGTATCTATAAAGGCTGTGTGTTAGAAATTCTTGGAAGCCAGTGACCTCACACAGGTTGGCAGGCTCTGAAATGAAAGCTCAGCAACATTTTTGCCCTTGAATTGTTTAATATGTCAGCAGTTAAATTCCAGATCAGATGTCTTTACTGTATTTTAGAGAGAGGTTTGAGTGAGCACTTGCTGCTTGAGATTTTCTGTGCTATAACTGAAGGCTTGTTTGAGAGAGAGCATTCTTTGAGTTGCCTGCTACAGTTTTTTAGCCTCTCTCTATTTTGAATTCGTCCTCCTGGAATAGCAGGGTACCACATGGAAGGAAGAATGCAGTGGCTTGAATAACCCAGTTCATCACACTTAGTTAACTTATTTACAAGCTGAGATCAAATCTCATTGATATTGACAGATGTGAACTCACTGCTTATTTAAGAGAGCAGTAAGAGACAGCTAAAGCAAGGCATAATAGAGTCAGCCCAGCGACTAGCACCATGTGGATGGAAAGTTATTCTGGGTACTTGTTGGGAGGGTCCATCTGAACTTTACCAAACACTCCAAAGAGGTGTATAGCATCTGGAGAAAGCCCACAAAGAGAGAAAAGGTTCACTCAGGGCAGCTAGGGACAGCTGAGTATAATTGAGGGCTAACTAAGACCTGTAAACCCTCTCCTCTGGTGAGAAAGATAGAGAAGCAAAAGATAAGCTGCTGCATGGCTAGTGATGGCATGGAGATAGGCTTCTCCAGGGTGAGGGGCTGCTGCTGTCTTACATTTATAGGAAACAACCAAAACTGATGCCTTTTAAAGCAGTCCTTGACAAATAATCCAGTTTTGGTTGCAATTGGAACCAGTTTTAGCAGCCTGTCACCTGGCTCCACTGCCAAAATGTAACAGACAAACACCCTCTGGCAACCAAAAGTAAAATTGCTGGCACCTAGCTGTGAGTCAATTTTGTACACCTCAGTTTCAGAGACAGGAATGACACCCTAGGGCCAACAACAGAGTAACACTCCCTGCTTGCCTGGGAGGGAGCAAGGGAAAAGGTATCCCCTTTGTTTTCTGTTTCTAAATTTTTTTGTTTGATGGTGGAGCACTCCTTGGGCCTGCCGCAGGGCCTACCTTGAAAATACTGATAAGCAAACAAGGAGTGGGAAGACAAACATTGTCCAGAGTGGGGTTGATTTATCTAAGGCCTTACCACCACCAGAGGGGGAAGTGTTAAATCCAGCGAGACAGAGGAGGTGTCTTGCCACATGTGGTGTCAGCAGGGGCACTTGCAGTGAACTATCTGGGCAAGGTAGACCACCCCCAAAATGGGTGATGTAGTGAGGACACTAATGCAGACCATGGAAGCACAACAAGAGGCTAGGAGGGTCCAGACTGCTACTCGATAGGAGTTGGTAAAGCTGCAGCAGGAAATGAATCAACAGCTGATGGTCCAGACAGCCCAGGATCAGGCTACCTTGCAGGATGTTGTGAAGCAGCTGAAGGTCCTGACCGCTCTGATACCTGCCCAGGACAGGATACAATCCCTAAAGAACAGCAATTACCTACTGAAGTTGATGATGAAAGATGATGTGGAGGCATACCTTCTCACCTTTGAAAGACTGGCCCTATGTGAGGCCTGGACTCCAGAACAGTGGCGTAGCATCTCTGGCCTTGTCCTATGTGGGGATGCCCAGAGGGCTTACTATGATATGGCGGCAGCAGCTGCTACATATTACCCCAAGTTGAAGTCTAGGATCCTGGCAAGGTCTGGGGTGACAACAGCTGTGAAGACCCAGAATTTTCATGAGTGGAGATATCAGGATGGCAAAATGCCGAGGACACAGTTGTTTGACCTGATCCATCTAACACAGAAGTGACTGTGCCCCAATATCCACAGCAGGGAGAAGTTTATAGAAATTGTAGCATTGGACAGGTTCGTCAAAGGACTACCACCAGACATATGAAGATGGGTTAGCCACAATGACCCATCCTCTTATGATGATTTAATCGCCCTTGTAGAGAGGCAGTTAATGGCCATGGAATTTTCTTGGACTACTGAGGAAGAGATGCAATGGATTAAGAGGCTAGAGGTCCCATCCAACCCCTTGAGGTTCCAGACTTCCAAAGAGTCTGGCAGAGCTAAGTCGGGGAGAAAGTGGTGTGAGACTGTGAATGGGCCTGGGGAGAGAGAGGTTTGTGAGGTGAGACTCAATAGTCCAAAAGAATAGGTGAGGATGCCCTGAACAGGATATAGGTGTTTTTGTAGAAACTAGGGCATATGGCAACCCAGCATCAGAACCTTGAGGAGCCCAAGCAGTGCAGTCTGGGTAATCATGAAGACACACATGGCTTGATCAGCCTTGTGGGAGTTGCAGTGACCAACAGAGCCAGCTGGGATGAATGGCATAGAATCATTGCATCAGTGGCCTCTGAAACTGCAATTGTGCTGGTCTTGGGAATAGTGATAGATGAAGGCAAAAATGGTAAATGAAGCGATGGATGAAGGCTCCCCTTCAGTGAGCAAAGCATTAGTCATGACATATTTTCATTGCTGGAAGTTGTGCATTTTATCCTCTGTGCAGATATTAATCTCAAGGATTTTAATTCTAAACCTGCTCTAGTATATATACAATATATAGCTTTGTTTTATGATTTTACTGTTATGTAGAGTTTGTTACCATGTCCAGAAGGCTTTGATGGGGGGGGGGGGGGAATGCCAAAGAAGTTAAATGTTGCTCTTATTTATCAGATTAAAACACTGCTAGTAATAAATGTAATTAAGATCTGACTTTAGGAAGTGTCATGCACTGAGTGGTCAGAAATTATTTAGGGTTATGAAGGCCCATACTGGGCTCATTTGTGGGGAAAAGTTTCAAGCATGTTTATGCCTGCTTTTCTAGGACGTGGATAGTTGCTTCATGTGATTGTTGTTTTATTTGTCAGAAAGGAAATATATGGACATACAATGGCAAAGCATACAGTGACTTCATTCACTTTGTTTAAAGCCTGCAGGGAAGAGGGAAGAAGGAGAGGATTGAGATAGGGATGGGGGGACAAGAGGGGGGAAGGTTCCAGTACTCCTACTGTAATGTCCGTGGAGTCCCACAAAAGGTTAATCTAGTCCTGATTACTGTGAATAGTATAGTTGACTTAATTCCACTACCATGAATTGATTTTATCTGAACTACTCCTAGTAATTGTATTAAGCATGTATGTAAGTGTATGCAGCGTAGAAGTTTGTCTGCATCTTGCTCTCATTATAATAGCAAAACTTTCTTTAATGTCAGTAGAAGTAAAACTGGGCCCTGTGCATGGTATTTTTGAGCTAATCTATAGTAATTCTGGAACTAAAGAAAAAAGAAATATTCTCCTTTTACCCATATTAGGATACAGTTTGAGACACTTTCAGAGAAACTATGAGCTGTTCTTTTGTGTATTGCAGCATATGCTTTGTCCTGGTAATGGGCCAGTACTGCTGTTTAGTATGGCATTGGCAGGGAATGATGGACCAATCTTACAGGAACACCATTCTGATGTCCAGGACAGTAGCAGACAGTGATGTGCAGTACAAAACTAATAAAGTTCTTCAATTCTGATTGGCTAAATCTGTGGTAATAGTTTTCCTTTGATGTCTTAGATGTGTTCCTGAGCTTTCAAGCCAAGATATAGCACTGAAATTATAGTGAGGTTGTCACTTCTGAATACAAGGATGACAGATTTCCCGAACGATTGAAAAATGCATGACAGAAAAAGCACTGTTTCATTTAGAAAGTGGAAATTGCTCTTTATATCTTTGAGGGATTATGCTGTTATAAATCTTTCAGGATGGCAGGGTGAAGAGAGTTGGCTTAATTTTTCACAGAATACTGTAGTTTCTAGCTAGAGGTTACACTGCTATTAAAATTAAAACTTTTGGCATCTAAAATTCAGCTGGTTTTAAAATGTGCACTCTCTTATTATGAAAGTAGATAAGTTGCTTGCCATGAGTAGAGCATTTCTGATTAAAGAGACCTTTTACTGGAAAAATTGATTAAATTTATTTCAATCTTTTATCACTTCATACTTGTTTTTTTTACTTATAATAAAATTATTGTCATTTTGAAAGGAACATTTTAGGAAAAAGTTACAAATTTGACTTCCACTATCAGTGTATGTTCTCTGTTTTAATCCCTGTTTTTCAGTAGCAAGGTCATCTTCAAGGTGACCAGCTATCTGTGCATAAGAAGAAAAGTGTATTGAATTTACTGCAATTAAAACTTCATGGTTCAGACTTTGACTTTTCAGAGATAAAGAGCCATTCACTTTATGGCTTGTTCACTTCAGAGTGGGTGTCTGAGCACTGGCGATAAAAGGTTTGATTTTTGCCTGTGTTTACCCCCCGTTATTTTCTACATTAGACTTTATAGGCAAGTCTGTCAGAAAGCTCTCCTGTGTAGTCACTTCATAGTCACTCTTTCTCAATAATTGTACAAATAACTGCAACTCACTGCACTCTTGCTAATGACTGCCAGAGCACAGGAATTCACACATTCACTACGCAGTTTTTAGTATCTGTAGTAAGTACATGCAAACCTCTCCATTTTCACTGGTGGCTATATCCCTTTGGCTCTGATTGGCCTCTGTATACCAAATTTTCAAGCTGCTTGCCAGCAAGAGAGATGCTAGCTGAAAAAGAAAATCTCTAACGTTCACATTAGCAATCTTAGCTCATGTTTTTCTTCCATCTTACTATCTGTGCTTGTTTTTCTACAAATAATTCAACACAGGCTGCAAATTGGTCTTAGATGACTGCAGCAAAATACTTTATTTAGAAGCACATTAGGTCCACATCCACAAAGCAGCTTAGGCAGTGAGAGATTGAGCATTGCATTGTCTAGCTCAGAGGTCTGCAACCTGTGGCTCTGGAGCCACATGAGGCTCTTTGGCTGCCCCCTTGCAACTCTGAGCTCTGTGTCTGCCCCCCACCACCAGCACCAGGGGACCCTGCTGGTGGCCCATGCTGGTTCTGGGACCTCCTGCCACAGGGGAACCCCACAGGGTTGCCAATTCTAGGCTCCGGGCTCCCCTACACCACTGGGGAGCCTGCTCCTGGTTCTGGGTTTCCCCCAGCACCAGGAGGCCATGCAGGCACCCTGGCCCAGTTTGCCCAGCCCCCAGTAGGAGGTTACACCCACTGGGGCTCTCAGAACACTTGGTTATTGAAGGAATTTCAAAAAATGGGTCATCTTATCTTTCGGGTTGCTGACCCCTCATCTAGCTCATAGGCACCTAGAAAAATCACAGGAACGGTGTGATCCTCAAAGCCTGAGCTGGGCATTCTAGGCTCCTTGTACAATGAATGAGCAGAGATAGGTGCATTAGAATGACATCCATGAAAGCCAAAATGCCAGATGGGGAGCTTCTTAAGTTAGCTAATGGGAGATGCTGATAGGAGGGGTGTGTCCTAATCGCCACTTCCCCTCACTGAGTTCAGCATGTAAGTTCAGGTTGCAGAGAGAGACAGCTGCGTATACCTCCCCTGGAGTCGGGTGACTTAGGCTGTTTCTTGTAAGAATGAGTTAAACACCTGCCTCACTCCACGCAAAACAGTCTAAAGAGGGGCAGTGTCAGCAGCCACCTTATAATGCTCTGCTAAATGGTTAGAGCACTCACTTGGGACTTGGTAGACCCACGTTCAGTTTCTCCTTCTGCTTGAGGGGAAAAGGAGATTTGAAGAGGGATTCCAGTTTGGAGAAGTAATTAGTGACTGGAGGAGGGGGACTGAACCAAGGGTTTTCCACCTCTCAGGTGTCTGTTCTAACCAGCCTGTTCATTCACTGTCTCTGATCCAGTGACTCTTATCCACAGTGCAACAGCTTCCTCATGAGAAACTCAGGCAGCTGTTCCTCAAAATATCTCACAGGGCTGTGGTTAAAGCACTCTCCTGGGAAAGTGGAGGCTCCTGTTCAAATCCTTTCTTCTCCTCAGCCACAAAGAAGTAATTGAACCTGCATCCCAAGGGAGTGCTCCAACCACTGAGCTACAAGTTATAGGGCTACCACCCCACTCTCTAAGACCCAATTCAGTAGGCAACCACTGAACATGCTTACCGGATCATGTCCCACGTTCACTTGCCTACCTTTCTCAAGGTAGTAGGTTGCTGTGGAGCTTAGCTGGGAGACAGGCAACTAGTCTGTTATAGGGAGATGACAGTGCACATGCTCAGAGACAGAAATTGAGGCTTCAAGGGAATTTTTACCCTGAAAAATGTAGGCTGAGAGTTTAGGTGCTGAAGGTGTTAGACTAGAGTTTTGTGAACTAGAATAGAGCCTGAGATTTGAATTTAGATGCCTACATTTGCAGTTCAGGCACCTAAATCTTAGATGTAGGCTGCAATCCACCTTTGGTTCCTAGCAAGAAGAAGAAGGAAAAAGACAATGAATCAGCATCAATTTCAAGAGGGATAGCCATTTTAGTCTAGTCCAGTAAAAAAAAGAAACAACAAGGAGTTGTGTGGCACGTTAAGACTAACAGATTTATTTTTTGCATGAGCTTTCATGGGATAAGATCCCACTTCCTCAGATGCTTCGAAGATGGGTGAACTTACAGAAAGGAATGAAACTAAATGCAAGGGGGTGTAAAACATAGGATCAGGTCATAAAGTAACAGCAAATGAATCAGCAGACTGAAGTAAGTGACTTTGTTCATGCCTTAAATAAACTGTCAGAAACAACCTACCCATGTAGCACAGGGTAAAGTGACTGATTTAGTGCTGCCAGTTTTAGATTGGCAGCTTGCATGTTAATTAGAAAAGACAATCATTGGTACGCAACTAGAAAACAAAAGGAAAACTCTGGCTCCAGTAAAGTGAATGGGAGTTTGCCCACCGACTCCAGTGGAACCAGGGTTTCACTGCAGTTATATTTAAGAACATGTGGAGAATGCTATGTGCTGTGAAATCTCACCATAGGTTTATAAAAGAGTCAATTAGACGCCAAGGGCATCATCAGATTGCATCCCGCCCATGATTTATTGAAAGGTAAAATGTCTGTGCCCTTGTATCTTCTAACTTGGCAGACTGGCACGTTTCAAGGCTTCTAGTTATAGTTTGTTTTATTTATGATTGCTCTCTTTTTTTCAGCCTCCATTTCCTTGTAGGGAGAAGATGAAAACAAACTTTATTTTTAACAACAAAAACAAATGGAAATTACAAGGTGTAAGGAACACAGAGTTAAAAATTGGCACAAACATCAGGATTGCTGTGCCTACTTCTGGAAAAATTGCCCTGAGATCTTTAAAGTATTATCAGAAGGGGATTTTGTTTTCATCCTCAGGCTGATTGAACAGGCAGCTGCAGAGATTCCCACAATGATACTGGGTCATTGGTTCTGTGGTGGCTGAAAGAGTACAGTAGTATGTACAGAGTCACCACACGACTTCTCATATCACAGTGCATTTTCTTTACCCTCTTCTGTTCAACTCCTGGCTGACCCTAACAGTTCCTAAACAATCATAGAAAACAAGTTCACAGTGCGAAGTTTTACAGCTGCCTGGCTACCAGGCCTTAACAACTTGCCTTGACGCTGTCCAGGGTAAACTCAAAACATTATTCATGCCTTTTAAAGTACTGGTATCAACAGTAAAGTTGAAATCTTTCTTGGACACAGTTTCAGATCGATGCTGTTACAATTTGTTTATGTGCTTCTGGACATTGGAGCTCTATCAAGTGTAGACTCAAGTTCTTAAATCTTGTTTAAAGAGGGTTGATCAACCTAGTGTAACAAGCTGTAGATACACTATAAGAATGCTATGTGCTGGTGGACTTTTGGCTCTTGAGGTGTCCTGGGGGTTACAGCCCTTACACGGATGGCAGTGTCTCTCTGTATATAACTATTCTGCTCCTCCAGTGTGACTTTTGCGAGTTCATATACATGTCTGTGTGCAAACTTGGAAGAAATGTACTGTTTTTATCCTCTTTCCTGGTGCAGTTGAAATCGGTGAAGGAGGTAGGTGTGCTACAATAATACATGGCATTTCTATAGCATTCAAAGACTGGTATCATCCACAAATCTCACAGCGAACCTCCCTCTCCCCCCCCCACTAGTCTTGTAGCGAATGGAGGTGGTAGCTAAGAATTTACTGCGTTCAGTTACTTAAGGGCCACTTGAAATCATAGCCTTCTTCCTTCAGGAGGGTTGTATGAACACAGTCCTCTAAACACAAGAAAATTAATTCCTCCATATCTTCAGGAAGAACTTCTGATAGTGTTGGCTTTCCAGAGGTTACTGATTTGTTTCAGGGAAGGTCAGAAACTTTTTTAAAATTCTGAATCTGTTTCCAGGGCCATAACTACAGCGGGGCGAATGGGCCTTTGCCCTGGGGGCACCAGAGGGGCTCCACTGAGCTGCTCCATTAAAGGGCACTTTTTACACTGCCAGCTCCAAGTGCTGCTAATTGAACGGGCTGCTGAAACAGAGCATTACGGCTCTGTCCATTTCCTATTTTACTCAGCTTTACACTTTGTGATAAAGGCATTTAGGGCCTGGTGATGAGAGACCCCAAGCACCCATAACTTTCTTTGAAGTCAGTGGGGGCCTGTGAATGCTTAGGCTCTCTGGGAATACATAGCACTACACCAAGTGCAGGGATCATTCTTCCTCTTGAGGAAAGGGAAAAATTCCTTGGAAGACCGCCCAAAGCTTTCTGTACCCAATCTTTATTTCAGTTAGGATCTGGCCAGCCTTCTACACATGAAGAAGCCAGGAATTCTAGAACCCAAATATTGTAAAGTTATATTTTATTAATTTTTCCTGCATATGAGTTATTAAGTTTATGACTGACTGATGACTACCTGGATCCTCATATTTGCCTGGCATACTATTTGTTTTTTCTTAATTTCTTTGATTGGCTTATATGTAAAGAGGCAGTACTGTAGTCTAATAGTTAAACGAGGTAATTCGAGTCAGAACTGGCAAGTTCTAAGTTACCAATTCATCGTGTGATCTTGAGCAAATTTATTTGACTTCCATGTCTCAGTTTACCTATCTGCTACCAGTCTTAAATGGGCAGTAGGGATCTTAATTCATTAATGTTTATGATCTACTGTGAGATCTTTGGATGTTGAATGCTTTAGAAATGCCAAATGTTTTTGTACTGCACCTATCTCCTTCCTCCATTTAATACAAGAAGTATCTGCAGGATGAATTCAGCTGCTAATCTATGGCCTTAACTGCTGTCTGTCTTGTTCTCCTTCCTTTCTTTGCTATGCAAATGCTTCCTAATTTTGTTCATGTGGTTCTCTTCCCTAGCTCTGTTTCTTGATGTTTTGGACTCCAAACGCATCAGAGAAGATTTTAGTTGACATAATTGGAGTCGATTTTGCCTTTGCAGAACTGTGTGTCACTCCTTTGCGCATCTTCTCCTTCTTCCCAGTTCCAGGTAAAAAGAGTAATAAAGCTAGTTGTTCCACAATCTCAATGGCCAGATGCAGCCTTAGAGTGGCGTATTTCCCACTGAAATCAATATAGATGAAGTGACACTAAAGCTGAATGTGGCTCAAGGTATAAATGTTGTAGCAACAGTCTGTCACTAGACAGCAATGAATTTAGCATGCCTCTGTTTCTTAAACGGACTCGATTGGAAAACTACAAGCTGACATTCATCTGTTCTAGCTATCAAAGAATGCAAAAATAAGATTGACTGCTGTCTGTTGTGTGCCTTTTGTCCTGTTGTATTGAACTGTTTGTACAGCATCTTGGCCAACTACTCAGTATCAGCACGCCTGGTACTGAACAGGGCCTACTGCAATGCAAAAGCAAAATTAAATCATCTCCTTCATATTGTATGTTTGTTATACTACTAGCCAAAATGTTTCCCTCAAATATTAAAATGCTGATATGTTGATATTATAACCTACATGTGTTACTGCTACATGGTAAAGTGTCTTCTGATGGGTCAATATGTATCTAAGCGCACAGCTCCCATAAGGATTATAATCTCCCAATACGAAGCTCTGGTTTAGAAGTCTGTTCCCCATTTGACACATACAGGTATCCTTTTTTTACTGCCAAGTAAAAGGGATTTTGCCTTTTTAACAGGGAGAATGAACCTACCATACAGACAAGTTCCAAAGCACCAGCCATGTTAGTCTTGTTCACTAAAACAAACAAGAAGTGCACTAGCACTTAGACGAACAAATATATTTATTGCATGAGCTTTTGTGGGAGAAAAATCCCACTTTGTCAGATGCTTCAAAGATGGAGAAACTACCATACAAAGGTGGTGGTTGATTTATTTATATTACTGTCATATATATAAGTCCAACACCCAGAGACTGTACGCCAGCCGGAAAGAAGGTGGGCGGGGTTTGGTCAGTGTCAAAGCCACTGTCCTGGATGAAACCCAGAGCATCCAGGAGTACATCAGTAAGATGGCACCCAAAGATGAGCTGCTGAGAGAGTGCCTCAGGCAGCAGCAGCAGACATGGGAGGAAGATCAAGCAGAAGAAGTGCCATGGCAAGACAAGACCCTGCATGGAATGTACCATCGACAGATAGCAGAGGTGGCTGACATTGGGAAATCCTACCAGTGGCTGGAAAGGGCTGGACTGAAAGACAGCACTGAGGCACTGATCCTAGCAGCACAAGAACAGGCACTGAGCACCAGATCCATTGAAGCAGGGGTCTACCACACTAGACAGGACGCAAGGTGCAGACTGTGCAGAGAGGCCTCAGAGACAGTCCAACACATAGTGGCAGGATGTAAGATGCAGGCAGGAACAGCATACACTGAACGGCACAACCAAGTAGCTGGCATTGTGTACAGGAACATCTGCACAGTGTATGGGCTAGACCCTCCCAAGACCAGATGGGAGATCCCACAGAAGGTCGTGGAGAATAACAGGGCTAAGATTCTGTGGGACTTCCAGATCCAGACAGACAGGCAGGTACTGGCCAATCAACCAGACATCGTGCTAATAGACACGGACCAGAAGACCGCGGTGGTGATAGATGTAGCAGTGCCAAGTGACAGCAACATCAGGAAGAAGGAGTATGAGAAGCTGGAGAAGTACCAGGGCCTGAAAGAGGAACTAGAGCGGATGTGGAAAGTGAAGGCCAAAGTGGTCCCGGTGGTGGTAGGAGCACTCGGGGCTGTGACTCCTAAGCTGGGAGAGTGGCTCCAACAGATCCCAGGAACAACATCAGAGCTCTCTGTGCAGAAGAGTGCAGTGCTCGGAACAGCTAAGATACTGCGCAGAACCCTCAAACTCCCAGGCCTCTGGTAGAGGACCCGAGGTTGAGGATGACACATACCACCCATAGGGGTGAGAGAGGAATTTTTTTTTTTTTTATATATATATATATATTTGTTTTGTTCTTTATTTTAACTGAATCAAACCATCTTATGATTAAATGTTTCTGAAAGGCTGGTTTTACTGAGGAAATTTTGCATGCTGTACCTCCAACAGCTTTTTTTTGCTCATTTAAAGGCACCAAAACAATTTTGGACTTCCAGTCTTAGTTCACAGCTATGGCAGTTTCACTGTAGACAAAGCAACAAGAGCCAGGGTATTGAATTTATTATGCTAAAAATCTAAATAAATATTAAATAATGCCTAGCTTGCATATAACAACTTTCACCAGTGAGTCTCAAAGCACTTTGCAAAGGAGGTCAGTATCATTGTTAACATGAAAAAACTCTTTTGTCATTTCATACTGCATATTTTGATTGTTCTTTCTTACTTTTTTCTGACAGTGACAGTTAGAGCACATTTGACTGGCTGGCTCATGACACTAAAGAAGACATTCGTATTGGCACCTAGCTCTGTTCTGCGGATCATCGTCCTCATCACTAGTCTTATTGTGCTGCCTTACTTAGGGTAAATTGCTCCACTCCCCACAGATCTAAATGAAACCATTCATCTTTTTTGCTCTCTATTTGATTTAATAGCTGAGCTTTTTTAATTCCTCTATAAAAGCCAAGATAGTTTTAAACTCCCAAGAATGATCACTTTTGAAAGTTTCAGCCATATTTTCTCTCTAGCAAGGCATGTAACTGTTGGCCCTTGTTGAAAATCCCACAGAGGTTATTAGAGATTAAACTAATACTAGAATGGCACAAAAATTACTTTTCTGAATAACCTATGAAATAGTTATATAAGGAATGGTATCTTTTTCCACAGATTTTTTTTTAAGCTGGTTATGATCTACAAGAGTTGTCATTCTCAATTAAATTCTATAATTAGCTTACTTCATGGCAGAACAATGGGTCTCCTCTTGTTTTGTGGGAATAAAAGATTATAATAAAATAGTGAGACTATTTGAGATGCAAATGTTACTATACTTTCAGTTATTCTCTCTGCTAGTGCCTAGACTTTTGCCCCCCAGAGAATATTATATACATGCCACATTGTCTTATGTACAAATTGTTCATTAAAATGTTTTGCTGAATGTGCACTTTTCTCTTTGTATTTAAATAACCCTACCTTTTCTTTTTTCTGTTTTCAGGGTCCATGGAGCCACCCTCGGAGTAGGATCACTTCTAGCTGGTTTTGTAGGAGAATCTACTATGGTTGCAATAGCAGCTTGCTATGTCTGTCGGAAACAGGTAGTGGTTGCGTAGAATCCAGTGGATGTGATAAACATGAATAACTACTTATGCAAGACAATAAATATGGTAGAAACCCCAATTTTTGTATAAAGGCCATATGGAAGTTGGGCACACACATGCTGGCTTTATTTTTATCCTGAGTAAAATATTCACTGAACTAGATTGAAATTGGGTTTTTTTTGTTGTTTTTTTTTTTCACATGATACGGACACACGCCTTCAAAGCATGGGTTTGAATTTGCAAACATTTTAAGCAAACATTTAAGTGAGAAACTTTACTCGTAATGTATTTGTGCATCTCTATGTTCTCCTACATGCCCATATGCCTAACTTCCCCCCATGGCTAGTTCCATTGATTTCAATGAGGGTCACATGAAAAAAGTTAGGCATAGGTAGGAGTGTTTGCAGGATCAGGGCCAATGGGACTTTCCATGTGAGTGAAGTTTTGCAAATGCGTGAGTGAAGTTTTGCAAATGCATAAGTGAACCTGTAGAATTCAGTCTTTACAGATATGTTTTCAGAGTACTGCACAAGGTATTCAACACACAAGTCCAGTTAGATGTAGGACAGCATTAACCGTCTATTTGTTAGATGTAATGGGGTGGGAGGGAGATTAGAGGAAGGGCAGCTTGCTCTTTTTTGAATTTAGAATATTCATTAGAGACAAAAACTCAAAATCTGC
This sequence comes from Podocnemis expansa, assembly GCA_007922195.1. NCBI lineage: Eukaryota > Metazoa > Chordata > Testudines > Podocnemididae > Podocnemis > Podocnemis expansa. The sequence goes on from ML682060.1 coordinate 27,387,904, forward strand.
TACATTATGAATTAAGAACCTACCTAAAAGATTTTGAACTATAAGTTCATGCATCGAAGTTAAAAGCAGGCGTCTCAACAGACCAGAAAAATTCTCATTGCCTTAACCAATGCTGTTCTCAACATGTGGGTAAAGAGAGAACTTTGTATCTCTGTGATTATTAGTTTATCTTTCTCTCGCTCATGAAAAATGGTAAGAAAGATCTTATATCCCATGAGAGTGCTTTTCTTGGCTTGTAGTCTCACAATACATTTCTGTTTAGACTAGGGGTGTCCAACTCAGTTGCTAAGGGAGGCTGTACTGGATTTAAATATACCTCAAGTGGGTTGTACATACCATAAATTCAAAGCCTAGGGTACGATCGCAGAGCGTGGGGTGGGTGGGAGTGTACACTATCACAGGCCATTTGTGTGTATGAGAGAGAGAGAGAGGTTGGTCTCACAGAGCGCAGTCTTGCTTACCCAGTGCTCTGTGATGTGGTGAGACCTCACATGCTGAGGCATTGCAGGGTGCTGGGTATGCAAGAACTTGACACCTCTCTCTCAGGGAGAGAGTATGGTCCCACAGAGAGCACAGTCACAGGCTGGACGGAAGAAGTTTGTGGGCTGCATGTTGGACAGCCCTAGTTTAGAATAACATTTTTTATTTGCATGGTAAAACTGTCACATCTCCTACAGCATTATTGACCACCACAGTCTTCAGTCTAAGTACTTTATTTTTGTAGCTTAATGAAGTGGTAACTGCATTGGAATTAATACACTTGTTTGACAGGTATAACTATCATAATTCCAATGAATCTGAAATGATTTCTTCACCAGCCAACATGGTAGTGGTACAACCAACCACAAGCAGCTATCAGTTTATTTGCAGCTAAAAGATTAAAGTAAAATATAATAATTTGAGAGACAAACCAGTTTTCTCTGTATCATCCCAGAAATGTTATAACATTACTGAAAAAATAAAACAGGGTTGGGGGGCGGGGGTTACAACATTTTCTATAAGGACAGGGCAACCTGAAAAGAAATAGATAAGGAAGGGATGCTTCAACTTGTTTTGTATTGAAGATGGAAGCATCTTAGGTTTACACATCCAAAACATCCTGTATGAATCATACGACTGCTTGAAAAGACAGACATGAAGCCACATGTGCTCAACAGCTGGAAGTGAGGAACACAGTAGCTCATCCTACCAGTAGAGAGCTGGGGTCAACAGCTAGACACTCTATGAGGGAACTGGCCTTTGCTTTTGTCACTTTTTCCTAGAAACAGCATTAACTAAGTTCCAAAGGGGCAGCTGTGTTAGTCCAAAAAAAAAAGAAAAAAAAAAAAAAAAAAAAAAAAAGAGCAATGGGTCTTATGGCACTTAACGCCTAACAGATTTATTTATCACATGAGCTTTTGTGAGAGAAAATCCCACTTCATTAGATGCTTTGAAGAGGGAGAGCTTACAGAATTGGATGAAAATAAATGCAGGGGAATGTAAGACATGGGATCAAGTCACACTGCAACAGCACATCAGAGCATTTGTAAGGATTCAAACTTGAGGAACCAGCACAAAGGAGAATGAAGTCAAATTACCTGTTATAATGTGAAAAGAATCCATAGTCACAATTCAGCCCTTCTTTCACTAAATTTAATTTGCATACAAGTGATTTTGGCTGTTTCTCTTTGAAGTCTTGATGTCCCACTGATTTGCTTGAGGACCATTGTTAGCAATTCGTCAGTGGAATGATTAGGAAGATGGACGTGCTCAACAACTTTTTTTTATGTGTGTGTGATTTCTAATGTTAGTTTTGTGTGCATTTGTTCTTCTGCATAGGGATTGTCCTGTTTGTCCAATGTATAAGGCTTGTGGGCATTTCTGGCACCTGATGGCATAAAATCAAATTAGTGGATGAGCAGGTGAAGGACCCTTTGATGGAGTAGCTGGCCTGATTAGGTCCTATGAAGGTGTCTTTGGTGCAGATATGTGGACAGAGTTGGCAGCATGGTTTGTTGCAGGGGGGTGTGCCTGCTTTAATATTTCTGTTGTTACGTCTGTAGTTGCTGGTGAGTATCTGTTTAAGATTTGGGGGTTGTCCATAGGCTGGAGGTTCTTAATGATCTGTTGTAGAGGCCTGACTTGAGGGTTGTATGTGGTGACCAGTGGCATTGTATTGTTTTCTTTTTTGGGCCTTTCTGGTCACCACATACAACCCTCAAGTCAGACCTCTACAACAGATCAGTAAGGACCTCCAGCCTATTTTAAAAGATGACCCCTCTCTCTAGCCTTGGGAGACAGACCTCTCCTTACCTACAGACAACCCCCAAATCTTAAACAGATACTCACCAGCAACTACAGACGTAACAACAGAAATATTAAAGCCGGCACACCCCCCTGCAACAAACCATGCTGCCAACTCTGTAAACATATCTGCACAAAGACACCTTCCTAGGACCTAATCAGGCCAGCTACTCCATCAAAGGGTCCTTCACGTGCTCATCCACTAATGTGATTTATGCCATCATGTGCTGGAAATGCACCCAAGCCTTATACATTGGACAAATAGGACAATCCCTATGCTGAAGAATAAATGCACACAAAACTGACATCAGAAATCACAACACACACACACAAAAAAACCCCAGTTGCTGAGCACTTCCATCTTCCTAATCATTCCACTGATGATTTGCTAACAATGGTCATCAAGCAAATCACTGGGACATCAAGACTTCAAAAAACAGCTGAAATCACTCGTATGCAAATTAAATCTTGTGAAAGGGCTGAATTGTGACTATGGATTCTTTTCACATTATAATAGGTAATTTGACTTCATACTCCGTTTGTGCTGTTTCCTCAAGTTTGAATCTTTCCAAATGCTCTGATGTGCTGTTGCAGTGTGACCTGATCCCATGTCTTACACTCCCCTGCATTTATTTTCATCCCATTCTTTAAGTTTGCTCTCTTCAAAGCATCTGATGAAGTGGGATTTTCTCCCATGAAAGCTCATGTGATAAATAAATGTTAGGCTTTAACTGCCACAAGCCTCCTTGCTTTTTTTAGCACTAGCTAAGTAGTCTGAACTAGGATACAGGAATTCTAGGTTCCGTTCCCAGTTGTGCTGTTTGATTTTGAGAGTTTGGGCAAGTGACTTAGCTTCTGTGTGTGTGTGTTTTCCTCTGTCTGCTGTGGAGCCTTCTTTAAGTACTCTCCTCAAGGAAACATCACCACCTGCCTTTGAAAGAGGTGAGAGTATATTAGTGGTAGTCAGTATTTATACCTTTTCTGTTCTTGATTTAAACATTTTGGAATTTCAAATACTACCTTTCACTTAGTTTCTGCACACAGTGTTTTCCCTCCAGCTGTCCCAAAACACTTGCCCCACAACATATCTGTAAGATAGAGGCAACAGTGCTATCTATGTTTCAGAGGACAAAATGGAGCTGGGGGAGGTTAATAAGTTTCCAAGTTAACAAGACAAATCAGTGCTATACCAAGAGTGGGATGTTGACCTCCAGTGCTATACTCTAAATCAGATGTGGCCAAACTGTGGCTCATGAGCCACATGTGGCTCTTCAAAGAAAAATTGTGGCTCCTTGAAGAGCATGGCAGGGAAGGGCAGCATGGTGGATGGGAGACAGGCAAGAAATGTGCAATGGTTGGGGACAGCAGAGAGGGGGTGGCATGGTATGAGCAGGCAAGGAAGCAGCAGCTGGTCAGAGCCTGCAGGAAAGGGGCAGCATGGTCACTGCTGGCAGGGAAGAGCAGCATGGTTGGGTCCAGAACCATAAACAGTAATTTTGGTGCCTGGGGCAAAGACTCTAGATGTGCCCCACCCCCACCCCTGTGTGGGATTTTAGAGGGCAGAGGGGATGGATCCAGCTTTCTGCAGCAGTTAGGGATGGATCTGGTTCCATTCATAGCTGCCACAGGGAGCCAGATCCGTTTCCTGAGCCCCTTTAACTTCTGCTGGTGGCAATGCAGATGCACTCATTTTCCCCCTCCCCACCCCCCAGCGCTTGCTGGTGGCAGCAAGCTTCCCCACTTGTCTGGCAGCAGCTGGGGACAGAGCCAGATTCCCCCCACCTGCTGGCAGCCGCGAAAAGCTTCTGCCACCGCCGGCAGGCCTCAGGGATCCGGCTCCATCCTCAGCTGCCCCCAGATGCACGGGGAAGCTTCCATCGCCACCATCAATCCAGATCCATGCCACCCCCCCTCCCCCCGCACAGCTTGCTGGTAGCAGGGAAGAGCAGCATGGTGAGAGCCAGCAGGGAAAGGCAGCATGGTCAGGGACTGCCCGGAAGGGGCAGGATGGTCAGAGCCCCAGTAATTTATTACAGTAATACAGGGGTTTTTTTAATTGATATTTTTCTTTAAAAAAGTAGAAACATACGTGCAAAAAAAAATTTAAATTTTAGGTGCAAGGACAAGCACTCAAAGTAAGAATGTCCAATTTTACAGTTTACCCACACAATATTAATTCTACCCTCCTTGTCTGTATGCATTATGATAGTCTTTAATTACATCATCACAGGCTTCATTCATTGCACGAACTGGATGTATGAAGAGGCAGAATTAAAGTAGCACCAGCAAGAAGAAGAATGACCTTCTGCGTGCATGATTTCATAAATAATTTTTTTTGATATAGCTTTCAGGGTAAATATTTTTAAAACTAGCAGCATAAATTGATTGAGCAATCTACAGAACTACAGATGAGTGATGATAATCTAGCAATTGTAAATTTTTTTTAAAAAATCACCTAGCATTTCCATTTTTATTTTCAGAATTAAATAAGAATCATCAGCAATGACTGAAAATTGACACAAGTGTTACATCCAGAAACCCCTGACTACTGTCAAAAGGCTATTAAAAAAAACCCTCTTAAAGAATGTCACAAGTACTTATTATGGATCATGGTTCATTTTCAGCATGCAAAATGATTTAGACTTAAGATAGACCATCACTACTGAAAACTGGCTTTAGAAAAAATTCCTTAAGTCCATTGAACAAGTGTGCCTGAGACAGCAGTAGATCATCTGTTTGCAGAAGCAACTGCTAGTACATTTAGTTTTTAAGAAAATTTTAATTAATATAAATCAGAGAATTTACATTCACTGCAACGGTGAATAGCAGCACTATACTTCCATTGATTAAATACCATTCAACATGTATTAACTCTTCTTTGATGTGTAGTCAAAATCCATTTATATTTCAGTGCAGTCATCATGAATGACTCTATGGGTATGTGAGCCCATTAGACAAGAAGGTAATTGTTGTGAAGGGCTGAGGATGGAAAATTGTGTTGTAAACTTTCTGAAAAAACTTCACAAATAAAGATTTTACTTTGTATTATAAAAACCAAATAATATTTAGAATTTATACAGGGCCTGACCCCAAACTGAATAAACTCAGTGAGATTTTTTCCATAATATCTTCTGAACATGGACTCCAAAGCACTTATTGAAACAGGCTCTGATCTTGCACTTTGTTCCCAAAAATTCTCATTAATCTATTGTGATTCTGAACAGTTGAAAAGGTGTCCCTGTGTGCATCTCTTCACAGGATTAAGATAAGAGCAGTATTTGCCCTTACCATTACTCTCATTTTAAAAGTGAGAGTCCTCAGCCCTTTTGTCTTCACTGTCCATGAGTGTTTTAAGTTTACTGGCCGAAATGTTGGTGGGGAAGTGGGGGATGGTCAGGGCCAGGGTGGTGTGGGGGGCAGAAGTGCAGCATGGTTGGGGAAAGCAGAGAAGCAGCAGCATGGTAAGAGACAGCAGGGAAGCGGCAACAGGGGTGAGGGAGGGAAGCATGTTTAGATTTTTCTCATAAGTCTTAATACAGCTTACTCATTGTTAAAAATAAAATCATGTTTTACAACTCCTAAACATGATGTGGAATACTAAGAAATGAAAATACAAAAAGGAGAAAAGTTCAAAACAATGTAGATTACTTTCAATTTTTGGCACAACTTGCTGCTGTGAAGCATTGTATTCCACAGTGAAATCTGTTAAATTGAAACATTTTGCAATACAGTACTTAGCTCTCTCAGGTGCTGACACCTTTTACCTACTGCATTGACAAGTTACTGCCCAGATTTAAAAAAAAAAACAAAAAAAAAAACCAAAAGCTCACCACAAGCCTGCAGTGTTCTACATCCAGCAACAGTTAACTTTTTCACTGCATAGGCCTAGTTTTCATCGTAACGTTAAGTAATTATTAGAATGACATTAATAGGATGAATATTTGCCCTGTTTTTACAATAAAATTAATGTCAGATTCTAATAATTACTTTGTTACCATGAAAACTAGGCCTATGCAGTGAAAAAGTTAACTGTTGCTGGATGTAGAACACTGCAGGCTTGTGGTGAGCGTTTTTTTTGTTTTTTGTTTTTGTTTTTTTTTAAATCTGGGCAGTAACTTGTCAATGCAGTAAATAAAAGCTCTCTCCGGTGCTGATACTTAAGTATTGCAAAATGTTTCAATTTAACAGATTTCACTGTGGAATACAATGCTTCACAGCAGCAAGTTGTGCCAAAATTGATAGTAATCTACATTCTGGTTTGAACTTTTCTCCTCTCTAGTTTTGCTTATTATTCCACATAATGTTTAGGACTTGTAAAACAAGATTTTAGTTTAACAACAAAAACTCCAATAGGGCCTATGAGAAAAATCTAAACATGCTGTGGCTTCCCTAACCAAGCCATGTCCCCCGTGTCTCTGACCATGCCGCAGCTTCTCTGCTGTCCCCAACCTTGCTGCTGCCCTGCCAGCTCTGACCATGCTGCACTCCACCCCCACCCCTGGTCTTACCATGCTGCTGCTTCCCTGCCGGCCCCAACCATGCCACGCTTCCCTACAGTCCCTGACCATGCTGCACTCCCTCCCCCAGCTGACCATGCCATGATTCCCCCCCCCCCCCCCCCCGGGGGGTCTCTGACCGTTCCTCCTTTCCCTCTGGGCTGTTTATGAGCCATGCTTTTTCTTTGATGAGCTGCATGCAGCACTCAAGCTGCAGCTTGGAGGTGCCTGATTTCAAGCACTTTCCTGCTGAGAAGGCCTGAAATTTGTAGGATTGAACTCCTGCATAATGAACAATATGGTCATGTGCTTATGAATGCAACTTCTTTTCAACCTAGAAAAAGAAGCGGAATGAGAACGAGACTGCTACAGAAGGTGAAGATTCAGCCATGACTGACATGCCACAGATAGAAGAAATGACAGACATCGTAGAAATGAGAGAAGAGACTGAATAATAAATGGGACATGATTGTTCTCTGCAGGAACAAATAGAACGACACTTCAACATCTTTTCTTCTCTCATACTTTATTTTGTTTTTATTTTTGTAATACAGAGGCCTTGATTTAAAAGGCTTCAGATAAATTCTCTTAGCATACTGAGTATGCTCACACTAATGAGGGACCTAAAGAAAGGTCTTTGCTTTTGCTTTTTCACTTTGAATTTGTTTTCATACCCCATACAAAACACAAAAAATATGGCTGCATCACACTAAAGGGCATTTTCCTCACTTGCCCAGCCATCTCCTTTGGATAATCTCCATTTGTCAACCAAAGCCCTGGTGTCTGTCTCTGTACCACTGACTCTGCTGCTGTCCTTTTGTCCCTCTTTCCCATTTATGAAAACAGTCTAAAAACGCAGCTTTATTCTACTTGCTTGAAAATTATTTTGCTATCTAAACAAATGTATCAAGATGGGCCATTGTGTTTTTCACTCATTTGGTATTATGCTGTCTATGGGTACAAAACAGGCAAGGAAGGCAAAGGATACATAAAAATAATAAAAGGGAAATGAGACAGAGAGAACAAGAATTCTACTTAGCCTTTATTAAAAGTTAGTGAACACTGATGCCATAGCTAGAAATCCTGTTGCCTAGTTTCCGTTCTTCTTTCCTGAAGAGGATGCAGCAATGGGTAAAGTAGTGCAGTTGCATCTAAGCGTAGGTCTGCATTGCACTAAAATACACTCCCAGCTCCTGTGTGTTAGCTGACTTGCACTCTTGGAGTGCAGCCTGCAAGGCTGTACAGTTTCAGTGCAGACAGTGGGGCTGGAGCCCATCCTCTGAAACCCAAGGCTGACTGGCATAATGGCAGTTTTATAGCCTTGCAGCCCAACCTCTGCGAGCTCTGGGTGTTTTATTGCAGTGTAGACATACCCAAACATCTTGTCTAAAAGAAGAAAAAAGTGGGGAAGGGAAATTACCAAAGTTCTAGTCTACTGCTCTGATGTAAGTTCTGTGTCTAATTTTTATAGTACAGTTTGCTATACAATTATTTCTACTGTCTCAAAACCACACCTCTAGCTTGCACACTACACCATGGTACAGCCCTTTAATCGGAAAAGCTCTATTAAATAGACAGGGATGTTGCATAAACCTGTTTCCCTATAGAACTGTATTAAAATCAGTACAAGATGTTTGAGTGCCAGCCAGGTCACCCAGAGTAGCCTTTGCGAGTACAGTTCTGTGTGAATGAGAAGAGCTGCTCACCACATGAGGAAGCGTGAACAAGGTGGGCACTGCTAGGTTTAAAAATGGGGCTTAAATAGCATAAAAAGCCTTTGCGTGAGTGATGTGGAATAGGATGAATTTCAGCCTCTGATACATCCTTAAATTATGAACTTTAAATCTTATTTAGTAAAGTATATTTTTGTAAGTTTTAGAAGTGAATATTATTTAATTATAGACAAATTCAGTTTCTAGATTACTTACCAACTAGTCTTTACACATCAAAGAACTGATCAACTCAAACTATTTTAAATGTTATATCAATATATGTGTATATATACATAATGTGTATAAATATATATATTGTATATTATGTGTAATTTATTTCAGGCTACAATGCTTATTTTTCCACAGTCCATAAAAATGTTTCTAATACAATACGATGTTTGCGCCTTTACTGGTTATACCTATAGTGAAACGTATTGTATCAGTGAACATTGCATCTTATTTTGCAACATTTGTATTAGGTATGTTCTATGGGCACATGCCATAAGATTAAAAACGAAATTTAGGATGAGTTGCAAAATATTAGTCTATTGTATTGAAAATGGTGCCACAGGACAGATTAAGTGACATCTGTGTGGTTTCAATGCTACCAGAAGGTTTTTTTTTACCACTATTCCTTATTGTGGAAGAAATATATTCAGACTTTGAGTACCATGCATGCATGCGCGCACACACTCATGAGCACAGCCTCATGCAGTCCTGTGTATATCCTGTGTACAGATTGATGTTCCTACTGACCAGTTCAAGGTATTTTCTATTACTATAGTTTTCCTCTCCCTATCTGTGTTCAAATTCTCAACATACAGTTTAGCTAAGGCTACACTGCTGGCAGCAAATTCACACTTCTGGGTTCAATTGAGCAGTCATTTAAGAGGTGCTCAACTGATCTGGATTTCAGTTCAGGAATTCTGGCCCTGGAAGTAGATTACCACCAAGTCAAAGGCTTGGTCTACACTCATGGCACTCTTCAACTTAGCAAAGCATGTATAGGGGGGTTAAGTGAGAGTTACAAAGTCAAAGGAAGATCCGCATAGTGTTTTATGTACCTTGCGTAGCTCCCTTTAATTGCTGCCAAAAAGTGCTGCAAGCACAGACTAAGCCTTTTCCTGGCAAATGATGATAATTCTTCTGCTACTTGACTAAATTTAAGCAGGAGTATTTCTGAATATTTGTGCATATTAAATATTCATGTAGGGTTTGAGTTAACAATTCCACCAAAACAAGACCATAAAATAAAAAAAAAAAAAAAAAATTACATTCCAAAGATTGTTTAGCTAGAAGACTTAGCAAATGGCAAATACCAAACTCTCGATAATACAAATGAATATATTATGCGTGTTATTTTAGCAACTAAGCTAAAATTTCAGTTGTAAAGAAAAACATTTAATACTTCTTGTATTTTAAATGTACACAAAATAATCAGTGATCGAGGAACACCAGGGTTGCCCAAGATTTCAGATATTCTTTTATGGCACCAGCTTTAGCTTGTGTAACAGATTCTATTCAAGCTGCATCCTGATGTGTTATGCAATTTCCCTAAATTGTAGCATTGCAGTACCAGGCTTATTAATTTTTCTACACTACATGGTTTAATTTAAAAAACTTCATAAAATAATGGGGTGCATAGTCTGTACTACAGTGCACGTGTATTAGTTGTGCACATACCAATATGAGGTTTATGAAAAAAACTCTGCCACAAGTTTTGGTATCGTGAATTGGTAAAGTTTACAGAAGTCTGTTCAGCATTAGAGTCTCATTGAAAATCAATAATGCTTAGGTTTTTAAATCATTTAGGTACCTTCAAGAGCTTTAGCCATGTTTTCCTTCATAAAAAAGACCTCATTGAGTTCCAGTAGCCTCCCTTGTATGTTGTCCCATTATTAGTAGGCTGTCATGGTGGCAAACATATTTTAAAGCTATGCTCTTGAAAGGTTTCACTGTAAAGAACAGGGTACAGTATTTTCATGAGTGAACCTACAGGAATGCTAGCCTTTTAATTTGTGTTGGAAATTGCTAAATTATTAAAATTAAACTAACTACAAGAAGAAAAAAGCTGATTTTTAATCTGCAACATAAGTTTAAGACCATTTGTGAACATGCCTTATATGACTGAAAACAAGAGATGAGTGCTGATGATTGGGTGTTTGTGGATCTTTAATCCATACACTAGGTTATGCTACTTTGAGCTCTTCCTTTCCAGATTCTCCAATACTGAAGTAACATTTGTAACTGCCTGAAGTAGCTTTCTCACACTTATCAAAGAACTGGCTTGATGCAGAAGGTTTCCAGGCAAGTAAAGTAAACAGCTCCTCTTCCCCTTCTCTTGCACAGATATGCAAGGAACGTACAGTAAGTTATCTGCTTGGTAGCGAGAGCTATTTGGAGAACTAACCGAGCATTACTGGTTTTCTTTTCATCTCGAGTTAGTAAAGAACCAATATGGCTGGCTGCCTTGGTGTTTTCTGCTGAGTGATAGCAGCAGCTTACTGACAAAAAAGGAGTCTTCTAAACTGTGCAATCCGTTGATGAAGGCCAGGAGTGTATAGCAAGCCATGATGCATGGAGAAGGAGGGGAATTTTTAAGGTTATTCATTAAAATCCAACATTTTGAAGGGTGCCTGTTATTTAAACAAACAAGACTCTGGTGGCACTTTTAAAAACTAACAAATGTATTTATCCCATGAACTTTCGTGGGAGAAAATCCCACTTCAAACACTTGAAGATGGCAATAAATAAATTTCTTAGTCTTAGAAGTGCCACCCAACTCCTTGTTTGTTTGTTTGAACTAGACTAAAACAGCTACCCCTTTGGATTCTGTTATTAAACCAATGGTTCTCAGCACTGTGTCACCACACAGTAGTAAGTGTGTCACAGAGTGGATGAAATGGCTGGATTCAGCCGGGGGGGTCCTGTACTGTTGCAATATGCCACCCAAAGTGTGGTAACCCACAAAAGATTGAAAACTACTAATTTAAACAGTGGGGTGAGACTGCTTTGTTAGAGACTCATGATGCAGTACTTAGAAATGGCCTCTCGTCAGGGATGGGAGACAATTTAAGCTATCTAGCACTAATAAGCCAGAATGTATTATTGACGGACCTTGCCTTGCTACAGGTCAACAAGACTCTGCCACTTACTCTCTTTGCCATCAGGTTACAAAACTCTCATCATTTAAAAGCATAGCGCAGAGATTTGGGGATTACAAAATGAAAAGGGTCAGTTCAGTGTCCACTTAAGGGTTTGACGTTCAGCATGTCACAGATTAACCACTGCTGTGAGTTATCAGCACTTAACTTGTTTTCATCCACAATCCCCCCCCCCCTTTTTTTTTAAATTACTAGCAGGTTGTAGCTAGTACAAGGATACAAACTACATGAATCCCAGGGTATTAATATTTGATGGCGTTTCAGGCAGTTTTTTTTAAAAAAGTTCTAAAAATGCATAAATGAGTATATTAAATGACTGTCTGAGGGAGGGAGAAACAGACTATTCCAGTAGATGAAGTGTTTCAGATTACTAGACTGAAGGGAAATGAAATCGTTTTCTGAACATTGTCAAAGAATGACTGAACTGTATAAGGTGGACACCTCTAAGAGGGTTAGTTACCCACCGACAAGTAGTTAGCCTTATGTTGTTTAAGAAATACCAAGTTAATGTTAGTTAAGCAAAAATGCAAAAAAAACCCGAATTATTTTACTAGCAATTCTACTGAAATGGCACAAGCACATTTCCAATATCCCAAGAACAGCCTAGCATTACATCAGACAGCACTAGTGTCATCCTTCCTTGCCCTTTGTTGCATATTGTAGTTTTTGAAATCATGCTATGACAACAATTACAAATCAGTGAATAATGTCAAATGCCTGCACATCCCCATTAACGAGATATTTGATACCACCAGATATTCGATAAGCCCAATATTTTATGATCTCAGCCACCTATTCCACTTGGACAGGAGCTGAGTCACAGATGTGACATGATTCAATCTCACACTGTTGTAGGGGAATGATGTGAAGATTCACCCTTCACAAATGTGAGGGTTACTTTCATCTGACCCAGAAAACAAATACCCTAGGTGAAACCCCAGTCTCACCTACAACCAAGCTCTAGGGATGAGGAAGGAAATGGATGGCTCAGCAATTAATAGTAACTTTCCAAAAGCTTTTGCATAAGCCACGTAAAACTTGGTTTGGTGAGCTGACTCCAGTTCTCAGCCTGTATCCCTAAAACCATGACTACAGTTGGCTATAATTAGCACCCTCCCCCTGAGACTGAACGGGCCAAGACTTTCACACTAGTGGTGACTGTAGGTCAGGATAGAGAGACATTGCCAGAGCTGTACAGGGCAAACTGAAGTTTCACCAGCTGTGGGGTGTCTCTTCTGTTGAGAAAGAATGAGATTTAGTTTCCACAGCTGTCACTCTCACAGTCACCAGGAAATTCATGGGCTAAACATAAAAGGCATACACTAGTGCTGTGAAACCCTTCTGCAGAAAATACTCTTTTCTAGCAATAAGACTGTCAAGAGTATATTATCTGCTTAACTCAAAGACTTGAGTAATACCTCACCAGTTTTCCCTGTGGCTTGTCTGTCATCCTCAGTTTCATCCCTTCCCTGTTGTGATGGCACCTGCAAGAAAGTCACCAAACCCAACAGAGATAAGAAAGCACAGTCCTTGTGTTGATGAAACTCAAGTAATGTAGTGATTACAAAGTTTAAAATAAGTTCTTTACTTATTCTAACTTGCTGAGTTGGGAAGAGGGATAAAGAAAAGTGCAGGGAGGGAGCTATTTGAACAGCAAGTATTAATTTTAGAAGGGTGGCTCAAATAGATTCATTAGTTCAGTATGACTGCTTTGTGCTGTTCTGGCAATGCAAAGCAGCACTAAACCTGCGTTACCTGCCAAGTTCAATTTTCCATCATTAGTGGACCGCGTGACAGCAGAAGGTATAGGAGAATCTGTACCTTGGTTTGCTGTGTTTCTATCCTACGATATCACTTAGGGGCTTGTTGGGTTTACTGAGACAAGTTAGATTTATGATGGCGTTACCAAGGTTTCCTGTCTCTTGAGCTGAGTGAGCGGATTGTTTGCATTGGGTGGACTCCAAGGCAAGAGGTATAGGAAGGCATCCGAAAACATATCCAGGTTCCACAGTAAAGACATCTATGCAAAAGCCAGGCCCACATCCTCTTCCACCAACTACATCAACCTCACATGAAAGCCAGCTCTATGACTCATTTCTTCTGCCTCTCAAATCGGGTACTATAATATAAACTGTCTTTATCCTTAGATGTAAATAAATATTGAAAAGCCATGCAGTTTTTCAGCTCCTTCTCTATAGAGGCTAAAAGTACCAGTTATTCCTCCATGTCATGCATCACTTGGGTTCTGGGGGCCCAATGTTATTTTAACATCCTGTTTCTGAAAATGTTCCCTTTAACACATAGTATAACAGGATACGTAGAAGATCTAGGGGCACCTTGGTTCCACAAGCAGTCTTGTCATTTTCCTTTTCTCTTTTAAATTTTCCCCTATAATAGACTCCATTTCTGTCAGGGAGAGGGGCAATAAGACACAAAAAAAACCTTAAATATCAGGGGGAAGCTTATTTTAAGAGTTGGCATAATAGCTGCTTTGCCCACAATTCAGCAATCACAAGAAAGAAAAAAAGACTGGCAATTCTTTTGAAATAGCATTAATTTTAAACTAGAACAGTCCTCAGGTATGGGTAAATATGACAGATTGATACCATTTCACTACCACTGACTTGTGCTTTTTCTTCAGCGGGAGTGCTAATGTAGCTATGGTAGAGCCTCCTAGTAAGTCTAAAAATGAGTTTCTTTCCTGAGCCACAGAGAAATGACAGCGAGGCTACCAGCTGTAACTTCATTGTTTTCTGAGAAGTTACTGATTGGTTCACTGTATTTTCCAATAGCCCTTATTTAGAACATCAGTCTCCACAAAGGTGATAGTGCATATGCCTTTTTGTACTTGGCTTCTGATTACATGTTACAGTCTATAGCAACAAGCTTTTCACATACAATTATCACTGTTTAACATAGTTGAAAGTGCACTTTGCTTAACTCAGACTTGACTTACGCTTGCTGCAATATCTTGTAGGTTACTGTATAGCAAACGCACAAGAAGACTAGCAACCCAGCTTCTATTTTTAAACTGGAAAGAGTAAAGAAATCATAAAGGTGGGTGATGCTGTTTAAAACCCCCACTGCCACTTTAGTAAAGTTTGGTCTTTTAAACCCATAGTCCATGGGGATTTTTGCAAATTTAGGAAGTTGGCAACCTGAAGTTTCATTTCCTTCTTGAAGACTGAGGCCTCTGGATGCTTCTCTGATGATAGACAGGTGTGGCTTGGGCTGGGGAAACCCCAAAATCTGTCTGCTGAGGTGGTTGTGAATTCCTCCCAGCAGAACATCTAGCAGCAAGCTGCTATTCACTTCAATATTGTTTTTCCTCCCCTGCCTGGGTCTTGTCCTCCTATTACCACCTGCACTCTGATAGGGGTCCTGCAAAGAACAGCTCTTCAGAGGAATATTCAGGGAAAAAAACCTGACTTGGTGGTGGTCTCAACATAACCAATGGGATTGCGCCTGTCCTTTCCCTCATACTGCTTGTTTCTGTCAGAGCAGCACCCACAGCCCCAGATTAGAGAATCCCAATGTAGAGTTAAAATTAAACATTAAGGCCTCTAATTTTGCTTTTTTACAGCTGGGACTTGTTTGACTGTGATGGGCTTTGCAGCCCAACAGCCCTAGAGACCGCCTTGCTAACTCACCGGTCTCAGCTGCTGTTTCCAGGAGTGACTGCCAAGTGAAAGCACTGAGAAAAAGTGCAGAATGTGCATGCCCTTATTCCCAGGGCCAGTGCTGAAGGGCCGAATGGACCATGACACCTTTATCATTCCCTTTCAGGGTACCTGCCATCACTGCTGGCATTAACCAACCCCATGCTTTATGGGGTGAGGAACAGAAGGGCAGATGTTGCAGCTGCTCTGTGCATCTGGACTAGGGGGAAAAGACAAGTTACATGCATCCTCTTCCCTCCACTCCTTAAGCACTTGGCTACAACCCAGCACTAAAATTGAGATTTAAACACAAAAAGGGCGTGCGGGGGATGACAAGACCTAAAGATGGTGTTAGCTGGAGAGAGTGGGCCAATCACGTCACAGCAGCAGGAAATCAGTCATGACATGGTCTGTCAGCAGAGACTTTAATGCAAGTGCCCTGTGGAAAATGACATAGGGCAGATATCAGTTTGGGTAAAAACTTACTACAGTGGGTTTGGCCCAATTTTGTGGTGTCAAGGACTGCCATAGTCTGTAAAGTAATAAGGGAAATAATCAAATTACCCTGCCGCACATGGAGCGTTGTGAGGAGAGAGTCAGTAGTCATGGTGAAGTACTTGGGTATGACAGGTAACAGCACCACAGAAATGCTTATAAATAAATCAGCATTCTTGTGGTCTAATTGTGCCTTTGGGTCCTCTAAAACTGACTTGCTTTTAGCTCAGTGGCAGGTTCACCACAATAAATATTTGAAAAACAGGAGCAGCTCTAAGAGTGTAACAATGAACTTACCTCTGAAGGGAATTACTAATTCCGGACACTCCTGCTAAAGACGTATGTGGGGAAATATGGCCCTATTTAGTTCACTTAGCTTGGTCCCTAGAAATCTGCTAAGTTTTTACGATTTTTCCACATGATATAAATATGGCTAAAACCTAAAGTAGACAAAATTAGGCAGAGGGGTATTTCACATACTAAGGCATCACTAGACTTCTTTTAGGGCCAGGTACTCATTCCAGGTACAAAGTGGTATTCTGAATGAATGGCAACCCTTTATTACTTAAAGTCTATGTTAAAGACTTTAGGTGTCAAGTCAGAGCACCATTTGGAAGCAGGGTACAGGGATCCTAGAATTTGAAAATGTTACCTCATGCATCATTGTATGTCGCATTTGTAGACATCCAGGTGATTACTTTTAAAACAAAAAGCATTGGATTCTGTAATCTATTCATATGCTGTAGTTGTCAGTTTGGTTTTTTAGCAAACTTTGTTTTGCTTCCAATCTGTGGGTTTACTTTAAATAAAAAAAAGTTTGTACAGCCTTCGATTTTCAATGACTGCTGAAGTCAGTATAAAGTATATATTGCGTTAAAACTGAGTGCTGTTTATGTATTTAATATAGAAGTGGATGTTTTTTGCATTGTTAAAGAAATGATCTATGCTTTCCTCTCTTTTGGATTTGTGCTCCAAGATTGTCAAATAGCTTTCATACTCTAATTTTACTTCAAGTAAAGTTCAAACAATTTGCTTTATGTTTTCTGATTCCTTTTAGTTCTGTTTCTCTGACATTGGAGTAAGTATCTCCCTGTTTGGGTCAACAAAGTAAAATATGCTGTGTTGGAGACATTAATGTCAACACAGAATTAGTTTCCAGATGGGGTGTGTCCCTACCTGGTGCAAACACCTAATTTGAAGTCAATGAAACCTTGGGTGCAACACAACCTTCAGAAAGCATTATCAGATGCACTCCCTCACAATTACACCAGAATTTACTATCATGAAACCATACCAGACAACTTAATTATTTTGTCCCCTCCCCCCGTTAAGTAGTCAGCTTGTTTTAAAAAAAACCCTTCCTTTAACATCAGGGCCAGTTCAATGGCTTTGAGCCCCCAGCTTTGACAAACCACCAGAAGAATTCTTTCAAAAGCTGTGAAAATATTTTTAACCAGCAATGTTTTTTGCAACAACATAGCACTTAAAACTCCAAAATAATTGAACTTCAGTCATAATAAATACAAAATATCTGACCCATTCACTAAGTGAACAGGGAGGCTCAGAGGAGGGTCATTTTCCTCTGAGATAAGTAGCACAGTCAGTCAATGTGTCACTGGAGACATTATTAGAAGGAACTAAGGTTACCTTTTTTCTGCACAATGCTCCTGCTGAGCCTCACTGTGCCACAGGGGTTCTTTATTGTTCACTATTACTCCATAACAAAGACATTTAGAAAGTTAAAGGACTAGGCTTTGGGAAAGGGCCTTAACAGATCCTCAGTGGGAAGCCGTTCAGTGGAATGCTCCCTTCTCAAGACGTATGGGTGCCTCCAGCTTCCAGACCACACTTTGCATTTTTTTTCCCCCCCAGTTCTGATCCTAAAGCATTGTATGTCCAGAATGCAGGAATCACTCTTGCAGAGTGGGTTTTGTTGCTTTTTAGAATAAAATTGCCTGAAATCCTAGAGGCCTTCAATTGTCAGCATTGTGTCCATGTTGCAATGAAGGATTATTATATTTCCTCCTAATTTTATGCTAAAAAATAACACTGACATGCTCTAAATTAGAGAATCTATCTTAGGTTACTTTTAGTACTTCTGAACTTTTATAGCATGCAAAGTATTTCCTGTGTACATTCTAGGCAAGGACAGAAGTCAGAACAATACTATTTCTTGGGACTTACAAAAAGGCATGCTGGCTTTGAATATAGATGTTGGTACTGTGAGTTTCACAGAAGGCAGTTACAACTGCTAAGATGTATAAGACCGTCTAGATTAGAGGTTCAAATAGTACACAAGTAAAAGACTGGAAGAATCAAGTTAAAAAGCTCATATGCAAAAACAGGTTATCATAGAGATTTTAAGAGTTTGACTAACCTCTGGACTCAGATTAGGTGTTCTCAGGATAAGACATGATTATATGTTGAGAAACCCACCCACAGCTGACATTTCCATCCAGGCAGCTGAGGTATGCAATGCTTGTTTTGCTTCAGTCTTCACTAAAAAGGTTAATGGGTGACCAGATACTCAACACAATTAATATTAACCACAGGAGAAGGGAATACAAGTCAAAATAGGGAAAACGCAAGGAAGCACATTTAAATACATTAGATCTACTTAATTCAGCAGGGCCTGACGGAATTAACCTTGGGGTACTTAAGGGACTAGCCAAACCAATCTATCTTTTAGCAATTATCTTTGAAAACTTCTGGAGGACAGGCTGAATCCTAGAAGACTAGAGAAGGCAAACCCATCTTTAACAAAAGGATCAAAGAGGAGCTGGGAAATTCCCATCCATCTAAGTTCAATATCTGGAAAGATAACAGAACTAATCACTGAACTATTTGTTAGCACCTGTAAAATAATTGGATTATAAGGAATAGCCAGCATGGCTTTTTCAGAAAATAAATCACACCACTCCAACATAATTTCCTTCTTTGGCAGGGTTAATAGCCTATTGCACAGAGCAGTGCTTCCAAACCTTTTTGATGCAAGGGCCACAGATATCATTTTTACAATCCTCAAAGGCCACCAGTTTCCACCAGGAAGTCACCCCCTACTGCAGCCAGATGGAAGGGGTTCAGCCCCCACCCCAGCTGCAGCAAAGATACCACACACATCCTCTTGCCCCATGCTCTCCACCTGAGTTTCTAGGCAGTGATTCCCTTCTGTAGCCAGGGGGACAGAAAGCCAGTGCTTCTCTCCCTCTGGCTCCAGTGAAGGCTCCAGCACCTATGGACCTATGTAGAGTGCTTTGTCACATCCCCTGCTACAGCCAGGAGGATGGGACCACTCATCGCCCATCCCCTTGGCTGCAGCAAGTAGCCTGCATGCCCTGCAGAAACATGCTCCACCTTATGCAGTGAGTCCCTTCTACAGTCAGCAGAAGGGGAGTCGTGGGCCACTTGGAAAGTCCCCATGGGCCACAGGTTGGGAACCTCTTGGAGAGACTAAAGCTAGTAAACATAATGCATCTTGATTTTATTATGGCTTTTGTCCACGTCCCCCATGACAGTGTCATAAGCAAACCATGAAAATGCTGTCTAGATGAAATTACTGTAAGGTGAGTGCACAAGTGATTCAAAGACCATACTCAACAACTAGTAGGATGAGAAGTAATGGACTTATTCTGCAGCAAATTTTCAATAAGATTTTAGTAAGAGCTGTCTAACTATACAGGTGATTAAGTTCTGGAACAGGCTACCAGGAGAGATTGTGGACTCCCCATAATTAGAGGTCTTTAAGAATACTTGCAGTCTGTTCTAGGTCTAGGACAGGTTTATTTGGTCCCATCTCACTGCAGGGGGCTGGACTTAACATCTTCAGGGCCTACCAGCTGTGCATTTCTATGATCTTCTAGGAACTGAAGCTTGTATTAAATTGAAGGCCCCCTGTAGTAATTATAGCATGCCTGGTTTATTCCTGTTTCCCTTATCCCCATGTCCTCAGACAAATCATTTTCTCTTGCATATTATTAATAGTGCTGTACAATCATTTTTGGAAGATACTGATATCTAATAGTGTAGTGGCTAGCACCTCCGCTTAACATGCGGAAGGTCCTGGGTTCAATTCCCAGGGGGTTGGACTCGATGATCTCATGAGGTCCCTTCCAGCCCTATGATTGATTGATTGATTGATGATCCAATGACTTACTCTGAATGACCAGATTATGCTAAGATTTGCCTCAACCTTTCTACACTGATAGATCTAGGACATAACACTGGGATGTAAAGTAACAAAATAAGTCCAGTCCCAGTTTCAAAAATGGGTTTGAGCTCTGCAATCTCTGCTTTGGAAGCCATCAGGGAAATTAAATGCTTTGAAGAGTGAGGCTGCTTTCTCTTATTAATGCATGTTTTTGGCTTTTAGAACTCATTACTTTAACTTTTTCCAGTGCTTTGAATTTACAAGTTCTTGCCTGCCAGGGCTTTGCTGCTCCAATTTTCCTACATTGTGCATCTGTCTAGGTCTTTGTTCCAGGCAGATAGGCCACTGTGGTGCTCTTTTGTAGATGTGTTCAGTGAGCAACAGCTCTGACTAATATTCACCCTTTCCAGAAAGTTAAAATCATGGAAATTCAAGTAAACAGCCTTTCACCTCATACTCTTTTCAGGGACCAGCTCTGCCTCTAAAGGTCTGTTCTCTTCAGTAGTCTTTAGCCCTTCTATTGGACTCAGCCTCTAGACCTCCAGGGTGCCAAACACTCCCAATCACCAACAAGATAACCCTCTCATGGCAGTAGCATAGGGGACCTGTAACCTTCTGAACTTCCCACTTTACCCTGTCCTTGTTTCCCAGGAACATTTCCAGCACTACCTTTATCTAGCTTTCTAACCCTATATCTCCCGAATTGTCACTTCTATCCCAAAGCAAGCCTTTTCTCCGCTGTTCTTTAAATAGACAGCTCATTCTGACTGCTTCTTTCCCTAGCACACTGACATTGGGCAGCTCCCCAAGTCTTCCTTCCCTTATATAAGCATGCTAGCAACAAGACTTCCCTTGCCCTTCCTGGGGATTACATTTCCCAATATGCTCTTGCTTAGACAACTGAATCCCACTAACATCTTTCACCTGGGGAGCAGCAGCTCCCTAAAAGGGGCTGACACTCTTTCAAGTGTGATAATGTGTCTGTTCTACTAGCTTTTGGGTGCTGATCGCTAAAGAAACATAGTTTTTTGGCTGAAAAGGAACTTTTTCCACACTCCTGCTGGTTGCCCCTTTGGTGAACTTGTCAGTGAAAGGACTGTTCTGGATAAACATTTTATCTCGGCTCCTTCTGTCAGGTTTTCATGGAACTTGAGGGATTCTGTGCAAGCACATTTGCTAAGGCACGATATGCATACCAGAGACACAGTTAAATAGCTCAGGCCTGGTCTACACTTAAAAGTTATCTCACTCAAAGTTTTAAAGAAGCCACACCCCTGAATGATGTAGCTCTGCAGACCTAATGCCCAGTGTAGACACAGCTAGGTCAAGAAAACCATGCTTCTGAAATGTAGCTACTGCCACCCAGTACAGTGACAGAAAAACACCTACCACCACAGTCAGCTGAGTCTACACGACAAGTTCGTGGGAGCATAGCTACAGTGATGAAGCTGAGCCATTTAGCCTCCCTACTGTAGACAAGCTCTCAGATACCATAGCATGGCCAAAAATCCCAGCAAACACTACACACAACCAAAATGCAATAAGGTCACTACAATGGAAATCTGTGACATTTTCTTAAATATTCAATTTTCAATCTCTTATTGGGATCTATTGTCAATGACCTTAAAACACCAACAGTTGCTCTGCTTAAAAAACAGGGGAAGAACAGAGCCTACCTTGCTGCTGCAGATTGCTCTTGCTGCCTCATTAGCTCTTCCATCCACCAGATCTTCAGGGACAAAAAAGGCCCTCTCGAGGTAAGGGCTATAAGTTTTGGGCCAGTGAAGCTCCTCAGCATCAGTTTTAGGAGCCAAATGGTCTTTAGGATCCTGACATCTGCAGCACTTTCCAGGTCACCAGCTGTCTCTTATTGAATTAATATTTCTAGAATTTAGTGTATAAGCGACATAGGAATTATGCTTCATTGAAGAGAGGCAATTTTCTGGGACACTCTGCCACAGGCGGCTGAGCAGGCTGACTACCATTAGCATGGACAAACTCTTCTGATACAGGAAAAGATTCTGTAGATCTTGTTCAATCTAATTCTCAATCTGAAAACTACTCTGCCTTCCACCTACCCCCTCTCACTCGAAAAGGAGGAAGAAGAAACATTGTGTTTCTTAGACTTGTGTTTTCATACTCGCTTTCCCCCTCCCCTCATATGGGTCATCTTCGCTTTCGGCTGAAGCAACTTCCCTTTGCATCAGCACAGCCCCTCGGGCCTTAAGGAATATGGCTGAGAAATGCCTTAGCAAAACCAAACTAAATTAGACAACTGATCCTTTTCAAAAGTCACTCTCATCCTCCATATACACTCACTGGAGGAGCAAAGAGCTAGTAGCTATCCACCTCCTCAGGGAGTCATGGATCCATTTTAGAATAGGCATGGAAAGCAGTCATCCTCTTCTGAATACTCACCTTCAGTTAGACTCACGTCCTTCCATCTTCTCTGTCTTTTGGGGGTGGGGGGGGCGCGGTGAAATCAAGCTGTGGTAAAGAAAGAGAGTGACTATGCTTTTTTTTTTCTTAAATCTCAGGGACCCTTTTTCTCCCCTTTTCCTGGCTCATGGGCTCAATGCAATTAAAGCACAGCTCACCTTCTGAGGCCATGTTAGAACACAGCCTCACTGACTATCTTCGGGCATCGTACTGACTTTTGTGGGCTCTTTCAACCTCCTGAGAAGGGTGGGTCAAAAAGAATCCCATGCTGAGGAAGGTCTCCAAGGTATGGTGCCTGACAGAAGAAAGCTTCACTTCATTCTCCCTTAAGGAACAGAGAACTGAGCAGTACTATCAGGCTAAAAACTCCTACAAGAGAACAGAAGTACGCAAATAAAATCATAAGAGAATGTCCACTGTCTGATTGTTTTGCTTGCCAGACACAAAACTGCTGAATGGTTTTGCCAGTTGAATGGTGCATCCTAAATCTGCTCTCTCTAAAGTGACTGAGCTACTTCCAGACTGAGAAAATAAACCCCATAGTGGCTGTTGAGAATGTTACTTACACACACACACACACACACACACACACACACACACACACACCCCTTATTAGAAATAAAAACAAACAAGTAATCCTGTGGCACTTTTTAAGACCAACAAATTTATTTTTTGCATGCGCTTTCATGGGAGAAAGTGCCAGGAGACTCCTTGCTTGTTTTGCTGAACTAGACTAACACGGCTTTCCCTTTGGAACTTTCTAGAAATAAGTAGCCCTGCCTATAGTCAGCATTACTGCTGTGAAAAAAATCCATGTATTTAATAATAAACCAGTGACACCATTTGGGACCTTGTAAAGAGCAGGTCATTTTCAGATTGTTTTACGAGGAGCATCCCTGTGGATGCGCCACTCTCGGCATCTGAGGGTCTGTGCTTGATCCTGGAAATTTGTGGTAGCAGCACCCGGCTGGATCACACATGCACTGACAGCATCTCGCACTGTATTTGGTGGTTAATCAGAGGTGTGCAACCAACTGTCCCTCTGTTCCTTCTCCAATGCTTTTGGGTCAAGTCAGACTGCACACCAGCACCCTTCTCATGTTAAAATAGATTGATTGAAGGAATATAACTAAACTTGAACAGAGTTGTTGCTATACCCTTCCCAGCTGGCTTTGATATTCCAGCTTCAACATTTAAAAAATACCTTTCTCCCTAAACTCTGATTTTTGTTCTGCATAAAGACCAAAGATTAGCCTCTGCAGAGCATTCCTGGCAATTCAGGATGCAAACGCAGCCCAAGTGCGGGTTCCAAGTCCACCTTCTGATGGGCACTCAGTGTGTGCACGGTGCCTGCGGGAATCACATGTCCCTCAGAAATGCCCACACTGCCAGAAACTCTAAGCAAGAACAAGGAAGGCTAGGGTTCTCCAACTAAAACTCCTACTAATGGAGAAATCCCTGCGATCCGCATTGGAGTCAACTCCAAGGTCCTCCCCAGGTCAACACTTCATCACAGGCAGCCTCCAGCACAGAGATAACTATGAAAGTGGTGACCAAAACGCCTTCTCACAAGATGACTAAAGAGCTCAATCAATTCTCCCATTAAAGAAAAGCTGTTTTGCAGCCTCAAATATCCTCAATAGTACCAACAGCACCAACATCCCATAGAGTATCAGTTCCTTAGCAGGTAAGCTTTGACAAGGTTGCCAAGTTTAAGGACACGGGCACAATTATGGTACCACAAGACTTGAAAGCTCCATTGGCACCGAAAAACCCACTAGTGTCACCCTATGCTGCCCCCACCAGACCTCCAGTACTAACACTAATTATTACTGTACCAGCCATATGTCCACTGGCACTAAAACCCCCAGCATCACAACAACTTCTACCACCTGGAGACCTGGTGGTTTCATCAACACCAGAATCTCTACTCTTTGGTACAGGTGCCACAGGCTATGTCTACACTAGCAAATTAGTTCAAATTAAGGAGCCTTAATTTGAATTAATCTGAACCCTGTCTACACTAAGCTTTGCCTAGTTTGAACTAAAAAATTTTTTAACTTGAACTAAAGAAAGCTTAGTTCAAACTAGTTAGCTTGGCTGGTTAGCCCAAACTAACTGCTTAGTCATAACTTATTTTGAAATTTAGGTCGAACTAGCATGATGTTTGAACTAGCGGTTAGTTTAAACTAAGCACTGTTTTTTGGTTCAGACTAAAAACAACCACAGCTAGTTTGAACTAAAAGTTAGTTTGAACTAAAAAAACTGTGCTTAGCTTGAACTAACTTAGAACTACTTAGTTCAAACTAACCAAGTCCAAACTAAGATTTTAAGTGTAGACCTAGCCACACTGATTAGCTTGGTACACAGGCACCTGCTAGACAACCCCATAGTTCCACTATTATTAAGTGAATGTGAGAAAGATGGTGAAAGCCAGACCCACTCACCACACCATTCCTCCCCCAACAATCACCTAAAGTGACACAACTGCAAAAACAACCACAACAACCACATGGTTGGTATGGGCAAGCATGGGCTACGTACAAACAGCAACTAGCTCCAAATACTCCAGCATCATTAAGGATACCAGTCACCTTCAATGACCAACGTTCCACTTCCATCTGAACCTCACACAGAAGATCCATCACACCAGGATGATCCTCCTCCAGAATTATCCTCATCATCCCCAAATGAAATCATAATGCCTACACCACACAATACTGAGGACAACTTTGAACAACTCCAGGACCTTTTTAAAAGTTTCTCTGACGCCCTAGAAATCTCCTAGGAGCAAGCACTTGAGTCTCATCACAAATTATGCAACATTCTGCAGATGACATCAGCTGAGACTGCACTACCTATTAATTCTGTGATACTAGACCCCACAAAAACAATATGAAGAACACCAACCACTGCATCACCATCACACAACCAATTGGATAAAGAGTATTATGTCCTTTCCAAAAATAATGAATATCCATTTACTCACCTTGCACCTTACTTCCTTGGAGTACAGGCAGTCAGACTGGAAAACAGCAAAACACCAGAACTACACCTTATGACAAGGACTGGGGAAAAAAAAAACTTGATCTTTTTGGATTCAAAACATACTCTTCCACCACGCTCCAGTTCCATGTTGCCAATACACACAAAGTCTTTCTAAAAGTGTCAAATTTTATTGAATATCTCCATAAAGGAAAAAAGAGAGACCAACTCAAAGTCAACATAAATGAGAGCCACTTCATTGCCTGCACCACTTTAAAGGCCTCTCTTAAGTCAGCCATCACTGCAACCCATGCCATGGCCACAGCAATAGCTATGCATCAGGTGTCCTGACTACACCACTCATGATTTCCAAAAGAGATTCAGTTCACAACTGAAGATCTGCCATTTGAAAGGAAACAGTTTGCAGGAAAGATGAGCAAATCATTTCAGTTCCTCAGATTCCCATACAACATTAAAATCTCTTGGTATCTATGCGCCTACAAATAAAAAGAAACAAGGCAGGTTTACCTCAAAAGTTCAATCACCTTTTGCACAATCTCCTAGGCCATTGGATCAAAAAGGTAACCATCACCAAAACAGAAGGTGACCAATATAAGATCAAGCCTCAACCTCCCAGAAACCCACTTCTGTCTTCACTCCTCCAAACCCCCCAAGTCAGTGCCAAAAACACTTAGCATCTCCATCACATTTGGAGACCGACCATCACCATTCCTGAACACCTGGAAAAATGTAACAGTGGATGCTTGGGTCCTGGGAATAATAAAAAGGGGTTATTCTATTCCATCCTCCTTGTGCCCCTCACCATCCCTCCTCAGGAACCCTGCTCATTGGGGCATCGCTGCCACTGGGCCAGAGGGGTCACGCCCCCCATCCCCAGCTCAGCCCTGGCAGCAGCAGGAACTGAGGCTGGATTCAGTGCACTGCCTGCTGCTGGGCAGCAGCGACTGGGTCAGATTGGTCCCAGACCACCTGATGCCAGCTGACAGCAGCAGGGGCCACATCTGGGCTGAGGCCGCCTGCCAGGAGTGACTGGGGCCTGATCAGGCCCGGGCCCCCACTGGCAGCTGCAGGGCCAGATCCAGGCTGGACTGCTGGTAGGCAAAGCCAAATCTGGCTCCCGGATCAGGCCCTGGCCACATTGGGGCCCAGACTCTTTTTTCTGGGCAGCAACACCCCTGCTGCCCATGAAAACCTGTTGACACCATGAGGTTCGATGGCTCATGCAATGTGGGGCTACAGAAACAGTACCAATGCAATTCAGAGAGAGAAGCTTTTATTCCCACTATTACCTGGCACAGAAAAGAACAGGTGAATGACGACCTATTCTAGACGTAAGAAGGCTCCACAAATTTATCAGAATCCAGCACTTCCAAATGATCACACTGGCAACAATAATTCCAACATTAGAAAAGGGTGATTGGCGCTCTGCTCTTGACCTACCAGATGCATACTTTCATATTTCTATATATCCACCACACAGGAAATTCTGAAGTTCTCCTCTGGGATACCAACACTTCCAGTACAAGTTAGTGTAAGTTAGTGGAATTAGTTTAGGTTTGAAAATTTCCAGAAACTCGGGGATTTAGGATGTAAAGAAAGTCACCAGGGTTTAAGCCAGGGGCCTCAAACACATGGCCCGTAGGCCACATGTGGCCCCTAAAGCTATTTCCTTCAGCCCACAATGACACGATCATTACCGATATTTGCAATATCATTGTATGGAAAGGTTTCAGTGGTGTGGCCCTCCAGCTATCCTACTAATCCTCATGTGGCCCTCGTGGTGATTTGAGTTTGAGACAGTGCGCTGGGAGCAGTGCCATTATTCCTGTCACAGATAGCCATCGAAGCTGCTTAGTTTGTCTTTGCTAGTACCCACTCACCCACCCACATACACACAGACCAGATGCTCTGTTTTTGGTCATGTATAGTTATCCGTCCTGACTGCTGCATGTGATCATAGCTTGAATTCATGGCTGCTGTTCAGGCTTATGGAGGCTACCTGGCCAAGGAAGCCAAGCATGAGGAAGAGCGGGGTCTCTGCTGGGCACACAGCTGTCCACCAATGCCCTTAGATGCTATACAGAACATTACCCAAAGTGATGCAGTCTCATCCCTCTTTTATAGCTTTTAGTCCATGGATCTTGGTGTGCCACATGGCCCTAGGGTGCTGTATGACCACAAGTCATCAGTTAATGGCAGATATGACTTTGATCTTGTTCTGGGCCTTTCTGTTCCTTTCTTTTGAAGGTGGGTTCTTCTTGCTTTTGCAGGGTTTATCTGCACTGTTCTTCAGCCATTAAGGTGGTGCCAGCAGATTGTCATTAGGACAGGCTAGTGTTGGAAACTAATCCTATCACATGAACACCCTTCATTCATGCATGCAAACTAAGTTCACACACATCTAAATGAAGTTTCAGCAAAACTTTGGCTGGGCTATACAAAATGAAGGGTTTTCAATTAAAAAATGGAGGTTTAGTTACAACATGGAATTACATCAAACTTTGGTTATCATGTTAAAGAATAAGTGAACTAATGAACATAGCATTATCATCAATGAATAATAAGCATCATTCCAGATAGAAACACTATGGAAGCAATTCCATGGCATAAATTCATCTTTAGCCTTATACAGGGACAGGCCCCTTCACCAAAATGTGTGTCAGAGTCCCTTTTCATCAGGACACCCCACCACTAACCATCACAACATATGCTTCATCAATCAGATGAGGAGCACATCTACTCAACAACAACATTCAAGATCAATTGTCTAAATTAGAAACCAACCTACACTTCCTAGAGCTGAGAGCAGTGTGAAACACTTGCAGACACTTCCTCTCATTTACCACTACAAAGTTAATCAGGCTCCTCACAGACAATACGACTTGCATGCTCTACACCAACCTTAGGGAGATGCAAGATAACATGTCTTCTGTGCAAAGGCGGTTCATCTATGGAACTGGTGCATCATCCATAAAGGAGAAGGAACAGCAGCATATCTCCCAGGTCTACTGAATACAGGTGCAGATACACTACACAGACATTTCCTTCAGACCCATGAGTGGTGAAATGCACCTGGAATCCTTAAACAGGATATTTCCCCAAATGGGGTTCCCCCTCAATAGACCTATTTGCAACACCTGGAAACACCAAATGCCCACCTTTCTGCTCCAGAGCAGCTAACGGTACACAGTCACTGGGAGACACTCTCCTCATAAA
Source organism: Podocnemis expansa (assembly GCA_007922195.1). NCBI lineage: Eukaryota > Metazoa > Chordata > Testudines > Podocnemididae > Podocnemis > Podocnemis expansa. The sequence continues at coordinate 27,416,521 of ML682060.1, forward strand.
ATGGGATGTGCATCATGCATATGCATTCCCACTTATACTGTTGCTAAACTGAGTCACACACAAAATCAAGACAGACAAGGCCAAGATTATACTCATAGCACCACCATGAACAAAGCAAACATGGTATCCCTATCTCTTACAGATGGCACTTTGTCTTCCCTATCATAGATGCCAGGTTTATCATCTGAGAATTCAGGACATACTCTTCACCCAAACCCGTCAATTTTGCACCTCAAGGCATGGCTGCTTCATGGCTCAGTAAAGTGGAGCTAGACCTTTCAAATGGTGTAAAAGATATCTTAATCAATAGCAGAAGATTAAGCACTAGAAAAACGTACACATAAATGGAAGAGATTTTACACATGGTGCAATATTAAATCCTTTTACCCTGCTTCCTCTAAGCTATCACAAATAATTGGTTACATTCTAGAGCTGAAGAAAGGAGGCATCACCATGAATACCATCAAAGTAGACTTGGCAGTCATCACTTCATGTCATGACAAAATATACATGATGGTATTCACCCACCCTATAACCAAATGACTCCTCAAGGGTATAACATATACTTACCCTGAAATCAGGGCTCCAACCCACTTTCCTGAAACTTAAACTTAGTTCTACACACATGGATGGGGCCACCCTTAGAATCATTAGCCAGCTGTATTTCACCTTTCAAGTAAAGTAGCATTTCATATTGCCATCACATCTGTGAGATGGGTCGGTGAGCTAAATGCTAACCCTCTATACACAAGCATCTTTAAGGATAAAGATACACTGAGACCACATCCTAAATTTTGCCTAGTCATCTCCCCATTCCACCTGAATGAATCTATTCACTTACCTGTATTCCTGCTGAAATCTCACACTGACAAGAAAGAAGTGACTCTTCAAACTTTCAGCATCCAGAAAGCTTGAGCATTCTACCTAGCAAAGACAAAAACTCTCAGATGGTCACCTAGATTATTCATCTCTATTGCAAATGATGCAAAAGGTCAGACCCTTTCTAAACAAACTTTCCAAATGGACATTGGGCTCTAGCCACTTGTGCTACCAAACAGCACGACGTGCCCCGAAGGGTATTCCTACACACTCCAGAACAGCACTCAGCATCTACAGCTTTCCTTAATAATTTATCTCTCACAAATACTTGTAGAGCAGCTGCTTGGACATCACTACATACCTTTTCTAAACACTATGCAGTAGAAAAGCAATTGGCTTCTGGTGCTATAGTAGGACCCACCAGTTGTCTCAACAACATATCACATGGCTCTGAACCCCTACCAGCCACGAGGGATACTGCTCACTAGTCACCTAAAGTGGAGCACATACAGGAATATCCCTAAAAGAAAAGGTTAACTCACCTTGTGCAGCAGCAGATGTTCTTTGAGATGGTTGTCCCTGTGGGTGCTCCACTACTCCCCCCCTACTGCAGAGAGTTTACTGCTTTGTGGTACAGAAGGATTTGAGGGGTGATTGGTTGCACTCCACTGTCTAACCACCAAAAACAGCATGAGATGCTGACAGCACAGGTATAACCCAATAGTGTACTGCTAACACAAATCTCTGAAGAGCAAAACACCTAAAGTAGAGCACTCACAGGGACAACCATCTCAAAGAACCTCGGCTATTGAGTAAAGTGAGTAACCTCTCATAGGTACAATTACTGTTGCCAAACCTAAAGCCTCTTAAGCAACAGGCAAACAATAAGATGTTCATCATTTATGGTCTGATTTTACATGATGCTTTGTGCTGGCAGAGCTGTTTAATAATAACGAGCCCCCTAGGAAATTAGATTGTCTTTGCTTTGGTTGTAATTCCACCCAGAGCACCCACCAAATTTATCTTTTGCTTAATAAGAAATCTTACTTCATCATTCCCCTAATACTCTCCATGACCATCACTCTCAGCCATAGCAACGGACACGTTGCCCATTACTTTATTCCATCTCCCACCTGCCACATGGTATGGGACAGATGGTTGGAGCGGAGGACAAGAAATCCACACTGACATTTGAACCTTTCAGTTAGGTGGATTCCAACCAAATGGCTTTGTAGGTGGCTGCTGGTTTTCTTGAATTAGCACTGGAGAATATCTGTACGACACCATGCACTTCCCCTGTTCCCTTTCCACAACATCAGTAAGATTGCCTCTTTTCCTAGGTCTTTTCTGTATACCTATACTTTCTCAAGATGATTTTACTGGTCTTTTACTAATAAAAGCGTAACTCAGAAGACTTCTTGCTTCCTCAACCAAGGAATTTATTTAATTAATAATTTATTTAACTAAATAAAATCCAGAATGTAGCTGAGAAGTTGTGCAGAGAGCTGCACTAATCAATAAGTCAACTGAACACCATGCAGACACTTTGCAGTAAAAGCCAACATCAGTTTTAAATACGTACCCAAGTATGTATGCATAATAACCTATATATCCTGCAACTTTTACTGCAGGAGTGAAGAGAAGACTAAGGAAACTCCACCTCAGTGTTTTCTGTGGAGTGAAATGTAGGAGGAGCACTATGACAGGCCCTGTATCCCTGCAGACACAGGAGAGAGAGGGCAGGGGAAATAGTAGTCAGTCACCCGTGACTGGAGTTCTTCAAGATGAACTCTGCACGTGTCAAACAAAGAGGCCTGTTGCACTTAAAAGACTAACAAATTTATTTATTGTATGAGCTTTTGTAGGAGAAAATCCCACTTCAGATGCTTTGAAGATCAGGAACTTACAGAATAAAAGGAAATAAATGCAAGGCAGTGTAAGTCATGGGATCAGGGCACACTTTAACAGCAAGCGTACATCAGTTGGACCATCCCAGCAGGAACCTCTTCCTCTTTTCAACGTTACCAGCTAACCAAGGCAGTATTTTCTCTTAGACGCTATTTTGCTGCCAGCTCACTGCCCACAGCTATGTAGAATGGGTCCATTCTAAGTGCTGGTTCAAATGAGAGCTGGACAAAAGCAGTTATTTTATTAATTCCAGTTCAGCTACATACCACAAAAAAAGGCAGGATGCTCCTTCGGTTCAGTCATACTACCCGCTACTGACCCAGGCTCCTGAGCTCAGAGGCATGAAGGAGAGGAGCTTCTATTGTTAATACACCACAACGCCAGCACAGAGTAATTCCTCACACAAGTCATCCCTTTCAACTCAGTAGCAGCCACTGGAGTAAACGTTCATAAATTTAGCACTGCAGAATCAGGGCCTACGTGCTATGCAAATTCAGGAGGTGGAGGCCACTACAGAAGAAAAATCCCCCCCAGTTTTAAAAAAAGGGGAAACGATTCAGGCTCACACATGGCCCTCAACACTAGTGGATCCAAATCACAGATACTGGCTGCAGAGTTTTAACTGTTTCTCTTAGCTTTCTTCACCATCATTTTTACTATAAAAGATGATTTAATGTTCAGAAACAAAAAAAGGTCTAGTTTGGTGGTTCTTACTCAGGCAACCCTGTCTACTTTACCAAATAAACCAATGATTCCCAACGTTTTTGGCCCATGGGCCACAAGTATTTTTACAACCTTGAAGGGCCACCAGTCTCTACAAGCAGGCCCTGCCTCCTCCTCTCTGCAGCCAAACAAAAGGAGTTCAGTGAGGAGGCCGCCTCCTTGCTGATCTCCCATTCCCTTGGCTCCAGTGGGGAAACCACATGTCCTGTAGTCGCATGCACTCCACCTGGGTCCCTAGCCAGATGGACAAACAGTGCTCCCATCCCTCTGGCTCCAGCACGGACCCCAGCACCTCTGGACCCAAGCAGACCACTTTGCAGAAGCCAGAGGAAGGGAACACCTACTTCCCATCCCCTTGGCTGTACCAAGAAGTCTGCTTCTGTCTTTTCACCTCATGGAAACATTTCCACCTGGGTCCTTAGGCAATGGCTCCCTTCCACAGCCAGCAAGAAGGAACCACAAGCCACTCTGAAAGCTCCCACAGGCCACTTTTAGCTCCTAGGCCACAGGATGGGAGCCACTGAAATAAAGGTTACAACACTGAACCTAAAAGAAAATGTTATTTAGACTTAATTTGCAAGTGTTCTTTTAAATTACAATGGATTTATATCATCAGAATTGGAAACGGCAACATACACAGCTTTACCAGACAATGACCATAGTGATCCTCCAGTGATATTACATGTATAACCATAAACTTCCCCAAAATAATTGCTACCCAGTTTTTAGAAAAAACAAATATTAATTAAAAAATTGTCAGTGATACTGGAAAAAGCCACCACAACACTCAGGAAATTGTTTCAATAGTTAATTACACTCACAGTTAAAAATGTAAGCCACAGTTCCTGTCTGAATTTGCTTAACTTCAGCTTCCAACCATTGAAGCATGTTATACCTTTGCCTGCTAGACTGAAGAGGCCATTAATTAAATTTGCTCCCCATGAAGCTACATATAGACCGTAACTAAGTCACCCCCTCAGCCTTTTCTTCGTTAAGCTCAATGTACCGAGCTCCTGGAGTCTAGCACCAACACAGTGGGCCACAAACTGTTGAGCATGCCCCCTATGAGGCTTGGAAGAAGATCTGGGGGACGCATAGCAGGGCCTATGCCAGCCCCTGTGGGGAGAGAGCACCACCTAACCCCATTCCAGGCCCATCTCTGCTCCTGCACCGCCCCAAGCAATGGGCATAGTTTGGAGGAATGCATGAAGGCGCTGCCTGCAGCCCAAACAAAGGTGAGGCATGGGGGGGGGGTCACATGTCACTCTTCTCCCTTGATTTCTGCAAGCATTGAGCTGCCATGCAGAGTTTACTCTGTCTGGCCTGCAGGGAGGGTGCCTGGCACCTCGCCAACCCCCTGCATGTTTCAGTTTGAGGGGAGTAGAGGCAGTGGTGCAGGGGCCCAGCGTTTGGGCCCCTAAAAATAGAACGTGGAACCGGAACGCTGCGTTCCAGGGCCTGTTTTTCAATAGTGGGCTCCAAAATGCAGCATTCCAGGTCTATTTTCTATTTTTAGGGGCCCCAGAACAGAGTTCCCCCACGTTCCACCTTACTTTAACCCCTGAGTGCCCACAAGGTGGGGAAGCAAGCAAAAGCCTAGCATTTGGCTTCCACTTGATACCAACAGCACCAGAGATGCACCAGTTAGTGCAGGAGGGTCTGTCAGTAGCATCTGGGGCAGCCCATCGAAGCCGGACCATCACCACTCCCCCCCAGCATCAGCAGTCCAGATGCCTCTCCAGGCCAGGGAAAGAGAACAGTGAGCCACAGTAACTGCCTTCAGCATGGATGTGTGCACACGCGTGCTTCACCTGCCCAAATATAGCAGTCCAACTCCACCTATGCACCAAGGCCCAGCAGGAGGTCCAGCCTCAGCACCACACCCCGCCCTCAGCACCTAGCTGCAGTTCTGGCTCAGGATCCCACCTCCAGCCACAGCTCTAGCTCCAGCTCCTGGCTTCCAATCACAGCCCTTGGGGATCTGAAGACGAGGTAAGAGTTTGAAGATCTCCCCAATTTATGAACATCCAGCAGCTGTTACAAATACAGAAGTAAAATATCCTCACTGCTCTTACTCAGGATTCCCAATTATGCCTCCAAGAATCACATGAGCTCTTTCGGCCACAGCATCACATTGGAATTATGAATGAACAGGCCAAAATAAAGCTCTAAAACTTTCCGTACTTTCTCTTGCCTTCAGTGACATCTGCTGGTAATCAGAAAAAACTACCTTTCTAGCACACGGGATGTTCCAGTCCCTAATTCCTTGTCTCCTTTGCAAAAGAATAAGGAGTTGTGTGGCACTTAAAGACTAACAGATTTATTTTTTGCATGAGCTTTCGTGGGAGAAGATCCAACTTCCTCAGATGCTTTGAAGATGGGTGAACTTACAGAAAGGAATGAAACTAAATGCAAGGGGTGTAAAACATAGGATCAGGTGATACAGTAACAGCAAATCAGAGCAGTTGTTAGGTTCAAACCAAGGGAAGCCTGAAGTCAAATTACCCTTTGTAATGGGAAAAGAATCCATAGTCTCGATTAAGCTGCTTTCACAGAATTTAGCTTGCATATTAATTTGAGTTCAGCTGTTTCTCTTTGAAATCTTGATGTCACAGCCACACCTCTGACGACAGTCGTTAACAAATCATTTATCGAGTGATTAGAAAGACGGAAGTGCTCAGCAACTGGTTTCTTTGTTCTTTGATTTCTAATATCAGCTCTGTGCTCATTCAGTCTCTGACGGAGCGATTGTCCTGTTTGTCCAATGTATAAGGTGTTGGGGCATTTCTTGCATGTGATGGCATAGACCACATTAGTAGATGAGCAGGTAAATGAGCCTTTGATGGAGTAGCAGGCTTGATTAGGACCTATGATGGTGTCTGTTGTGTAGATATGTGGGCAGACTTGGCAGCGTGGTTTGTTGCAGGGGTGTGTGCCTGCTTCAATGTTCCTGTTGTTAGATCTGTAGTTGGTGGTGAGTATCTGTGTAAGATTGGGTGGCTGTCTGTGGGCAAGGAGTGGTCTGTCTCCCAAGGCTTGAGAGAGAGAGGGATCATCTTTTAGAATAGGCTGTAGGTCCTTAATGATCTGTTGCAGAGGTCTGACTTGGGGGTTGTATGTGGTGACTAGTGGTGTTCTGTTGTTTTCTTTCTTGGGCCTCTCCTGTAGTAGATGACTTCAGGGAACCCGTCTAGCTCCGTCAATTTGTTTTCTTACTTCCCCAGGTGGGTACTGTAGTTTCAACAGTGAGTTTTGAGCAGATCGCCACAGAATGAGGGTGGGAGCTAAAGGGAAACAATTTGTTTTCCTCCCCCAACACCCCAGTTAAAGGGTAGGATACAAGTGCAGTAGCTGCTGTAGTCTATACTATTGTTCAGTGCAATATGGGGGTTTGGGCAATTTTAGTAGCCTGTAGGGGAGGTGACCAGGCTCATGATGCAGCAACATGCTTCTCTTCCTGCCAAACCAAAAAAAAAAACCAACCCACCAACCACCACCACACACACCCCTAACCACACACACCCACACCCCTAACCACACACCCACACCATTTAAAATTTGAACCAGGGCAATGAGGGATGCCCTTTAAACTTGGTTTTATTAAGATGCTGCTCCCACATTATGACAATTCCTCCCATTTTTTCAGAGCACTTGCAGCACTTAATTTTGCACAACAGATTTGCATGCAGCTATAGTATCACCACCTAGCAGAACTACAACAGCTGCTCTGTATTTAGGACCCTTCTTGTCTACTGAGGGTGAGAGCATTATTGTCTTTGCCATTGGTAACTGAAATCATAATGTAAATCATTCATTGAGGTAAAACAGGAGTGAAAAGGGTCTAAACCATGAGGAACCAAAAGTGGCCAGTTTAGGCACCTTTCTTCCCATCAAAACAGTTAGAATCAAATCAAGCAATGACAGAAATCCTGGAGTTACTGATACTACTTAAACATTCAACTAGTGGAAAGGTCATTCTTAAGTGGACATTTTCAGTGGAAATGAAGTACAACAAAGAAGCTGTTTTGAACTCTGAGCTCAAACATTTAGGCAACCCTCAGCCCGGTGTTTTTCCAAGTACAGGTTGCAACCCAGTACTGGGTCACAGACCCAAAAAGACTAGGTTGCAGCACGCATGCTGCACCTGGGAGAGGGGTGGCTGCCCCTCACTCCCTAGCTGGCCAGCACTGATCCTTGGGGGGGCTTCCCCCCCCAACAATGGAGGGATTGCAGCATGGCAGGGGGGCCTGGAGTTGGGTCCCCAGGAAAAAAGTTTGATGACCACTGCCTCAGCCCATACTGCTCCATGTTCTGTGACTCGGTACATGTATTAGTAAAACAATTGAAATGACTGAGGAAGATCCAGGATACTCCACTACATTTTGCTCAGAGTGTAACAGATTGTTTTAGCTAATTCAATAAGCCAATGTCAGATCAGAAATCAAGCTGAGTAAGTCTTTTAGGTCTTGATCTTGGCTAGGAACAATTATTCAGAAGATTAAGATTTTACCTTCTCAAAGAGGTGAAGAGAAGGCAAAAATATACTGCCAATGGCACTTATGATCTTGCAGGTGTGCCAGTCTCATCCAAGATCATCATCAAAAAGCTCAGCAACAAGAAACTGCTCATAATGCTACTCTATTTAGGGGCATTAGGTAAAAGTCACCTTGGTACCCAGTTTATGGAACTCTATCACCTACACTAGGATGATTACACATTTCACATGAATAAAATCAGCAGCTCAGGCATGATTGTAAGAAAATCATCTCTCTCATCTTCATGTTTTATATCTTGTTAAGGCTGGACAGGGACTTCAGAAATGAAGGTCATGTTCTCAGCTGCCACATACTTGACCAAGCCACCCTCCCTGTAAGGGGACACAAGCACATGTGGTCCCGCTTTTAGCAGGGGGTTGGACTAGAGGACCTCCTGAGGTCTGTTCCAACCTTATGATTTAGGCCTCATGGGTGTGTGTGAATGTCTTCATATTTGCAAGAAGCTCTTACTCTATGAGTGGGAAAAAACCTCTATAAATTGGCATTTTTGTACCTTTTTGTCAGTTGAATATATTATAAATTGCAACATACTTGCACGGAACAAGATGTCTGAAGCCACACATGAGTGGGCTCTGACAGACAGGTCAACTGGCCCAGAACTAGGCACACACTGGGAACTAGGCAGTTGTCTCATACTAGTGAGCCAAACAGCAGAGAGCACGCACAAAAAGACAAACACCCACTGTACACAATGGGGTCCTCTGTGAGCACACAGAAGTCTTACCTCACTCCTCGGCCACAGGCTTACGGGGCCACTCCAGCTTCTGAGAGTCTCTCAGCTTCAGTCAGCGCTGTCCGATTCCTTCCCAGAGCAGCGGCCACAGGTCCGTTTCCTTGGCCGCTTGCTTAGGGACCCACTGCTGGAATCACTGTAGCTTTCTGTCCCTAGGGCTCAGCCTATTTCAGCCCTTCCTCCAATGCCTGCTAGCAACCCTTCATAGGACCTCATACATCCCAGATCTCTTCAGTTAACTGGACTGGGCTCAGCTGCTCTAATCTGGGGAGTCTATTCACAGGGCAGACACTTTGTGACAATAACAGGAGTTGGCAGGTAGGAATGAGCTCCTTTGGCAGCTATCATGTGGGGAGGAAACCTGAAACGATTCTTCTTATTAGACATCTGAAAAGTTAAAGCTTTTCCACCTTAATCTGGGTCTGCAGGCTCAGAAAAATACCTTTATTTATTTTCCAAATGATGGCTCCTCTCTCTGAGAGGCCATGCTTAATGGACACTTGCTTGAAACTGATTAGATTTGGAGGACAACTGAAGTTAAGGAACAGTTCTTCACTTAATGCAAGCTCCTAGACTATGCTCAAGCTACACCTATGTTAATCACAAGAAATAGGCACATTATACAATATATTTATTGGGGCTTTAGCCTCCTTAATACCCCTAAGGATGAAAATTGAAATAATTAATTCACCACACACATTTCAATTAAGCTCTAGAAATATGTCATGAAGCCTACACAGCTGGTTATCTACCGTTGAGTGCTGGGAAAGTCAGATAAAATTTAAAGGTCATCCACCTACGCTACTTTTCTTTCAAGTACCTTTATACATGAAAGGGCTGCTCTATTACGTCTGTACTCCATTGAAAAATGTATTTACAAGTTCTAAAAAAACAGGAATAAATACACAAATCAATAGATACTTTGGCATTGACTAAAATGGAAGCAGAATCAGGCCCATATGTATTTTTACTCAACAGCCAGCAGTGTGCTAGCTGCTTCAAATAAAACTGAGACATGCTGCCACCCCTGAAAAGCTTGCACCTGATAAATAAGATAACATACGTAGCATGTATGGAAACTGCACAGAAGAGAGACAACTGCAAAGCTCTCAGCTCTGCTATGCTTAGATACTAAAATAATGGGGTCTTATTAGTACCTTAGCTAGTTAGCCATCTACCTAGCTAGGTATCTGCCACATTTTCCAACATGTTTCAGTGTTTTAACTTATCAGCTAAGGGCCCAACTCTCCAATTTTCACTCAGAGCAGCTGTTGCTGAAATGGGTAAGCCCCCGCTGAAGAACACTTGAGAGGGTAAGAGCAGATGGATCATGCCATCTCTTTCTCCACCCACCACCTCCATTTCTTCATTTATTTCTCAATTGAGCTGGCATCCACCACTGTAGGCTTGTTCAGCTAAGCACAGCAGAAAACATGAGTCTGAAAACAAACAACTGTCAACTCCAGAACTGCAGGTAAAGGAAAACATCTACAGTCAGTATGAAATTTAATATCTTTGAAATAGATGTTTAGTTAAACATAGGTATACATTTTAGTTGAAAATTTAGTCTTTTTGCATTAAAATATTCACAAGTTTAAGACATTTTCTATTCTCCGAGTATCTGGAAGTGTCCTGTTCCCCCTGATGCCAGGGGTAGTTTTGCCACTGACCTACAGAAAAGCAAAGTCCAAGTGTTCAGTATTCTGGCTTCCACCACCTTCTATGGAAATCAATTATGAAGGCCCTTGGGGCTCGATGCCTCAACCCTCCCTTTCACAAGTTGCCCTACAGATACTGGGGCTGCTCACATAAAATAAGGACTTGCCCATTGCATAACTCATTAAAAAAAAAAACATTTAAAGCAGGTGAGTTTTTTTTAGAAGTGTTTTGTTTAGGCTCATCCATTTTAGTCTACAGTACAATCATAAACCTTCTTAAAAAAGGGATAGCAATGTTCAAGCTAGAAAATGGTCAGAAAAATACTTATATGCTATTTTTCCATTATGAAGTCTAGGTGAAGTGTAACAGCTAATGTAAACTTTTAATGTTGTGTGTTCTCATTTTTCTTTGCTGACTTTTGAGCAATTTCTTGGTTAGTCACATACCACCAGTAAGTTGACAGAAAGTACAAACCCTATGCCCCCTATTTGATTGCAACATGTCCTTTATGACAATGATTGTTATGCTCTACCCTTGCAACTTCAATGAACCTTCTGACACAAATCATGCTAATAATTTTTAATGGATAGTTATAACAAAAATACCTAGCCATTAATTACTGTACTGCGAGTGTGATATCCAAGTTTGTTCAATATATTATAATAAACACATTACAGTCAGAATATCCAGAAGCCCTTAATACTATAGGCACAGTACCAGGGGCCAGATTCTGCCTCCCTTTATGCTGATGAGAATCAGGAGCAACTTGATGGCAGAAGCTGGCTCTTACCCTCTAGAATGAAAAAGAAATACCATGTAAGCTAGAGTCATCAGGCTGTTTTCAAAAGGCAGTTCTTATGAACCAAACGTGTAAGATAAATTTAGAAGTTAAGATAATGCCAACAGAACAATGTACCTATTTTCAATAAGTTTTTTTGTTTGTTTGTGTGTGTGTGGTTTTGTTTTGTTTTTTTTTTTTTTTTTTTAAACATCTGTGTCTTTAAATAAAATCCCACTTGGTAAAAAGTGCTTCCTGGAAGGGGACAGATACTCAACTATTATTGTCTGGTTGCTTTCCATTTAAAGTAACCTTTTCTCCTGTTCAGATAATATGCATGCACTTTTCAGCTTTTAACCAAATTCACATGACTATGATAAAAATCCCTCAAACTATGACAACACTGCAGGGCACTGGTGCATTATTCTTCCAGTATTTTTATTTATCTATAGGTAAACACTTGTGAAAGGACATTGAAAGCCCTAAAGAATGGCCAGGACACTGAAAAGAGAGAGGCAGGAGTAACCCAAGACTGATGATATTGCATGCCCCTTTAGCTCAACCATAGCTGGTTTTCAGTGCAATTTCCAGGTGCATTCAAATCCTTTGCTTCTCCACTGAAACCTCCAATAAAAATGTTCATTATGAGAACAGCTTTTTGTGGTATTGGCATGTGTTCACCAGGAAGCAGGGCGACCAGACAGTGAGAGAAAAATCAGGACAAGGGGTAGGGAGTGATCGGCACCCATATAATAGGGTGACTATCCCTACAAAATTGGGACAGCTGGTCACCCTACTAGGAACTGGACAGATACTTGTTTATTTCACATTCATTGTCAAAATGCTACCATATGTTAATTACTTCTGGACAATATAGAACTCAACGGGACCCAAAACTGGTGACTTACACACAAGCAACTCTCTCACCCCAGTTGTCAAGTCCCTCTGCCATGCCTCTTCAGGAGGAGGAGAAGAAAAAAAGACACACCTTAACTCTCAACAGAACTGGTTCCTCAGTTACAAGTTTTATATTCTTATATTATACATAATCCATTTGAAAGATTTGTTTGAGAGCATCATGAAAATTCATTTATACAAATCAAGAGACCCCCAACTTTATTCCCTCATCAGGTATTCTTTAAAGGGAGGTTGTACTGGGACTAACAGACCCTACACAAAGGGTAATGGGGTTAACTAGCACCCACCTCTCAACAGCTACAGGGTCCTCCCTTGGAGCATTCTCTAACAGCCAAGCAGGGGAAGAGTGAAGGAAAAGCTGTTTCCAGAGAAGCAGCCAATTTGCAGCTCCTAGGACAGAGTAAGCGACAGGAGATTCGGGACTGTGTATAGACCTAACTGTGAGACTAAGGACTCAACCCTTTGCCCTCCCCTGCTCCCCAGTAACGGAGAATAACCAGACACAGAGAAGTACACTGGGAAGTACCTATTTGACTATGTGAACTCCTCAGATGGATCGCGAATGCTCCAGTAGGACGGACAGAGTGCTGCAATCGCACTCCAACATGGAGAGGACAGACAGGTACGAAGTGACCCAAGAGATACTCATCTTCCCTTTCCCTTAGGGCCACAAACAGATGCAAAAGGACGGCCCAAGTCTCCCCATCCCCAGTTTGCTCAGGAGAATTTGGAGAGCACCAGAAAACAAACGAACAATAATGCAGTTACTAGGCCCATGAACCACCCAACAAGACCAACCCAGGACTTCGGTGACTAGTGAGTCATGGCAAGCTCATGAGGCCTGCTGTCCCCAAATGAGCCAGCTACAAAGATTACATTATCTGGTACTTCAGTTCAAATGTTTGTAGCTCAAGGTCCAAAGTATTGGAGGTTTTATCATTTAAAATCTCAACACGACTTTATTTCAAAATAGTGTTGGAAATTTAACATCCAGGTCAGAACTGGGCATCAAATTTATAATCTGCCCAACTCTCTTGTTTACACACTAGTCTCTTCACACATTCTGACTGGAATATTATAATGTCTGTCGTCTTCAGTTAGAAGGGTCACCACAGGCCAATCCTCCTTTGGGTCATTGGGATAAAGTGTGATGAATTCATCAGTGCTGTATTTATACAATCGATAAACTCTGATGGTATACTGCAGAGCATATGCAAGAAGAAACATTTCCACCTAGGTTAAAAAAAGAAATCAATTAGAATGGAATACACAATACTGATGTGTATTTTCAGGACTTATTTTGTATAAAAGGACCCTTAAGTAAGAGAATGAAGCTCAAAGAGATACTGCAGGTCTCTTAAATGGGTAAATTTACTGAAACCTCATCCCAATGGCTCAAGTACACACAAGTTTCACACTGTGGGCTCACACACAAACTCAAGGTTTTAAGGCACTGAAATAGTTTGTTGGGAGCAGGGGGGTGAAACAAGCCATTTCATTTCAAAATGACAGCTACAGTGTTCAAGGCTTTTCAGAGAAACAAGGCCACTTATGTCAGTGTTTAAGGTATGAACTGTAAGCATTTATGATTGAAGGTTCTAGACCTACGCCTGTCTCACTTCCTAAACAGAGGCCCCCAGTCACTGACTGCTCCTTTACTCCAGTTGAGACAGACAGGAGTCAGAGTGCACTGAATGTTCAGAATTCGGTCCTAGATAGGCAACTACCATGGGTTCTGATAGATTTGACTTCCCCTACACAAAGCCTGAATTCTTGCATTTAAACCCCCCAAACTGGGTGAAGCACTTGGAGATGTGTATAATTTGCTTTACTTTAATTAAATCAGCATTTAGTTCTTGGTATTTTAAAAAAACTTATGCAACAATTATTTGACAGTGGAGGGGGACCTCAGATGCAGCTCATGCAGTAGAAACTTGATTTTAGGACTTTAATTTCTGGCACTATACATTTCAAAAGGAGTAAAATTCTCTTTATAAAGGAAATATACATTTAAAAATAGGAAAACCTATGTACTCAGAATACGTGTCCTAACTTGTCTTTAGATAGTATAATGCCCCTCCACAACATTAAGCAAGGACACTACTGTACAAAAAAAAACTGTGACAGAGTTGTATTGTGCCTTTAAGGCACAGCTCTTTAGCCCTAACAGCAGCATCATGGAAATACATGTTGCTCATTACAAGCTCTGGAAAGCATGGTGCTCCCCAGAATGTGTCAGGAAGAACACAAGTCTTGAACCGCCAGCATACTTGAAGAGCTTGTTGGTGGCCACTCATTTCCTACCCAGCCAATTGGGCCAGGTGGAGCAAGGCTGATTGTAATTTATGTATGCATGCAGATTACAGCTATTATCCCCACCCCATTTTGTAGAGATTAGCACTGTCAGAGCATTAGCTCGTGTACTCAGCAAATACAAGAACTTTATCAGGCTTTTTGCCTATTCTCATCCCCTCTCACCTGCCTTATGCTCTCAGAGGGCCAGGCACATCCTGTTCTAGTCGTAACTAATCACAAGAATTGTCTCATTGACTTCAATAAGATTAATTGCAGAGTAAAGACCAATTCAGTGAGAGTCAGGGTGACAAAGGTGGGCCCCAAGAACACAACATCTTAGAAGCAAGTGATAGTTCCACCTTTCCAAGTGCAGCCAGTTAACCAAGCAGCAGCATCTAGGACAGGTCTACACTGGCAGCAAAATTCGGTGGCTGTAAACAGGAGTTACTCAAACTACACAGAGTGGCTTGCATCAATCCTGTCAACTTCTTCACTGCACTATGCCACCTGGAGTGGTTTTATGAAGTCTATTTCCAGATCAACTTAGTGTGTCTCAACTGACAGCTAAGTCAATCTGAAAAAGATCGATCTGATGGTGGCAAATTTGCCACCATCACTGCTGATATGGCCCTAGTCTTCTTTCCATAGACGTCAGTGAGAGTCTGTACAAAACTTAAAAACAGGAACAGGAACAGGAACCTGTTCCTAGCTATTATTGATTAATACATGGTACAGTTGAGAACTGATCTTAGGGCTCTTACCCTGCAACTACACTTACAAAGACAGTACCACAGATTAGAGGAATCCTGTTATTTTGAGACCAGGATTTCTTTAACAACAACATTTGTATTATCTTTCACTCTAACATCTTCATTAACAAGGTATTGTGACACATGCATTCAGTCATAATTCATTTAGGCAACTACATTTCCACAAGGATGAATTAAGCCATTTTTCAGGTAATCAAGAGCAGTAAAAAATGTCTGAGTCAGACAACGGATTTATTATGCAGTTTTTGTTTCATACATCTTTGTCGTATGCAATTTATTCAGTCCTGTTATCTTTGACATTGCAATCAAAATTTTAAATAATTAAAGCATAGTGGTCTGTTCTGGTATAAAAAGAATCATGCAAGACATTAATCTGATTGTGTTCAGTTTATGAAAAAAGCCTTATATATAAATGAACAAAATTTGTTATTCAGTGATTATATGCTCAAGAAAACAGGAGTTTACAATTATGAGCACAGACCAGTAACTATATCACTATTAGCAAGTATTCCTTTATGCCAGTTACTTTTTTAAAAAGCATCAAACAGAATTAAACATCTCTGTCTGCTGCATCCCTTGACCTGGCTCTTCAAACTCAGCACCCCCCCCCCAATGCCAGGGCCAACTTTCTGCCACCCCACTCTAGCTGGCTCTCCGGTGCCCCCTACCTTCCCCAGCCAGCTCTCTGCTGGCCCCCTAGCCAGTTCCCCAGGGCCACCCCTCACACCTTCCTGCCAGCTCCCCAGGACCACTTCTGTGCCCCAGCCGGCTCTGCTGCCGTGCAGCTCTGCAGCATGACACCCAGCTCTGTGCCACCCCACCCCTCAGCTGGCTTCAGCACTGGCCCTGTGATCCCCCTGCCTACCTCCCACATCCCACCTGCTCACCAAGCCAGCTCAGCACCACCACTCCATCGGCTTCCCGCTTCAGGCTCTGTGCGGCTGTCTTGTCCTGTCTCCCCTGCCAACTCTCCTCTGTACTCTCCCACAGCCCACTTGTCAGAACTATTGCCCACCCTGATATATACTATAATGTATATAAAACTCTCCTTACTTGCTCAAGGCCTCCAGTGTGACCAATTTGATTCAAGTGATTATTCATTAGTTGACTGGGGTTACTGGAGGTATCCCGGGCAAAGAGCAGCCATGAGAACACGGGTACTTTCTTTCCTTTTTTATCATCATCATATAATTCAATGGCTGTGTTCAGCATCAAAAATTTCACAGCTTCATAGAGGCTGTACTCCTCCTCTTCATTTGTAAACAATTCGTCACATGCTGCTTGTCTCTCTATAGGAGTTTTAATTCCACTCATAATCTCCCACTATAAACACAAACAGGATTATAAATATAAACCATACTATTCACAAATTGCAAAGGAAAAAAACCCACCTTTTTCCAAGTGTAGATTGCCACATTTTCAGTATAGCCACTTTAAATTAGCTTTACAAAAAGTCTCTACTGTGCCCTTTTTAAAAAGCTTTAAATACTTCCTTAGCTGTAGCTGCTGCTACTACCTTTATCCTGTAGCAACAAGTATCTGATGAGGCCAAGATTGGGAAATAAAAAGGGAGAAAAGAAAGGCAGAATGGATTAGAGAGGGATTCTGATAAGACAGAAGCTGCTATCTTTTTATTGACTGTTACATAAAATCCATAATTTTCTTATTCTCCCTGCAGCTCAAATATTCAGTGTTTTAGTTATTTTGCACCTTCTCTCACAAATTGCATTAATATACATATAGTTGAACACTAGCATTTAAAGTAGTAAATATGTGCTTATTTCAAATATTTAAAATAAAAACAAACATGCATATAGAAGACATGACTAAAAACCATTAGAATATTTTATTCAGCAGATTCCATACTACAACAAAAAAACAAATCAAATCTATAAAGAGCACAGCACTTGGGAAAGGTTAGCTAATAAATGGCAAGTGCTATGACGGGTGTGGGTGTGTGTGCCTCCCCACATACACAATAGGTGGAGTAAAAATTCAGTCATTTCATCACTGCTTCTAGCCAGCCATCACCCCACTGCCGCTCAAGTATTAACAGCATTTGTCCAATATGGAACACGTATCTGCTCCAACTAAGGATGCAGGGTAAAAATCAAATGAAGTAACGAGAGTGAACACACAACTGCATATTTCTAATAAAATTTTATATTAAGAGCATACTAACTGATTAGTCTCTGTATCAGTTAAGTCAAGCAGTAAGATAAAATTCCCACAAATTAGGAAATGCAAGATTAATTTAAAATTTTTCTCCATAATGGTGAAGTATAGCTCCTCACACCCCTTGGGTATCAATTCTACAGTAACTTTCATCTCCAATTTTCAAAACACCTTATGTGGGCCTATATGAATGCAGAAAATCCCTGCAGGCGGGGATTGTGTCTCACAGCTAGATGGAGTGCCAGGAGACTGTCCAACAGCAGCAGTGAAGAGATGGATGGAAAATATTGTACCAGGCTACCAAGACAAACCCCTAACTCTTTAGAAACATGGGATTTTTAATCACCACAAATGCCAGAAGTGACTTCAATTTGTACAGTCTAATCCAGAAAGCATACAGCTCTTCCCCAAATGAGCTCTCATAGTTTAAACACAATGATCTCCCTCAGTATTACATTACCAAGTAGTGCCATATAACAGGAGTCATGGAATAGAGTTAGTGCAACACTTAGAGTCACACTAATGTATCCCACACTGTCTCAAGCTGTGTCCTTTTTTGCATATGTATTAAGTTCATCATTTTGTTGTCTGTGTCACGTGTTTCTCAGTGCCATAACTGTATGGAAGGAATCTTTTGGCAAAACTGCTACAAGAATAGGTCAGGTCTTCCCACTTTTTGTGCTCTCAAAGTAATACTATGCCTTAAATTGGACGGGGTGAAATCTAAGATTTAAATACTAACTTAAAACTAAAGAATTCTAAATTCCATTTTCTATTCTTAGATGTTTTCTGCTGCCTTAATTAGTGTCATAAATTCTACATATGTTAATTTCAGTTACCCTGCCTAGAATGTTATTTTTACTCTACTAGAATTTAGGGTGAACTGGTGAAGAGCTAAACATACTTATTTCCAACTCACTAAGGAAAGTGAACATATAATTTACCCAACCTTCCTCCTCAGAAGTATTAAGTAGTCTTTAATTTCATCACTTAGTTCTCCCATCTTCCTGCCCACTTTCTGTCTTAGCTGCCACTGTTTGATCCAGTCGTATTTGTTCAGCAGTTTTTCTGGAAGCTACAAAATTGAGAAGGGAAAACAATCAACTTATTAATTAGCATGTGGAATCTTGAACTAAATTTTCAACTTAATCTGTGCTATTTTACTGATGACACTGCTACATATTACTCCATATAGTCTTCAGAAAAGCTGTCATGTGTGGAAAAACATACTACTTCTCTCTCTCTTTTTAAAGAAAAGAAATGGCTTGTTGCATTGCTTGTTGGGTAATAGCTGGAATTAAATCAGCAACTGACATATTAGCACATTACCAAGCCAAAAGATCCTTTTCAGTGGCACAAGTTTAATTAAAGCCAATGTCAGTGGTAACAGCCCCCAACTGTTGGTGGTTTGAGGGACTCAAATTAATGCTGGTTCAGTTCCATATAAAAAAGGATTGTTAGTAGACAGGCCATGGACTGAATGAGGATGAAGACTCTCCTGGTGTTATAACAACCGCCACCGAGCAACAGAATACTTAGGATACCTTTTAAAAAAAAAAAAAAAGGCGAAGAAAAGAAGGAAGATTTTCACCCCCCCCCCCCAACGCATGCACATACACAATAGATATTTTATAGTCTCCAATAGTCTTGAAACAACATACCGTTTTAGAAAATTGCAAAATTTTACTCTTGATTTTCATTTATCCCTATTTTATTTTGGCCTACATGCCCATACAGCAATTAAGGGGCTTCTTTAAACCTTATCAGCACAGCCTATTCAGTGTGAGCATGGGAATCAAAATCTGCACTTTTATGTATTAAATTGTCAAATACTCATGAGCTAAAACAATTAGTTTCAAAACTTAGTCCTAAACCAGTTTCAAATGGCTTGAGAAAAACTAACAGGCCACGCAAATACACATTCAACCCAAAGGGTCTGGAGTTAAGTGAACTCCAGAAGCAGTTAACTTATCACCAAAGAAAGGCAGACTTAGTTCAAGATTTTTCCTTAAAAGAAAAAGAAATTTAGGCAATGCTAGCATCCACACAGATCCTTGCTGTTTCTTAAATATGTACATTTTACCAGAACAGCAGGGAAGTATGAGTTACTCACCCTATAGTTAGATGTTCTGTCCCTAAGAGTAGTGCACCTCTGTTACTTTAGGTTGCCCACGTATGGTTCATGCATGCATCCTTGTGCTCCACACCAAATGGGAAAAGAGGGCTGCCAAGTTCCCACCTTAGTTCTTCGCTACCACTAGCTCTCAATAGGGGGAAACCAGGCAGCAGGGAAGAAGGGTGGTAGTACACTACTCACAGGCATACACCTCGAAGAATTCAAGTTACTTCAAGATGTACAATCCATCTTCAAGTACTGTCCCTACGTGAAGTTCACTTCAGGTGATTCACAAGCAGCATCTCAATATGGAGACGGACACCCAGAGTCTTATGACACTACAGATTGCAGAACTGCCTGCTTAGAGAAGTTTCAGAAGCTGCTGCTTGCACAAGTGCATAGTCTCCAGCAAAGCACTCACAGAATGACAAGTTGCTGCTTTGCAGACGTCAGCAACAGGAAAGTCTCCAAGGGAAGCTACTGATGCTGCCTGAGTTTCAGCTAAGTGAGTTCTCATCTTTTTCTCAAGGAAGACACTGCTCATTTCACAGCAGAAAAGACTGTACCCCAAGAGCCATTCCAACAGCTGCTAGGAAGAGATGGTCTCGCTTTTCATATGTTCTGCAAATGAGATGATGTCTAGAGGATTCTTCTAGCAGGTACAAGAGAAAAACTACACTCAGAACAAATGTCATGCCACCTCTTTTCTGCTGAAATGAGATTCAGGACAAAACAGAAGTAGTTACTTTGACTGATGTGAAAATCTGACAGTATGTTAAGGACAAACTTAGAATAAAGTCTCAGGTAACTTGTTCTTGTGGAAAACTGTATATGGGTTTCATCCATTAGTGCCCCTAACTCTCTGCCTCTTCTAATCAAGATGATCAACCACAAACTTTATCCCAGTAAAAAGATGCAGCTGACCACAGGATGCCATTGACACACACAGGGACTTAGCTAAGGCTGATAAAGTTTCCAGTCGCAGGTTGATATTGGAGGAGACTCCCAAATTTTACCTTCAGAAAGTGGACCTGACTGGATGGGAAAATACAGAGTAGGTGTCTATCAACTGGCAAAACATGCTGATGGCTGCTAGGTGTACTCTGTGGGATAGCATGAGGATTTTAAAGACAAAAGGTAGTTCAGTATGCCTGGGATCTTAACATGTAAAAAAAGGGGGAATTCCTTATTGGTTACCCCAAAAGCAAATCTTTTCCAATTTGTTTTGTAAGGTTTCCTGATAGAATCTTTCCTACTGATGCTCAGAATGCTTTGGATGATCAACCAACCATGTCTGCTCAGATATCCATCCAAGTACCATGGCCTCAGGTGAAGCATGGCTCAGCTGGGATGATAACTCTGTCATTCAGCCTCGGCTGGCATCAGACATGCCAAGGGAAGGCAGAAAAAGCTGGGCAGATCATTGCAGAAACGCTGGGTACTAGAATAATCAAGGTCAAAGAGCACGAGAGCATAGTTTGCACACTGTCCAATCTGGATTTTCATCAAACAAATCTTAGACAAATTGGTTTGGATGTATGGACCCTTCTTTGGGTGGATCCGAATTGAGCAGCGAACAGAGGTTACACTTTTGTGGGACATGTGACTCTCCCAGGCAGCAAAGGCATTTTGGTCTTTCACTAACCTAGATAGCCTGTCTACATGCAAGGTAACATTTAAAACCCAGTGAATTGGACAAGCCCTTCCAGGGAGGATTTCCATAAGGAAATAAATCAATCTTTTCAGCAGTCAGTAACTAACTACTACTAAATAACAAGTTAACTAAGTAAACTGAATGAACTAAGTAGAACAAACTCAGCAAGTAGCTGAAGCATGCACAGTGTGGATGTGCTTAGCTCTGTCTCAGGCTGAGGCAGCTGAGAAGAAATTGAGGGTGGTTCACCCATGGAGCCTGATACGGCCTCAAGCCAAGGCACAAAGTTATGCAGGCCAGAGACTACTAATGAATCTCTCTGATCAAAGTCATGTGGAGTGCACACACACCAAGAAGCACCCATGGGCATGCAACTCAAAGAAGAGCCACAGGAATTGTGCAGATCCAAAGGGAAAGCTGGTGCTCAGCTCTTGAAGGTCCTGTCAAAATGCCCGTTTTGAGAGTGGTAATGGCTGGGAAGGTAAAGACTGTTGACTTCGACCACCCTTTCTGTGCATCTTCTGATGCTTGCATGGCAGTTTATACATCCACTGATGATAAAGGCAGGCTTAAGTCACCTGAACTGCACCTTACTGGTTTCCCTCTTGGCTATGGGTACATAAATACCCAGTAATCACAGTGGAACTCAGGATTCTTTCAGCAGTTGGAGGGAGTCATCTATCTTTGAGTAGAAGAGAGCAACGTTCTCAAATAAATGATCCTCCACTGTCATTTCAGCCTCCTTGGGAATTCCCAAAAACAGCTAAGGTAAGTTTCATTAGTACAGCAGTCGCCATGGATCTTGCAGTGGTATGCACTGCACCTACGGCAGTCTGAAGTGTCACTCATTACTAGCATTCTTTAGTCAGGGTCTGAAACCGGTCTCTCATGCTCTACAGGACCTTATCAGTGAAACTGGACAGCATGTCACAGATGGTAAACTCATATGTCATAAGGGAAGTATATCAGGCAGTTTGTAGATCTTCTGGGATCCAGTAATACCACTGTGGGCTTTCAAAAGTTCTCAGTGCTGGGTTACAGAGTACTGGGTACCAGCGCGTGGGGGAGAGTATTCTTTCATACAAAAGAAGTTAGTTATGATGAAGACCCCTCATGTTCAATCTGTCTCAATCCTCTCAAGAGCTATTACCCCCCCCCCCAGGCATAATTCAGAACCAAGTGTTTCCCTGCCAACTCAAAGGATTCTGATCCAGATTCAGAGAAAAAGTCCTCAGTACTGGAGAAGGCAGCTATCACCTCTACTTGTTAATGGTACCAAACATTCTGGTTCAATCCCTAATTATGGACTGCAAGGGGTACCATAGTGATATTTATACTGGCTGAAGTCCTGCTGCCAGGCATTCAGGGGAGGCAACTAATTGCAAAGAAGGAGACTGTCTCCAACTCAATTCCCAGCTCCAGCAGTCAGTGGCGATGTCACCAAGTCATGGAAGGAGAGGGTGCCAGATCCAATGGCACCAAGGATTTCTGCACCAAAGGAATAGTCCAGTACCGGAGTGTGCTGCAGTTTCATCTTTTGAAGAAGTCCCAGTTCAAGTCCTTCCTCGTACCAAGTCTTCCTGATAAGAGAATGATGCCCTTGATGACTGGCAAGAGACAAACTATTTCTGCCTGTTTTTAGAAGGTTTGGATAGGTAACTGCTCTCCCTGATCTCTCCTTTTGTCTCCCTTCCCTGCCCTCACTCAGCTCTCCAGAGTATCCGAAGGGGAAACAAGAGGTCTTGGAACTTCCCGGGACTGTAGAAGAGGGGTCATTGCTACCTCTTCCAGAGTGGTGTCCCTTGTCAGAGACTTCCTGTCTTCATGGCCTCATCCATGAGTGAGTTTTGGAGGAGAAACTCCCTGAACTGCTTAGTTCTACTTAGGGACAATCTATAGATGCTGTACTTGATAAGACCAGTATTTCCCCTAAGGAATACAAACAAAGTGTTGTGACAGTGTGTGACCAGGAAGTTTTTGTGGCAAATCAGCAATTTTTGAAACTGGGGATCTCCTTGGCATACTACTCTGCAACTGTAAGTTCAGAGTGTGGGAGTGTGTTAAAAAGACTCTCTGTCCCAGAGGGGTATTCCAAAAGAGAGAACACCCCTTAAAGTTATCTAGAAATCGACTATACTAGAACAGCTAATTATGAAAATTGTAAAGGTGTTAACAGAAAAAAGCTTTGGATGTGAAAAGCAGCAGTCCAGCAACCTCTTATTTCCTCAGCATGGGGCGCCAGGTGAGAAGGACTACACAGGCAAACCACACAGACACTGCTGTGGGGCGTGGGGGGGCGGAAATCAGACTCCAGGTACACAGGCAACCTTAAGTAACTATAACTCACTACATACGGGACAAGCACGCAAAGAGCAACCAAAATTTTATTTTCCTTTTTGGAGGCCATAGTTACATCAATATCCATTTGAAGACAAAAAACGTGTAATATCAGAACCTTAAAAGTCAGTATATTTGTAATTTTAAAATTTTTTTAAAAATTCAAGGTTCAAGTATCACTAAATTGCCACTGGTATACTTCTATTCATTCTGCTGCTCTCTTTACACCCACTGCTGAATGAATTTCAGCACAGCACAAACGTTACTTATTATGGTAATCCACTCTTCTTTTAATAGTTGTACAAAATAAAAGCCCACTATATCTAGTTCAACATTTTCAACAGTGTTTTACAGTCTGATTGGTAGAAAAGTGATAAGAAAATACAGTCAATATATTTTAAAAACACCAAAGAGGGATCACACACTTATCTAGAAAGCTCTTATGTGCTAATCCTTTTTGACATGACCCCTTCCAAGTGCTTTTTGGGAGGTTTTGTTTTCAGGAGATGGCAGTAGATCATCCCTAGAGATTATTTTTAAGAAATCTCTTGTATTACACTATTGCCACAGATGTAATCCATAGAGTTGCTGTCAGAAGTTAAAACAGCATTTTCTGCAGAAATTCACTAATATAGCAATCACCTTTGGGAAGTTATAAAACTAGATTTAAGTAACAGAATTAGAGCTCTATTGTCTCAGACATAGCACTGAATTAGGGGATTAAGCCTTTTTATGTCAGAACAGTCAGCAATTAAAACACAGACCTGTCACTGTGCAAAGGAAACAAGAAATATCCATTTATTACTTGTAATGCCAAAATGTACATGTAATAAAAACTCAGAGTGCAATGTAAGTAACATTAAAAAAAAAAGTAAGAGTTCCTCAATCGTTCACTTAAGTTTACTTTCAACTTCTCTCATTAAAGAAGTGTAAGAAGCCATCAGTGTTTCATGATGCATTGTAACATGTGCACTGTTCAACTGCCAAATTATTTGGCAAACTTACATTAGAGCACAGGATCGTGTTGACCAAAATCCATGGACAATGAAAAACATGTCATGGGTTCTGAACCTTGTGTATGAGAGCACAGAATCTACAGTTTCCAGTAGCCAGCCTTTCTTTTTTGAAAAGTGAATTTACTGCTGGTGAAGCAGAGTGAAAGTATTAAAAGCTGAAACCTACTAGTTATTCACAGAAATATTACAGAAACATTTTTGACCTAAGCAGCTTCATCTCTACAATGCACCCCCAGCATGAAGTAGGAAAGAGAACACAAAACTATAGGTGGACAAGAAAGTTGCTGAACTCAAAAAAATTAGTTTCCAAGAGGAACAATAAATTTAATCTCGAGATAGTTATTCAAACTGTTAAAGCTGGACTGAAGATGAATTTACTTCAAAAGGTAAATATTTAGTTCAGATTAAGGCATATTAATTCTTTCGAATGGTGTCACAAATTCTAAAAATGTTACATACTGACTTTCATACCACATAAAATAAAAGGAACCAAGACTAGTAGTAGAGGAAGGATAGCCTTGTAGTCAATCACTGGGCTGAGCCTAAGGAGACCTGGGTTCAGTTCTCAGCTCTAAAAATGACTCTCTTGCTCCATCTCAATTTCCACCACCTTTAAAACCAGATTAGTTGCTGTGACAGATATTTCAACTCCATGCAGCATCTTTGGGGACCACTATCAAATTGATGAATGATTTCTATATAAATTACGCTCTAATCCACAGGGGAGGTTACCACAGCTCCTACAACTAAAACCTGTGGGGGCTGGGGAAGAGGCAGGGTGCAATTAAGGCAATTCATGGAAACTAAACAGCTCTGGAATCGTACCACTCCTTGGGGAGGTTTGTATGCACTGGTTTAAATGGGGTTTCCAGGGACTCAAACAGAGAAACTGACTTTGGTATAAACTGCTGAGATTTGAAGTAATAGAGGGCCCGCCTTTTGACCCAGTAAATGGATTTGATCTATCCTGATGAAGGGGTACAGTGATGCTGGCCTACTAAACCCATAAGACAGATAGACTATTCCTGGTACATTAATTGATAAGCATGTAGAAATTTATATAGGTACTTTGTGTAAAGCTTTTGCCTCAAGAATAAATGTGCTGGCTGAGAAATAGTTGTGTGGTAACTTGCTGTTCACAGCCCTTAGAGAGAAAGCAAAGCCCTCTTGCTGGCCTTGAGGAAGGCTGGCTTTCTGAGGTTACCACACATATGGCAGGGGGTTGCTTAGCCTTAAGAAACCATCATCAGAAGGAAACAGGACAAGGATCCCAACCCCCCAGCCCCAGCCAGGTGATGGCTGGAGACCTGAGCTCTGCCTCAGCACTCCTAAAATCAACCACAGCAAGGGAAGAGAGATGCAGTTCTCTCTGGAACTCTATCAGTAGTACATTCTGATTTCACTGGAGTGTTGTGATAATAGAATCAGTGTTTTCCAGAGTTCATGCAATACAGCAATGAGGCCATAATACTGGCACCAATAGGTAAGAACTTATATCTCATAATAGGGAGAAAATGTATTACAAGTTTGAAGCATACCGACACTAAGTCCTCACTCTGAAGCCAGTCAGGAAGTTCAGATGCTTGGCTCAGTGCCTGGAACAACGTTGCTCTGAGAGCACAATAGTTATCACCTCGCACCCTCCTTATACAGGAGAACTTCTGTGAAACAGCTTCATACCCCTGTATAAGAATACAAAATAAATGGCAATGACTACACAAAAAATGCATCCAACCTTCATTGCATTAGACCTGATATAAATGTGCAAATTAAATGCCCAAACTACAGATCTATTTAACAGTCAACAGCATTTGGCTCAATATTCCACAAAGAAAGTTAAAATGTTTTTGTTTGAGAAGTGTAATAGAAAAAGACGCTATGCTCAAATTAGCTGAAATGTGGGAGCTTATTAGAAGGTTCAGGGGACTGCTTAAACTACAGTCTCAATGAGTTAAGGAGCACAAATCAGACTTTCAGTGGGGTCTGTACTCCTGAATCACTTAGGCACTTTTGCAAATTTACCTACAATACCTCTTGAGTCTGAACACAGCCTCGTGTAGGTTGGTAGTGACCAAAAACATTACTAAAGATGTTGGATGCACCATGTTAAATAATAGCATCAGAACTGACAAATTAAACAAAGAAGGAGAATGATCCTGAACCAGCCTCTTACACCCTGCAGGTGTTCTCACCACTGCAGAATTGAAGCTCATTGGCAGGTCAGCATAGAGAAGTGTGCACTGATGCCACCTAAAGAATGTCTGAAAATACACAGGAATCTAGACTTACAACAGGACTAAATTAGGTCGTCCCCCCCCCGAACCATACTTTTAGGTTTTAATATTTTTATGGTTTTGGTTTGGTTTTTTTTGGTATTTGTCAGGTCTTTTCTGTTGCATCTTAGGTACTTTTCCAGCCAGTAACTTGGGGCAAGAAACCCACACAAGTAACAGATAGGCATACCAGACCCACTGAGGACAGTAGTGCTGTAAACAATTAATAAGACAGTGGCCAGCTGCTTAATGAGAAACCCTGACAAATGAGCATAATACATTGCCCAGACTTTCTGGCACACAACCTGCATACCTGTAAAATAAGCAAGTAGTTCCATGGCACTTAAAACACTGAAATTTATTGATTGCATGAGCTTTTGTGGGAGAAAATCCCACTTTGGAACTTACCTGTAAGAACTCTTTCTGCCCCATTCCCACACCCCACTAACTATAGTCATTCTGTGTTAGCCATTACCACCTCTGTTCTTCCCAGGTGGAACAATGTCTGTACTTGTAAATGGGTAAAGAATTCCAAATGGATTATGAAATTGAGAAAGACGTATATATCTGACCACTCTAACATCACAAATTTGAAGGTGAATCCAAGTCAACCTTCCTTCTTGGTACCTTGAATAAAAACCTCTTCAGTATCGTCTATGCGGCCTGGTCCTTTTGGAGGAACCCTTCCAGCTTTACAACACCAAACAGAGAGCTAATAAATGATAGCAAGCAAATAAGGTATCTTTAATATTCCTCCTCATTTTTTAATCATACCATTTGCTCAGCTCTTTTCACTCCACCCAAAACCAAATTTGTTAGATTCTCCCTCCACCTCCCCACCCCTCAAAGTATAACCTTTGTTTCAGCGGGAAATTTGCAAGACAGCATATGAACAGAATCTAGGACTGTTCTTGCCAAGGCAAAAAACACCACATAGGCCAAAAATAGGATGTGGGTTGCTCTCTCACTGGCACAAGCCATGGTGCATGACAATTCTGAAAACTATGGCAAGTGAGTGCTTTAAAATTATACACAGACTGACAAGAGAAAAATCTTGAACAGCCCTAGGCAGGCTTTTTATTTCTGTTCAATTTGGCAATACATACAAGTCATACAACCCTCCTGTAAGAGCAGTAGGCAGTCGTCCTGTCATCCAGCTGTACAAATCTGACAAAAACAAATCTTGCTTTAATTCAATTGTTATTAAGCAATATGAAACCTCTAGAGCAGTGGTTCCTAGCCTGTGGCCCGGGGACCCCCTAGGGTCTGCAAAGTAATTTCAAGTAGTCTATGAATGCATCCAGCCACAGCGCCTGCTGGACAGTGATGCCTGATGGAGAGGGCTCAAAATCAGGGGTGTCAAGCTTACAGCCCACGGGGGCAGATCCAGCCTGCCCTGTGCCTGGAAGCTGCCTGCAACAGCAAACTACAAAGAAAGGCTGCCAGCAGAGCAGGGCGAGGCATGCTTCTGACTAACTCACATGATCTGAGTCACAGCACAGGGGAACAAATGAAGTGCTACAGCCAATCCCAGCTCAGCTCTATTGTGGTCTGCCAACCAACCAGAGTCTTAGTCTACGCCAGCTTCAGAGCCACTGCAGTGTTCTCCATCCCAACTGTTCACTGTCAGGCACTCAGCATGCTAATTTGATTGACAGCAAGCACATTGCATGAATCACAAATAAAAAAAGGATAAAGTAGCTGGGGCCCACATGGGAACAAACCAGTCAAAGGCCAGCTGGGACCAAGCCAACCAAAGACCAGCATTCTGAATGACTCACAGCAATGGGAATGAGAAGGAGAGGCAGGAGCCCAGCCTGGTTGCCTGTGACTGAGACAGATTTATTTTGCCTGCCACCAGGAGATAAGATAAGTGGAAAGGAGGGGGCAGGAGTTCAGGGAGCCAGTGTGGCCAAGGATAGCCCACAGGTTAAGGGGGAAAGGTGTAGGAGAGCCTGCAGGGCTGGGGAGGGGAAAGGGGAGCCTATGCAGCTCTGAACATGGAGGGAGAAAGGGTTGGGGAGCCCAAGCAGCCACATGGCCCATGACATGTGTCCTGGCTTCCAATGTGGTCCCCTACATTGAAGAAGTTAGCTGTATTTGCCTGCTGTAAGCAGCCACATTCTGTATATATTCCCACCCCTTGGGAGCAGGTGGGGGACAGGACCTCCACAACACTTCTGTGACACCACTGCCTCCAATCAGTCCCCAACAATTATCATCATTTGGGAGTCCATAAAATTTTAGCATCTTAAAAAGGGGTCCTCATACCCAAAAAGGTTGGGAACCACTGCTCTACAGCACATCAAAGATCTACAGCCTAACCTACAAGATGATCCCTCATTCTCTCAAGCCTTAGTAGACAGATCTCTCTTCACTTACAGACAGCCCCCCAACCTTAAGCAGATACTCATCAGCAACTACAGACCAAACAGAAACATTAAAGCAGGCACATATCCCTACAACAAATCCTGATGCCAGCTTTGTCCACATAATCCGCACAAAAAAAAGACACCATCACAGAACCTAATGATCAAACCAGCTGCCCCATCAAGGATTCATTCATCTGCTCATCCACCAATGTGATTTATGACATCATATACCAGAGATGCCCCCCTACCTTATATATTGGACAAAGTCTCCATGCAAACAAATAAATGGAGACACATCTGACATCAGAAACAACATTCAAAAGCCAGTAGGGGAACATTTCAATCTCCCTGCTCACTCCACTGATGATTTGTTAATAACTGTGCTTAAACAAATGGATTACAAAGCAAAGCTTCAAAGACAAACTGCAGAATTGGAAGTCATATGCAAATATGACAGTGCGGTCTCAGGGCTAAATAGGGATCTCAGGTTTTTTTTTTCTTATTACAACAGGTGATTTGACCTTACCTTCCTCTGTATGTTGTTTTCCCTGTTTGAATCTGAACAGCTGCTTTGATCTACTGTTAAATCTGACCTGATCCTGTGGACTTACACCTCCTTACATTTATTTTCCTCCCATTCTGTAAGTTCCCAATCTTAAAATGTCTAAAAGTGGGATTTTCTCCCACGAAAGCTCATGTAATAAATGTTTAGTCTTTAAAAGGTGCCACAGAACTCCTTGTTTCTTTTGCTGAACTAGAATAACACCACTACCCCTTTGGAAGTTGCCATAAAGATGTCTCTCATTCACACACAACCCCACCACACCTGTTTTATTTAATGCCTGATGATTGCTTTTAATTCTGTTCCAGTATCAAAGAGTTTGCTTTACGATGTGCTGAAGTGAGAGAGAAATTTGTGATTAAAAACTATGTTCTTGTTGGTTTTTCCATTCCAGTATTGCCAATTCACACTGTTAGAGTACACACAACCAATGCACTCAAACAGCAGAATAAGGGAAGTCATTCTGAGACACAACACCTTACAATCAATTCTGAGCTCATTTTTGTTTTCTTAGTCAGGCCTAAGCTGAAGTCCAGCAACACTAATTTTTATTCGATGTGTCAAATTCTGCTCTCCAATCTTACAATAAGTTGCAAAATTAGAATTTGACCCAATGACACTTAAAGCCCACTCTAAAGTAATAGTTACTACTCAAGGTAAACATAAAGGCTTTTTAAAATGCTATTTCAAAAATCATAAAAACTATTTAGGACTCCAAACAAACAAAGTTTAGGATTTAAGAATCAAAAAATAAAGTGAGATTAAAGCAAAAGAGCTCCACATTCTCCAAGTTCTTATTCCACCCTCATCACCACCGTATGAGCTCCCTCCCGTACTAAGCAACATGAGCAACATTTGCCACATGTGGTTCGTCCTCTCATTCTCCACTGGGCAAAGAAGTGTGTGGATTTCAAGTGTTCTGGTAAATTTCTCCCCACCCAAGATATGTGTATGCTGTGTGTCCATACTGAGAAAGCGAGGCTGAAGAAATGAGACTAAGCTGAAGATCAGTTCCTCCTTTGCTGATCTAAGAGGACCCAGAGTTCTAGATTCTGTGTTCTTCCTACTACAGCCCATGGAAATTTATAGCTAAAGCAAAGATTGGCCTTTATTTCTCTCATCAGTCCTAAGAGCTGACATGTCAATCTTTGAAGTAAAAAGTTTGCCTTTTTTCCTTTAAATGGGATTCTATAAATCTACTTCTGTTAATGATTTTGCAAACTACAGAGCAATCAAAAGCAGATATTTCAAGAACTAGTTAAAACATTCAGATAAATTTAAAGGATTTTTAAATTCTACATCTACTGAAAGTAACAGTATATACTTAAGAAAAAAAGCAAGGGAATATGCAAAAATATGCAAAAAAACTCAGCCTTTTTTAAAAGAATTAATGGCTCAGGTTAAGGTCTCAAAACCTGAACTTCTTCAAAGAAAAAACTTCTCTTTTTTGAAGTTATCACAGCTGGTCATCCAACCAGCATCTATTGCTTTCAAACTGCAAGGAAAGCGTAGGCAGTCATTTATTACATGCTGATAGAGGTTTCAAAATTGATGGGCAAGAGCCATGCCAATGGACCTGGTACCATTAAGATTTGCATAATAAGTGATATCAGTTAAAATGCCTTTGTATATACAAACCCTTAATTTATTAAGTCTTTATCAACATTCTCTAACTGTTAAGGGCTGAGGTGTCAAACACGTGGCCCACGAGCCATTCGTAGTCCACTCTGAAGCCTACGCTTGGGGAGCAGGCCCAGCCAGGATCGGCAGGAGGCTTGGGCTGGCCAAACGCTGAACTTTACATGACACTCTCACTCTGCCTCCTGGCGACCTGGTCCACCCCAGGGGACAGACAGGCCGGCAGCAGCATGTGGCTGCTGCACCATGCAGCCAATCAGCTGGCCTCCAGAGCGGTCCTGCAAAGCACCCTGGGGGCAAATAGAGTGCCCCGGTGAGGGAGAGGCAGTGTGGAGAGCACGGGAAAGTGGACCACCAAACTGAGTTGCTGGTAGGAATGGCCCCCAAGGCTAAATGACTGACACCCCTGAGTTAAAGAAATGTAATCATTTGAATAGTGTGAACTGTACATGCCTCATATCTTTCAGCCACCTCCATATAAAAGAATCATGCACTTAGACCCATAGCCTAGAAACACAATTTTGCTGAAAAGTACAAAAAAGTGGCCATACCTTTTTCATAAGTTTCGCAACAGGTGTACTTCCTCTCCATTCTTTTTGACAATATTCTATGATGTCCATTTCAGGTGCAACACTAAGTTTGCTTTCTGCCAAAACTGATCACACATAATACACAATGTTAATATTCGGGCAAGTATAAAATAAAGTTACACTGTTTAATGTCTTTATTTCATTCAATCTATTTAAAAACAAAACCAGTACCAATCAAAGAGAATTTGATGTTGCACAGTCCATAGTTAATGATAAAAAGCACATCTTCAGTTAGTATCAGACAAAAGAAACATTCAGGAAAGCTTCAAGCAAGCAAAAATTATGGCATGATCCAGCAAGAAAGAAATCCTAGCAACCCCACACCTCCACGCACCAAAACAAGACAGCAGTAGAAAAAGAGGAGACTGGTAAACTCTCCATCCCTCAGCAGTCAGCTAAATGACAGAGAAGTGTCCCTTCCTTCCCTCCAAGAGTAATTAGTCAGAAATGCAAAAGCCCTCCATTTCTCAAACAACTACTAGCCAAGTATGCTAGGAGAGGTCTGTTTCTCCAAGAAGAGCTGAGGAATGCAACTATCCTCTCACTCACTTCCATTCCAAGTTGCTGGTAGTGGTGCTCAAAACAGTGAAATCACTGACCATAGAGCCCAATAATGGAGACTTCTATATTGTTTTTTAGCTAATGAGGTCAGAAACCTTTAGCAAGGCACGTGCCTTACTCCCCACACCCACTCCCGCTCCCACTGCCAGGACCTGTTGTTAACAGCAGTATCAATGGCCAGGGAGCCTGTGCAGAGCTGGGTGGTGGCTGTGTCAGTTTCCTGCAGGCTGGGTCCACATGGGACAGGGAAGGGGCAGGGCCGTGCCAACTGTTGCAGAGAGGTGATTGGAGGTGCAGGTGCAGTGCTTGGCGCTAGGAATGGCACAGCTCCAGCCAAGGCTCCCATGTGCTGGTCAAACTGGGCAGACATGCCACAGGTTGCCAACCCCTAACTGCTGGCAGTATTTGGTAAAGTTTTCCAGCCCTGTTAACACACATAAAAGCACAGACACAAATTATCCACTGTCGACTCTTTCAAGTGAGTGAGGAAAGTCTTAGAAAAAGAGAGATAAAGAACAGGTAGTGTGTAATAATCTGATTGAGGCCCATGTGATTTTATACTAAACAGAGCTTTCACTGGATGAAAATGTGCTTTGCGTTCAACTGTGAGCAGTAGCCTCCATCACATTTACACACTGATTTAGCTGAGCAGAAGTTCTTTGCAGAGGAGGGCAACAAAGCTAGATGTGTTAATATTATAATAAGCTATTCTACTGCATGTGTGTAATACCATATACTAAAGTTCAAATGTACCTGAGGAGCCTGTCTCACAAACAGGTAATACTTTTTCTCTCTCTATTTCTTCTGCATCACGGTACATGTCCTCCTCACTGAAATAACATTGATATACACTTCATGTAACACCATAGGCCTTGTCAGCATTGACATTTACTCCATTTACCACAGTACGTTGTTACCTCAATCATTCTCAAAAATGTTACCAAAAAATTCAGTGTTTTAAGATTATCTATTGCTTTTCTGAAGGACATAAAAATCTTAATTGTGTCACATACATTCCCAAAAACACATCTAGGACAGATCACGTTCTTGGTTACATGAAATCCATGCCAGTAACAAAATTACTGCCTCCTGTCTTAACATGCTCTGCTGGTGAAGTGACTCCGACTGAAGACTGCACATCTAATTATTTTGATTCTTTATTTTTACAATATTTGTCAACTCTAGCTATGTTTTAAAGGTCTTATGTGGTGCATTATATCTCATGTGTAATAATTAAAAATACAATACTTAACCTTAATTCTATGCACAGGGACCACTGAGGTTGAATGGCAGGCATAATGTAACTGATAAAAAGCATATTAAGGTGGCACACGGAGTAGGAGCCAGTAATACAGGACTGCTTTGGATGTCATGAACTTGAAAGATGAAAGCACATCTTAAACGACTGCTGTTGAGTGCATATTCCTCTAACCCAGATTCCACAAGACATTCAGTATGCAATTTCGCAGTAATCTGACCATAACACAATCTTAGCCTTACAACACTTCATGCATCTTTACCATCAAGCACATTATCTACTCACTCACTCTTTACTATAATGGAAAAAAGAATGTATTTTTACTCATATGCCAAAAGCTTATCATCCCATGTCTTCCATGAACACACACAAAAATTACAAGGCTTCTTTACATTAGTCACTACTAGCAATGATTCTAGTCTATTTATTAGCATCCAGTACAGTGCCCATAATATGCTTGATGTTCAATCAGAAGCAAAGGTGGTGTTCTGCCACAAAGAGTTTATATCTTGAAGGCAAGACAGACAGCTGAAAGGCAGAGGGAAAGGGTACAACAAATGGATTGATGTGATCAGATGGTAACTGGATGTCCTGATAAAGTTCTAAGAACATGTTTTTGGTCATTTATAATCTTAACATTTTCATTTATGCCTTTTATTTCTTTTTCATTCAAGCCTATGCCCATTGATCTTACAAAGTTGAATTACAATTGTGAGACACTGTCTGGATTAGTGGTCAAGATCCAAAGTGGTAGCTGTCTTAGTCTAGTTCAGTAAAACAGAGAAGGAGTTCTGTGGCAGTTAAAGACTAACAAATTTATTTATTGCATGAGCTTTCGTGGGAGAAAAATTCCACTTTGTCAGA
>ML682060.1:27451495-27479832 GCA_007922195.1 Podocnemis expansa
TCTGACAAAGTGGAATTTTTCTCCCACGAAAGCTCATGCAATAAATAAATTTGTTAGTCTTTAACTGCCACAGAACTCCTTGTTTGGATTAGTGGTGACCATTTACAATACGTCATCAATACTGCAAAATTATGTCAGGTACCATAGGAAAGGTTATAATTCACTAAGATTGGTAGTTAATACAGATGTGTTAATATTGTACTGCATGTTCTAAATATATATGACATACTTGTATTTTAACTTATATGTTTGAGTGACACTCTAGACAGGATAGCAGCAGCACTAAGCCTGTTTAACAGCCCATCAAGGGAACTCCAAAGTCCTATGAATCCAGTGAAAGAATCCAAGGACTACACCTCGTCACCAGGACATGCAAGAACATGATTAGGGACCAGGGGCTCTGAGGCTTTTCCAAGTCATGTACTGTGTGGCTGTATTTGGGACAAGCCACATAACAAAAGTGACATAAAACACAGCTGCACATGATCATCCCCATCTTGTCTTCTTTCTGTCTCAGGATCAATTCATCTACAACTGAAGCTATGAACCAAAGGACTGAGACCCATCCAGATACCGGATGTGCTCCAGAGGAACTGTACAAGCCCATAAATTTCTGCCAAGATCTCAGAGATTAGAGCTTCAAAGTCATTTTATTTACTGAATTGTTTTGACCATATAACAGCTCTTCTGGTTTGTTTCTATCCTTATGATAGATCTCTAATTTTACTTACTAAAGAATCAGCTGGCAGCATGATATTTTTAGTAAGATCCGTAGTTACAATTATTTGGTAATGTGGCTGACCCTTTGGGGATCAGGAGAATGTTTCTTGTAAAGTGAATAGTTTTAAAAACTTCTCTTTACTGGACCTAGTGCTAAGT
The DNA here is from genome assembly GCA_007922195.1 of Podocnemis expansa. Classification (NCBI taxonomy): domain Eukaryota; kingdom Metazoa; phylum Chordata; order Testudines; family Podocnemididae; genus Podocnemis; species Podocnemis expansa. The sequence continues at coordinate 27,452,375 of ML682060.1, forward strand.
AGGGACTCAGTAAATTCTTGATAAGCAGTGTGGGGAATCAGGGGCACTGTTTGTACCTGGCTGATGTTGGCCACCAGTTTAGGGAGAATCTGCCCTAACCTTGGCCACCTTCAGGCAGCCTACCCTATGCACAGATGGGTCAAGAGACAAAGTCATAGCAAAATCCATGGAATCAGATCATTTGGGTTTGGGATTAGAATCCTAAACTATTCCAAATTTTAAATTTGATAGGGGGTGCTAACGGTTAAAGTTGGTCATAATTAGAGATCCACAATCATATGCAGTCATCAAACTACAAGCCCTAAGAGACAGCCTACATCTTCATAATGAGAAAAGAACGGCAGAACTTTGAACACAAGAAAAGCAAAACATAGCTGAGATGGGAAAAAAAGCTGGGAGGAGAATTTAACAAGATAGCAAGAGCTCAGTAACACAAGACTGGAACTGGAAGTAAGGTAGGTTTCCATACTTAAATGTCAATTAAAGTAATTAAAAAACCCAACAGAAACAGTATCATCCAGGAAATCTACCTCCTCAAAATAAAAAAAATAAAATAAAAATCAGGCAATCTGGGCAGGTTGTAACGACTTTGGTATGTTTCATAATGATATGGCAAACATATGTAGCCAGGTTAATGTCATAACCCAGAACCCAAGAGTATAAATGTGAAGCTTCTGTGTTACCTGTAATCAACAGGGAAATAAGCAAAGGGGTAATGCATGACTCAGAGTTTTTCCATGTTTTGCTAGGAATATTGTGACAAAGAAGAGAATGTCTCCAGCCTAGGAACTGCGGAAAATATCTGTTGAGGGAGAAACTATTTCACATCTATGATAGGACTGATTACCTGTACTACCTATAAAAAAAAAGGACTCAACCAAGAGTCTTCCAGGTGGTAATCTTGGAAGACAAACTGTAAGCTTAACAACACTATCTGAATGTTAATTGCTTTTAAATACTCCTACTTAACTAAAACAAACAAGGAACATGGTGGCCCTTTGAAGACTAACAAATTTATTTATCTCGTGTGCTTTCGTGGGAGAAAATCCCACTTCACCAGATGCTAGAAAATAGAGAAGTATAAGTTTTCCTCCCATGAAAGCCCATGCAATAAATAAATTTGTTAGTCTTTAAAAGGGCCACCAGACTCCTTGTTTCTTTATTTATTTTTTTAAGTAGATTAACACAGCTACCTCTTTGGAATTTGCCATCCTACTTAACCAGTTACATTGAGAGCCATAAATCACCACTCCTTAAAAAATAAAAATCACCAAACAGCATAAACAGATTATAAAAACAGAACTGTTTATCAGTGACAAAACTTGATAAGACTGAGTTGTCTTAAGGGAAAAACAAAAATCACACAAAATAGAGTCTCATTAAAGACTTATGTATTTTGGACTACACTCTGCACCAGCTGCCACTTAGGAACCCGAGAACAGATTCCTGTATACGAGCTTGTATGCCAAGACAGGACGACACATTTTTAACAGAAATGTCACAGATTGTTTTCCAACATACTTGCTGCGAGGTCTTTCGAGAGTGCTATGAACTCCACTAGAATAATCCACAGTTGAGCGTAATGGCCTTTAGTAGTATTTCATAACATATCTATGACTAAAAAAGTTTCACAATACCTTTTGATCTTAGGTAACAATAGTAAAGCTCAAACATTTTCTGAAAGCTCTCTTTGGAAATATACCGCATTACAGGCGAGGCTGATACTGACCTACATATGGAGGTTGCCTAATTTCGTCCATTAGAAGACACTTGCAAGATTTTCCCCCGGACTTTGAAAGCCCTAAGGCCAGTTAGGTGCCCTCTCTTTGGCCTTGGAAGTTCTGTTTGGTATGCGGCTGACATATTCTGAGTCACCACTTTCCTGTGGGGGGAAGGTGTGGTACCACTGCACATAAACATTTTTAACTTTTTGTTTAAACACCTTGCAAGTTACTTGTGAGGAAAAGTATGCTAAAAATATTATTCAGGTTGCAAAGATAACTTGAAATTTTGGAAATGTCAGAATTTCAGTTCCTGTGCAACCTTAGTTCTGCTTCCCCATTCAAACGTTTAGGATACGCCTCAGTTACATGCTCACATGCAATTTTTTCCTAACTCATCTGCTGCAAAAATTGGGAGATGTGTAGTGAATGACGGACTGAACTGAAGGAGAAAAAAATATATAGCCTTCTAATTAAGACAAGTGAACATCACACAGAACTCTTTCGTATCCTTCCTGTCAGAGTTCCTATGTGATGCTGAACAACTCACTTAAGCCCAAGCGTTCCCAGTTTAATTTTATGCTCCAAAAACTCCTGGATGCTTTACTTGAATCATCCAGGACCTCATCCGCAGGAGTGTTAAGTGTTCAACAAAAAACCCCACACACACTACAAATGCCCCCCACCTCACCAAGGGAAGAAAAACAAGGGCCTGATCCTGCAAACACTAATTTGACTAGTCTCCATGACTTCAACAAGGCTTACTAGGACTGAAACCACAGAATTAACATATTCTATGTAAGGACAGTCAGAGGAAAATTATACACCAAAGCTCCCTTTTTATTGCTTTTACGAAGCACAATGAAAAATTTTATTCAATTTTTTAAAAAATGAAATCATTAACAGATGATTATGTCAATTCTTTTTAATGCTGACAATGATTAGATGTACTACACAAATTAAAATGGAACAAAAATCTTTATTACGCAGGAGCAGCTAACTTCAAAAATTAAAATAAAATGAAGAAATAGGGAAGGGTGACTATGAAGTCTATGAGATCCAACTAAAAAATATCAGAAAAACTGATACACCAGAGATTTGAAATAAAAATTGCAATTTTATATAAAGGGGATCAATTACTTTAATGGCAAGCTTGTGACAAACAAACAAACATTTTCAAGCCAATGTTTTTATTTGCTTTTCCCAATTGAAAGAAAAATATTCCAGCCCTGCAGTAGTGGCTAGCACCTCTGCTTAACATGCAGAAGGTCCTGGGTTCAATTCCCAGGGGGTTGGACTCAATGATCTCATGAAGTCCCTTCCAGCCCTATGATTTGATTTGATTTGATTTTGATGAGTGCTTTAGAAAACAGAAACTTATTCACTTCCTCATGGTATTACTGCACTCATTCGATTGTGTTTAATAAATAAGGTAGCAGGTCACTAAAAGCATAATGTGGATAGAGTACTACATTACTCTACCACGTTTTATGCCACTATTCTAGAAAAAGAGAGCAACCCCAACTTAGTCTTACTTCTCACGCAAGTAAGAGATCCCAGATTTGGGACTGAAATTTTAGAAAGTACCCCCCCCCCCCCCCCACACACACACACGCGCGCGCGCGCACCCACCCACCCTTATTTCTACTCCCACTCTTACTACAGTAAGTGCCTGTCTACACTCCAAATGCTACGATGGCATAGCTGCACCACTGCAGCTGTGTTGCTGTTGCACTCTGGTGTGGACATTATCTACACGAGGGTCAGCAACATTTGCTTGCCCCAGTGCCAGCCCACCTTTAGCAAGTGCCACGGGCAGGGCTAGAAAGGGCCAGAAGCCACATGCTCTTTTTCCCTGTTGACCCTGCTGCTCTCCCGCAGCTGGGGAGTGGGGCCAGGAGCTATGCAGCACAGCCAGGGCATAGGGGTGCAGTCACAGCATCAGGAGCCCACTGTGCATAGGCCTGCATACCAGGTTTGGCACAGGTGCTAGGGGTTGACAACCCCTGATCTACACCAACCAGGGGAATCTCTCGTCAGGGTAGGTCAGTGGTCCCTGGACCACTGGCAGGCCATGGCAGGTGGTCTATGAGAGGGGAAAAAAAGAATAATAATAATGTAATCCCATGTACCTTTTATGTATCATATTCAATGTCACATTATTATCCAACCATGTAATTTGCTTCACAAACACCCTTGTGTAATAGCTGTATTTTTAATACCCTTTGATATACAAGTTTGACTTCTATTAGCTATAGGCAATGTTAAAAATGTTTAAAACTGCTTGCTCACGTGGTGGTGGCCTACACAATGTTTGGATGACAATGTAGTGGTCCACATAAAGGAAAGTGTTGGGAACCACTGATGCAGGTAATCCACCTCCCTGAGAGGTAGTAGCAAGATCAATGAAGAATTTTCTCATCAACCCAGCATTTTCTACACAGGAACTCAGTTTGACTGAACACCATTCAGAAGCATGGACTTTTCACATCACTGAGTGATGCAGCTATGCCAACCCAATTTTCTAGTGTATACCAGGCCTTAGAGTTTTGCCTTTGTTCTTTAAGGAAGCAGAATGTGCTCTCTCACCTATGTGTATTCTGCTGTATTTAAAAATCAAACCTTTAAGAAGTCATGGTCAACAGATCAAAACTCTAGGAATACATAGAGCCGGAGAAGATCTGAGAATAAAATGGATTTAATTAAACTAATCCTGAAGATCAAGCAGAGCGTGCTCACAAATTTATTAGCTAGTTCACCTTCCCTCATCTGCCCACCTCCCTAGTTTTTCTTCACTTCTCCTTTAAAAGGTCATAGATTATGTTTAAACATACCTACTCCTGAGGCTCTTGCAAGTGGAATGTCTGAGTTCTTAAAATTTTTAGCTTGGATAAGCCAAATTCAATATTTTGATGATAAAAGATATTCCTTTTCCCAGTACTTAGTCTTGCCCCTATAATTAAGTGTTTAAAAGGTCGATCCCTTGGTTTACAGTACAACTATGTAGCCCCAAAATTCTGAAAGCCCTGCATCCAGCCTAAAAGATCTTTGAAGCTCATTAGCACTTCTTGACTGACTAAAGGGGACTGCAATGAACCACCTACTCACAAGTTACTAAGAGACCACATCCCTCCAACTAAGGATGTGAAAGATTCAAACTAGGTCTCAAACAGCTGCAGTGAACAGTAATTACCAATATGCAACTAGAAATTCCTTTGGCTTTTTGCCTACTTTACTTACATTAAATATAAAAAGCAAAGAAATTAAAGTATCTGACTTTACAGCAAACTGTTATGATAAAAAACACTCACTCGTCTGCAGACAACTCCATTGCTGAAGAGCTACTTGATGTGGAAAGTTTTTCATGACTCTTTTTATGGCCATCTTGGTTGGTCAGGAATGCCTTCAGGTCACGTGCTTGAGCAGCTCTGCCATGATTTGTACGTACATGTTCTTTTTGGATTTCTAATGCAGGTTGCTCCTTCTGGTCACCAGCTGCCCTTGACGAAGAAGGGTCCTCACAGGGAATATATTTTTCCTTTTCATGTCTACTCAAATTTACCATTGCTGTATCTTTCTTCTGCATCTCTTCTGCACTAGCAGAAGGGCCAGCAGGCTTGCTTCTCCTCCTCTGAAAAATACCCTGGCTTTGAAATACATAAATAAGTAAGGTACGTATATTCATTTGGATGAATGAGGATATTTTTGCCAAAGTTACAATAATTTGACACAAAATCTCTCTGGATACCCTCAATGTAAGGATTAAGTGATCTTTTTTAGCATGCAAAGCAAAAACAATTTATCAGAAAATTTGGATATGAATATCATCTACCCAGTGTAGGATTCTTACCTACAGTATGTATTTCTCTCTCTCTCTAGACTACTCCTCATGCTAAAACTCCTCTTTTAGACACCTGTCCTTTCAAATTCCAAGTATGCTCTAAGCAGCGGTTCCCAAGCACTGTGTCGGCTGACAGTGGTAAGTGTGCTGCAGAGAGCAAGGGGGATGACTGATTTGGCCTGGACAGGGTGGGCTGATGTGTCCAATAGGCTGCCTATATGCCACCAAGTGCGTCGTGACCTGCAAAAGGTTGAGAACCACTGCTCTAAAGGCTGCTGAGATTAACCAATAAAATCATTAGCAAGTCTAAGAGCCACTATTTTATTGCTTTATCTATTCTAGTTTTAAGTTACTCTGGAGAAAGGACTACTCCAGCTTTATCGATGTCGCAAAAAAAAATTGTATGCATTTAAAATAAAAAATAAAACCTTGAAATCCAAAAATAAAATCAGGTCCACTCTCATAAAGTATGTTTTCTGAACTGCAATGTCCTTATTACCTGCTCGTCCCTCCCTGCTTTATACATTACACCTCTCCTTTTGCTCCCTTTATCTTTTGTGTTTCAGTTAAAAAATCCCAAACCCAATCTTGCAAAACATTTCTGAAAATCTAATTTCCTGCTAAGCCTGATAACCAAATACTGTTTCTTTCTAAGTATTACCTGCCTATACGTTTAGATTACAAACTCTGAGGAAATGGAGAGTCCTGTGGCACAGTAAAGATAAACAAATTTCTTTAGGCATTAGCTTTTGTGGGCTCCAGCCAAGTTTGTCAGATGCATGAAATGGAAACTACAGTTGAGATGTGTGTGCGCACACACACACAGAGCCAGGATGAAGGTAAGTGTTAAGGAAGTCACTTCAGGGGGCAGATGGGGCCTATTCACACCAGTTGATTAAAGGAAGAGAATGTGTGAACAGGGACAATTACTTAGCATATTATAAAAAGTAATTGTCCCTGTTCACACATTCTCTTCCTTTAATCAACTGGTGTGACCCCCCACCCCCACTCCGTCTGCCCTCTGAAGTGACTTTGTTAACACTTGCCCTTCTCCATCCTGGCATGTTGACACACACACACACACTTAACTGCAGTTTCCGCTTCATGCATCTCACGAACTTGGCTAGAGCCCACAAAAGCTTATGCCTAAAGAAATCTGTTAGCCTTTAAGGCCCCACAGGACTCTCACTGTTTTTGCTGCACACGGACTAACACGGCTACTCCCCTGAAAAAATATATAATAGTTCCATTTACTTTTTTGGCTCTGAACAAAAGGACACAAGTCTGATCAGCTTTAAATTTTTAAATTAAAATTTTAGATGCCAAATTTTCCCTGGACTCCACTGCCCTTTTTTTGTTCTCCCAGTCTTTAAAAACAAGTCTCTCTCAGATGTTATTTGAAGATCCCCAAATATAGGAACAACAACAAAATTGACTATACAGAACTAAACCAGACGGCAAAAAGATTTGTATCTGTTTTGCAATTTTAGTGATAACCTTCAGCATCACTCGCACCTTTTAATAAAAGTAGATAAAATATGTAAAGACACGTTTTATCCTCATTAAAAAATATTTTTTACTACTTTGATAACCATAAATAATACCCTTCTCGTTTTCATTTTTATCTTTCAGACATCTACCCCTGGGTAGGATGTGTGCTCCTATTAACTGATTCTTAATTGTGAACCAAACCATATACTTTGGCAAAATTGCATGACAGCTCTGTGCTTCAAATATTAAACTGAGGTTAAGTAATTAAAATGGGTGTGGTGAGGATTCAATGATATTTGTAACCAATCTCTAAACATTAAATGTCAAGAATTACAGCAGCACTAAAATACCTGAATGCAATATTGTAGTTGATAAAACTTTAAATCAGGGGTTCTCAACTGGGGAATGGGACCTTTCAGGGGGCTGCCATGTTACTAAGGAGCAGGGGGAGTCCACAAGTGGTCAGCCCTCACATATGCTAGTAATGGTGACATAGCATGGAGGGTCCCCAGCAAAAAAAAAAAAAAGTTGGAGAACCTCCAGTATAAACCTCCTTCTATTATAAAAGGCAAATCTTTATACTCTCCATAAAATGTTTCAAGCAGGCTGATGAAAAATATCATGCAGAACTGGGTGATATAAAAGGTGCACCTGGTTACCCACGCAAACCCCCACTATAAACCACCTTCTATTATAAAAGACAAATCTTTACCTCTCCATAAAATGTTTCAAGCAGGCTAATGAAAAATATCATGCAGAAGTGGGTGATTTAAAAGGTGCACCTGGCTACCCACGCAAACCCCCACTATAAACCACCTTCTATTACAAAAGGCAAATCTTTACCTCTCCATAAAATGTTTCAAGCAGGCTAGTGAAAAATATCATGCAGAAGTGGGTGATTTTAAAAGTGCTCCTGGTTATCCATGCAAACCTAGTTTTTATTTATACAATATTTAATTTCCCACATAGAACACACACATACGTAAAGGCACTATAAATACTCAAAATCTTCTTCCAGTCTAACTGGAAAAACAAGCACAAATCCCAAGAAACGTCTGAAGAAACCCCAGTTTATTTCTCCCTTACTCCGCTCTCTCAACCACGGCAACAAGTAGGAAAGATTAACATCCAGAAGCGAGATCAAGAGATGGTAAAAACAATACCACGTCTGCTCAAGCAGCCCCCCCTGAGACTGTAGCAAGCGCAGGAAAGACTGTTTTGCCGTTACTGTATGACCATACGCCATGTCTTACCATCCCCTGGATTTATCTTCATCCTGTAAGGTCCCCCTCTGCAAAGCATCTGACCAAGCAGGATTTTCTAGCACGAAAGCTCGTGTGGAAAATAAATCTGTTAGTCTCTCAGTGCCACAGGACAGCTTTTCCGGCCGGACTCGGCCGCCCCTTTGCACCTCACCTGTCTAGGCTCTCCCGCGGTTTGTCGCTCAGCCTGGACCTCTTGCTGGTGGAGAGGGCGGCGGGGGCAGGCTCGCTGGCGGGCGGCCTCTCGGCGGCAGGCCTGTCCTCCAGGGGCGCCGTCTGACGCCCGTGCGCCAAGCGCTCCGCAGCTGCAGCAGCCGGCGGCTCGCGCTCGCGCGCGCCCTCCTCCCCGCCAGCCCCGGCCGGCTGCGACGGGGCTGGCGCCGGGCTGCCGCTCATGGCCACGGGCCCCGGCCTCGCATCCTCGGCCTCGGCGAGCGCCCTGCAACGGCAGCAGTAAGCGAAAGAGGAACATCGGCGGCCCACGCGCCCATCGCCGCGCGCCTGAGGAGGGACCTCCCCCCGCCCCGGCCGAGCTCCCCTCCGCCCGCTACAGACCCTGGCCCTGGCCTCGAGCCGCAGGCGCCTCAGCCCGCGCGGCGAGCCACGGCGTCACTCCGCCCCGCCCCTTTTTGTCCCCGCGCGGCTTCCTTCCCAACCGAAAACCTCGCGGCAACCGCCAGCCTCCTCTGACGTCACCCGTCGGCGCGCGCGCACCAACCGCCGCAACCGTCGGGCCTCGCGCGGAAGGGGGCGGGGCTAGGCGGGCCGGCCCTGTGTGGCAGGGCGGGGTCAGCAGGTGGGTTAGTGACGTCAGTGCCCTGGGATCTCCCTCTGGCCTCTGCTCTTTGCCTGGCTTTCCCCAGGCTCTGGTTCTGCAGGGCTCTCAAACTCAGCCCGCCACGAGGGCTGCATCAGGCCTGGCACATTATCCCCAGGGCTGCACTGCGGAAGCTTTTCATGCAAGGAGTTGCAAACATTGGTAACGACGGTGCCATTGAGGGCCACCCTCCGGGGCCGCTTGCGGCCCACGTGTTTGAGGCCCCTGGTTCAGAGCAACACATCGGTTTATCGCGGGAGAAAATCCCACTTCGTCAGATGCTTTGAAGGGGGGAGAACTTACCGAATGGGAGGAATAAATGCAGGGGAGTGTAAGTCATGGGATCAGGTCATGCTGTGCTGGCAAATGAGTGCACAGGCATTTAGATCAGTGGTTCCCAAAATTTTCTCCGCCATGGCACACCTGGCTACTTTTGAGGCACAGCACCCTGTACTTTCCAAATGAACTCATGAATATTCCCTCCCTGGGGCAGCAATGCCCCGGCTGCCAGGGGCAGGTGCCGGCACCAACCCCGAGCCCCAGAGGCCGCCAGCTGCTGCAGGGGGGGCATGGAGCTCTTTGAGTAGTTTTTCAAAAAAAATTTGAGGCACAGCTGCTCAGACCTGATGGCACACTGGTTGGGAAACACTGGGGAACAGCACATAGAGGAAGGTGAAGTCAAATCGCCTGTTGAAAAAATTTGCTCAGTACAAAGGTTATTTGACCTCACCTTCCTCTATATGCCATTCCCCAGTGTTTGAATCTAAACCACTGCATTGATTTGCTGTTACAGCGTGATCTGGTCCCATGACTTACACTTCCCTGCATTTATTTCCTCCCATTGTGTAAGTTTCCCCATCTTGAGAGCATCTGATGATGTGGGAATTTCTCCCATTAAAGCTCACACAATAAATAAATTAGTTAGTCTCCAAATGGTGCAGTACTTGTTTGTTTTGCTGAACTAGACGAACACAGCTGCTCTTTTGGTGTCCGTGTTTGGAATGGGATTCCTGAGGAGTCACTGACAGTCAAAATGTAATGGAGGGGAGCTCCTAGATGCTTCGGAAAATTACACCAGTCACCTGAATAACTACGAGCATTGATACATGGTGTAGGAAGTCTTTCTGAAAGGAAAGCTCCTCCTATAGTTTTTATTTTAAATATAGTGCTACAACCCACTATGGGCTGCCAGCCACAACCCTTGAAAAATCAAGCGTGTTATGCATCCAAAAATCATTTTGAAAAAGAGACTTTTTAAAACCTGCTTCTAACATGTTAGAGTGCTGCACTAGCTTCATACTTTTGCACGAGGGAATTCATATACCTAAAATGGCTGTACATTCCAATAATTCCATTAACATTCAGTACCATTTTGGACTTCCAATAACATGATTTTTCCCTGCTCCCCTCTTTTTTTAACTGAACATTTATGAAATATCCTTATTTCTGTAAGTAATCCCTTCTTCTGCACACACTGAAAGAAACAACACTTTAAATATCTATTAATTTGTTGCTTTCTTATTTTTACTCATTTTAATATTTCTATTTGCGTGTTCTACTTTTATATATTCTGCATAATTTGTTATAGTACATTTCAGTGCCACTCTTCATGCCTACAAATTTATGTTTTGTAGTGCCAAATTCAAAGTTTTTTTTTTAAATGAGTTATTCTATTACTCCTTTGCATTGATTTGCGGGGGCACAGTGCTGACCTCATTTAGTTTGCTTTTGGTGAAACTAAAGTGCCTAATCTCGTTACCCCACAGTAAAAACATATTTTCTTAATACTGAGGAAGCAGACTATCATGCAGACTCAGAGATGTTAAATGCACCATTATAGTTCATGGCTTGACAATTCTGATGTGGATTGTGCAAGTAACACAATCAGAGGTATTTGCTTCTGTATGTCTGCGCAACTCTCTACCCCGTGTATGTCATAAAAAACCAGTCAAGACAGTGGTTTTCAAACAGTGGGTCCGGACTCAGTACTGCAGAGGTCGGCAGCCTCTGGCACCCATGCCAAAAATGGCACAGGGGCTGAGCCTGAGTGGCATGTGGTGCCACTCAGCCCCTAGCCCCGCTGGCCCTGCTCCCCCAGACCCCTGCTTGGGAGCACGGCCAGCAAGGACTAGGAAACTGCAGCACACAGCTCCTGTCCCCGACTGGCCGCACTCCCTGCAGGACAGGGCTCGAGGGGAGTGGGGCGGGGTGGCCAGCCCACTGCTGCTGCCAGGCAGGGGTGTCACTGGCGCTGGGCACCCGGGGCACGTGCCCTGAATCCCAGCGCCAGTGCCCCGGATCTGGCAGGGCCACCCCTCTCCCAGTCTCCGGCCCAATCGGGACGGAGATCTGGGGCCCAGCTGCCAGCAGCCGCGGCGGCCCCATCCCCAGCTGGGGATCTGGGGCCACTGTGGCAGGGAATCCGGGGCCTGGCCGCCTGCGGCAGCGGTGGCCCTGTCCCCGGCTGGGGATGTGGGGCCTAGCCACCCGCGTCAGTGGCTTCCGACCCTGTCCCCAGCCAGGGGGCAGGGCCTGTGGGCTGGGGGTGGGGCCTGTGGGGCAGGGCCTGGGCCCATGCCCCGGGTCCCTCCCCGGGGCAGCAATGCCCCTGGTTGCCGGCACCAACCCCAACCCCCAGAGGCCGCTAGCTGCTGGGGGGGGGGCACAGCCATCCCTAAGGGGAGTGTGGGGCCCACACTTAGCCCCCCCTGCATTGGGGGGCGGGGCCTGCTGGCCCAGGGGAGGGGCATCTCCACTCTCCCCCCGCCCCCACCACCACATGCGCTGCCTTCAGCTATGCTGGGGAGGGGAAAGGAGGCAGCACAGCTGGGGCGGGGGTAGCCATACGGACCCCGCACTGCCTCCTGCCCCCTCCCCACTGCTCCGGCACAGCCGAAAGCAGCGCCCATGGTGGGGGGTGGGAGTGGAGACCGGGAGAGCTGAGCTGGGTGCTGCTTTTCGCCAGCTCACCCAGTGCCCGGCATGCAGGGGCAGCAGCGTGGACCCCATGCTGCCCTGCTTGGCAGGAAAGCGTGGGGCGATAGCCCCTTTCACCCCAGCCCCAGGGATGGGCCTTGGGGGGTTGCTGGGCAGCCCCAGTGCCGACCCCCGGAGACCGCCTGCTGCTGCAAGAGTGGGTGCCAGCCCCAGCTGCAAACCGGAGGCCTGGCCCCACCCCCTTTTGGCCCCGCCCCCGGCAGCCACTGAGGGTGAAGTGGGCGGAGCTATCACGGGGATCAGCAAAGGTTGCTGACCCCTGCAGTGCCGAGTCGCAGACTCTCAGGTACTGGGTTGCCCCTGCTGTTGAAAGACTGGAATGCATCGCTCAAAGATATAACTTGGGTGTGGGCATAAATGTTTTTTTTCAAATGGACCCTGTGAAAAGTTTGAAAACCACCGAGTTAAAGCATTTTAATTTAAAGTGATTAGCAGAGGCTCCTGCCTCCCCACAATTTCCTTATTTCTTTCCCTTTACTGACTAAAGGCTTGCCTACATGGACACTCTTCATGAACTCAGAAGTTAAAGGAAGTAAAGTTAGAGGTAAAGTGACTTTAATTTTGGCAATGGCAGTCAGGACAACCATAGAAGGTCACCAAAGTCCTTCTCCAAAACATTATTAATCATCAGGTCTTTGACGTCCTAGATAATTTAAAGTTTTGTATATTCCATGTGTAACCTACATTTTTTTTTTCTTTTTTAAGCCCTTCTACCTTTCTTTCTAGAGTGGATAACTCAACTTTCCTGAGTATTACCTTTATAAGAAAAACCTTTCCAATATTTCACAGGTGTCAATTTTGGCCTGACAAAATTTCAATAGCTGTGTTAAGGTAAGCTTGCTACTTCTTTCTACCCTGTGCTAGTCAGGACATCTTTCATGATCAGGAGAATGAAGGCCTAATAATACAATGATAAATTGTGTTGTGTGTTGTGCAAGGAAAGGGCATCAGCCTAGCTCTGTGGTGATCTCCTGTATAAGTAAGGTGTGTAAAGTGCTGGCACTCTTATCCCATCAGCGAATAAACACCAAAATACAGGGGGGGGGATAATAAGAGGAGAGAGAAAAAATACTATAACTTTTTACTTTAGAGCAAAAGTTTCAAATTTTTTGACATTAGATATCCATTATTAAGCATAGTACTGCAAGAGTTTCTCCTGCTAAGACAATGAGAACACTACACAATAATTTTTTAATATAAAACCAAAACCACTATGGCCACTCTCAAAATTACAAACAAAAGCCATGTGGAAGTAGGTCATACACAAGGGGAAAACACTAATAAAATAGATACCGTCTGAAACTACAAATGCAAGTTAGAGCTATACTAAAGAAAATTTTGAATATAGTCAGGACCTACACTGTTAAATGCAGAAGAAAAAATGATGAGTAAAGCGATGTGGATTGTAAAAAGTGAGATGTAAATTCTGGAAAAAAAAATGAAAACAAATTTAAATCATAAAATAAGCATTTTTGTGGGACTTGCCATGGGAGAGGATGCCTTTCATTTATAGATCACCAGTTCAAACACAGCCAGCCCTAAAAATGGCAGAAACCTGATAGCTGCTGGTGTCCAATATAAAGCAAGTTGATGGACTTACTACATCACAGTTAGGATCCTTGTTGGCAGCTTAAATTGAAGGGCCAAGGATCAAACAGTCATTCTTTCTCAATATTAGAGATGGACTAGGTCAGTAGGATTGAAGTGTGTAATGGGAGCAAAATACTGGTTTGCTCAGCCATTGTTCATGCTCCGAGTTGTGTGTATAGATCTATTTTAAATCCTGCACCTTTCACAAGCATCAAATTTGCAAGCACCCACAAAGTTGAAATTGGTAGTAGAAAAGAATGAAGATTTTTCTCTCACAGGGGTATAAGATTTCCGGATAACATAGGTGTCAAAAGAAACAGAAGTAAATAATTACAAAATAGTTTGAAAATGTTCTTATATAGGAAAAGAGAAAGGAACTTCAGTAACTAGAGAACAAGTATCCATCAAGCAAACATTTTGAACATCTTGCATGCAGTAGTATCCAGCACATATAAGTGCACAGTTTTTGAAGGGGACACTTGTGTCAGGATATCTGTAGTCAAAATGAGTAAGAATGGTACTATTTTATGTAAAACAGTAATGTACAGTTTAGACAAATATAGGATGCTGGGTTGTTTTTGAAAGTTAATTTTTAAAAATCCTTTGAATATACTGAGACATTCAAAAAGAAAGCAATGACATTAAGAACATTTTTTAAAAAACCCTCAAAACATTACCTTAATTCATCAGAATCTTTAGAAATGTTAGCATCATTCTTTTCCTGGATTAAATCTTTGTTGGCTTCCACTTTGCACGATTTTAAATTGCTCTCCTGTAGAACTTCTTGGTTCGAACAACTATTTGACCTAGTCCTCTGTTTTAACATGGCTTTCTGTTCACTTTTAGCTATTTCTGGGTTACTCCTCCAGCAGACATTCCAATGTGTCCATGTGTTTCCCATGTTTCTATAAATAAGAGTTATATTTCAATGGTATTAGAATGATCAAAGTCAACTTCTTCCAAGATTTTAATTTTTTTCTTAAGATGATGTCTTTTGTGCCATTCTGTCACCAGCATTTTAATAATGACACACATGTAGGATTTTAGGCTGAGTCATTGATAGCTGTCCAAAAGTAGTACTAAGTATCTCATTAAGTAGGCCTTTATAACGTGCAGGAGGATCATTCTTATTTGTAAAGGAAAATAATACACCTGTATGCATTTTCTTACCAGTTATACGGTAGTATATTGCTTCTGATAGAATCTACAATGTTGAGGCCTGATTACTAAGAGAGATTGCATCTCCAAATTTTATCATCATTCTTTGTCGAACTATCATCACATGACACAAAGGCCTACGGAAGGCACTGGCTATATATAATCAGCTCAAGTTATTCCTCCACAAATCTGAAATTTAAGTCAATCTAATGCTGTTTAAATGGTTGCCTTAGTCTGCCACATGCTGTTGTCACGTACATGCCACACACGCAACATGTGCTGAAATCTTTTTCACTTACTGATTATCTCATTAACTAATACATCAAAGATCTGAACAATCACTGTGTGGTAATTTGGTGTTTATTGTTCTTCACAGAACACTACTGGAACAGATATTTAAGATAGCACTATTTTAGTACAAGTTCACCATGTCTGCAGTAACCGAATAAGCCAAATATATTATTCCATTGACCCTTGATGTGGAATGGATAAATGCAAAAAAACAGTCCTAAACAAATCATGCAAAACAATAAAAAGGAAAGAATAAAATCTGTTAAAACTAAATGTATGGAAATATAATTCCACAGCTGAAGATGTCACTGCTATAGATAATTAAGTACAGTATTTGCCAAAATAATGGTTATACAAAATAAGTAATTGATAAAAGTACCTTGCATTATGCTATTCACATACAGTACATTTCAAACAAAGTTAGATGATATCTCTTTCACTAGAACAAAGTGCTGGCAATTATCTGTTTTCTACATGTTTCCTTCTAATTTGAACAATAAAAATGCATTATGTTTCTGAAGCTTAAGCACTTTCATAAGCAATGTATAATACCACTGAATCCATTCACAGGAAATTTTATATTTTCTGTACTTATTTTAAATTTATAAAATGGTACCTGTCACATTCTCTAAAGATATATACATAACTATGAGAATAATAATAATCTTAAATGTAATTGTCAAAATATCCACTAAAGAGAACTCAATTTATTATTCAGTAAAAAAAACTCACCAGCACACCTTGAATCCCTATCCGGGCAAGAGCCGCACAATAGAGCTTTAAAAAATTACAGCAGTTTTCAGTTATAGTATTAGTGGGATTTTGTTAGAAGACAGGTCCTTTGAAAAAAATTGAATTACAGGTGTTTTTTGGCTATTGTGCTCTATGTCATTGTTATAACCTTTCCACCCTGGGCTGCGATCTCATCAGATCTCGGACTAAATAGGGGTGGGTCTAGGAAACACTAAGTATTGGCAGAATAAGGTTAGTGGTCATTCAGTAGGTAGGGTGATATTGTTCTCTCTGACATAAATCACTATCGTTTCAATGCCATCGTGATGACACATTGCTGGAGATACCACTTTTTAGAAAAGATCTAAACCCTAAATTGGAACTACTGGAAATCCTGTGACATATTTCACAAGAGTAAGGGTGGCAGAACATTGTGTAGTTTGCAATAGTCTCTCTCCTTTCTTATCCTTTCACGAGAACATAAGTCACATTCCTGTAGGACAGAGACTATATAAGGGATCAGTTTAGTTTGCTACTGAAACACTCATTAAGGTTTGAATATAGGAGTTGTTGAAGAGCACCCAGCAACATTAAATAATACTTAAAGACAGGAAGCATGAATTGGATACAGTCCAGGGGAGAGCAAGACAAATTATAAATGATTTAGAAAACCTAACCAAGGAGGAAAGATTTATAAAGCCGTGTATGTTTATTCTTGAGAAACGACTGACACGGGGACTTTGGATATGTTAAGGGCTGCTATAAAGAGGATGACAATCGGTTGTTTTCCACGTTCATTGAATATAGAACAAGCAACAATGGGCTTTGTCTGCAGCAAGGGAGATGTAGATCACATGTTAGGAAAACGTTCTAAAGATAAGGGTAAGTAAGCTCTATAATAGACTTCCACGAGAGGTTTTAGAATCCACATCATTAGAAATTTTTAAGAACAGGTTAGACAAACATCTGTCAGGAATGATCTAGGTTTATTATGTGATCCTGCCATGGCCTTGAGGACTAGCTTGATGACTTCTTGAAGTCCCTTCCAGCCCTACGTTTTTTCTATGATTCCACCATTTACAGCTTCTTGGGGAGGCTGTGTCGGAAGATTTGGCTTTGCTACTAGTATATGCCTTTGTTATCTCCCAACTGAATTACAGCAATGTAGGTTACTTTGGCAGAAAAAAGTAGCCCACAGGTGGAAATGACAACTACTATTATGTGCATATGTTAAAGATAACTTCAGTTCACTATACTACCCAAAGAATATCATATGTAGTTTAAGACCTCAACCTTTATCTTCAAAATGCTTAAGGATTTGGGTCTAAAACATCAGGAACAGAACTATTACAACTTTGCTTCTCCAGTGCTCTTGAATTGTATACTGAAAGAATAATTTATTTATGCAGGAAACAGAGATTTCTTGAAGGCCAATCCAAGACTGGAATGAATTCTGCCAGGATCTAAGATCTGTTTTAAGCTTTGCTATTTTCCATTCCAAGTGCAAGGCATACTTGTTTGATCTTTGCCTTCACTAATAAAAATACATACCGAAGCATATATTAAAAAAAGAAAATCTACACACAAAAAAATAGGAAGAGAAAGAAGAAATCAGTGATATCAGAACTGAAATAAAAACTGTGGTGACACATTTTTGCCCAAGTGGTCACAATTGCTTAAATTTTGTTTCCTAGCTAACTAGTAAAGCTTCGGGGAACCATGACGCTTCATATCTGAGATCTCAATTGTCTCAACTCAGGCTCTGCAAATAACCATGATAATGGGTGCCAAATAGTTGAAATAATGTTTCAACATCATATTCGAGATTTATGCAAAACAGAATCTTTCCACCTTAAAGAAGTTCATATATTTTAAATATTATACAATACAGCACCACTGACATACAGACAGCTGAAGGGTGAAAGGCAGCAGCCAGAACTAAACATTTTTGAGAGCTCAGTTTTGTCCAATGACATACAGACAAGCTATTTCACTTGGGGAAAATTCCATGGAAGCTTTAATATCCATGCAGAATAGACAGAATAAATTAGGTGTTAATTGCAATGTCTCATTTGATTTTACTAAGGAATTTATATTACAAGAAGTTAATGAAGAGAGAGAGAGAAGCTGGCTCCCATGCTCATCCAATTGCTTTAGCAGCATTTTACACATGCGGCGCTACACAAAGCAAAATTCAGTAGAATACTGTGGCTAATTTTCTGTGGCTCTGATCCGCTGTCATAAGCAAAATAAGACCCAGTAGCTTTAGTGAGTCAGCATCCTGTACTTGTCTGTTTCTGCTCAGAGGAGACACATGCCTGAGCTTTCCCTGAAAATGACACCCAACAAAGAAACTCATAGTTTTGAATTATTTAATGTTACCTTATTTAATCCATCTCACAGCTTGCCAGGCTTTTTCTTCTTCATTAAACTGGCGCTTCTACACTACTTAGAAGTTGCTCTAAAGTCTTGCAGAGCACAATCTGAAGTGCTGGGAGTGACTAATTCTGCTTATGACTTCTGGGGAATGCCATCAAGAGAAAATAGATGGGGAATGCCCACCAACTGACACAAAGTGTGCAATGCAAAATGCATTATATGTTCTTGTGATTTATACAACACTCTTTTTTTTCCTTTTAATATTTCAGTTTGACAGATTTTGTAGATCTGATTTTTAAAAGATTTGCCTTCTACTTTTTGTGATAAAGATATATAATAATTTCTACACAATTTTAGCTATTAAAAGTATCCACCAATTTTTAAAATGCTCCATTGTTCACAGTCAGGCAAAACCTGTTTCAGATACTGTATGAAGGGACAGGTGAAAAGATGTGCAATGCAAAAAGACATTTTTTAAGCAATGTATTCTTTTGGATGCAGGTTATGAGATTTGTAATATATTTTATAGTAGCTAAATTTCTAGAGGTCTGTCTCAGCATCTCTGCAATACAGACATTCTGTTGTCTCTAAAGAAGAATGTGTACATTAGTGATTCAGGCTAGAATCAGAAAGCATGCGCCACAATAATATAATCTGTACTTCCTTGCTAGAAATTATGGATGGAGGATGGAATGTGAAAGAGTGGAGATGTCTCATGTAAAATTTATAACCATGTAGTAGTTCAGATAATAGCAATAACCAATCTTCATCAGAAAGAAAATAATAAAACTCTCTCTAGAAACCTCTTCCCTAATTTGTCTAAAAAATCATGCAAAACAGCAAATTTGTTAGAAAGAAAAAGAACAAATTTGGATATATTTAGTAAAAAAAAATTTCCTTCCTCAAAATCTTAAACTCTTTAGCATATCATGAAGGTATTTTTAAAAAAGACTGTGGTTCATGAATATGTTTTAAGAAAACACAATATCCTTTATATTAAATTTCAAAGTTTTCTCAACATTTTTACATTTTATAGGAAAATAAAATGGCCATTTTGGGTCAAACCAGTGATTCATCTAACCCAATATCCTGTCTTCTGACAGTGGCCAATGCCAGATGCTTCAGAGAGAATGAACAGAACAGGTAATCATTAACTGATCCATCCTCTGTAACCCATTCCAGGCTTCTGGCAAACAGATGCAAAGTGCCCATCTATAAAAAGGGAAATAAGGACAACCCAGAAAATTATAGACCAGTCATTTTAACATCTGTACCAAGAAAAATAATGGCACAAATAATTAAGGAATCTACAAGAGAATAAGCTTTTAAATAATAGTCAACAGGGGCGTCGCTGGTGCTGGGCACACAGGGCCCATGCCCCGAATCCTGGCGCCAGTGCCCTGGGTCTGAAAGGGCCTCACCTTTCCCAATCTCCGGCCTGATTGGGCTGGTGATCCAGGGCCCAGCCAGCCACGGCTATGGCAGCCACTCCGGCCCCATCCCTGGCCAGGGATCAGGGGTGCAGCCACCGTGGCCGCTTCCGGCCCCATCCCCAGCTGGGGATCTGGGCCCAGCCACCCGTGGCAGTGGCGGCCACTCCCAGCCCCAACCGGGGGCGTGGCCTGCAACCAGGGGGCGTGGTCTCTGAGTAGGGGGCAGGGCCTGGACCCGTGCCCTGGGTCTTTTCCCGGGGCAGCAACGCTCCTGATAGTCAGCATGGATTTGTCGAGAACAAATTATGTCAAACCAGCTTTGTGAATACAGGGGAAGCAGTAGATGTGGTATATATGGTATATTTAGATGTGGTATGTCTAGACTTTTTACAGTCTCACATCACCTTTTCATTAACAAACCAGGAACGTACAACCTGGATAGAGCCACAATAAGATGGGTGCAAAATTGATTCAATATCTGCTCCCAGAGAGTAGTTAGCAATGGTTCCCAGTCATGTTGGAGGGGCATAATGAATGGGGTATCGCAGGGACCCATCCTGGGTCTTTTTCTATTCAATATTTTCATCAGTGATTTAGATGATGCCATGAAGAGTCCATTTATAAAGTTTGAGTATTATACCAAGCTGGGAGGAGTTGCAAGTGCTTTGAAGGATAGGATCACAATTCAAAATGATTTGGACAAACTGGTGAAATGGTCTGAGGTAAACAGAATGAAATTCAGTAAAGACAAAAGAATTATTCATTGCACATATACAAAATGGACAATGAGTACCTAGGAAGGAGTACTGCAGAAAGGGATCTGGGTATCATAGTGGAGCACAAGCTAAATGTGAATCAACCATGTAACACTGTTGCAAAAAAAGCGAATATCATTCTGGGATGTATTAATAGGAGTATTGTGAGACACAAGAAGTAATTCTTCCACTCTACTCTGCACTGATTAGGCCTCAACTGAAGTATTGTGTCCAGTTTTGGGTGCCTCATTTTAGGAAAGATGTGGACAAATTGGAGAAAGTCCAGAAAAAAGCAACAAGAATGATTAAAGGTCTGGAATACTTGACTTATGAGGGGAAAAAAACAAGGAGTCCTGTGGCATTAAAGACTAACAGATTTATTTATTGTGTGAGCTTTCATGGGAGAAAATCACACTTCATCAGATGCTTTGAAGAGGGGAAACTTATAGAATAGGATGAAAATAAATGCAAGGGATTGTAAGACATGGGATCAGGTCATATAGTAACAGCAAGTCAGAGCATTTGTTAAGATTCAGACCCTTAGAAACAACACATGGGGGGGGGGGTGAAGTCAAATTACCTGTTGTAGTGGGAAAATATGCCACAGTCACGAATTAAACCTGCTTTCACACAATCTAATTTGCACATTAATTCCATTTCAGCTGTTACTTTTTGAGGTCTTGATGTCCCACTGACTTTCTTGAGGACAGTCCTTAAGAAATCATCAATGGAGTGATTAGAAAGATACTCAGCAACTCTCTGTGTGTGTGTGTGTGTGTGTGTGTGTGTGTGTGTGTGTGTGTGTGTGTGTGCGCGCGCGCACGCGTGCACGTACGCGCTGTGATTTCTGAGGCCCAAAAAAGAAAACAATAGAATGCCACTGGTCACCACATACAACCCCCAAGTCAGACCTCTACAACAGATCATTAAGGACCTATAGCCTATTTTAAAAGATGATCCCTCTCTCTCTAGCCTTGAGAGACAGACCTCTCCTCACCTACAGACAACCCCTGAACCTTAAACAGATGCTCACCAATAACTACAGACCTAACAACAGAAACATTAAAGCAGGCACATATCCCTGCAACAAACCACGCTGCCAACTCTGTCCACATATCTGCACAAAAGACACCATCATAGCACCTAATCAAGCCAGCTACTCCATCAAAGGGTCATTCACCTGCTCATTCACCAATATGATTTATTCCATCATGTGCCGGAAATGCCCCTGCACCTTGTACATTGGACAAACAGGACAGTCCCTGCACAGAAGAATAAATGGGCACAAAACTGACATCAGATATTACAACATAAAAAAACCCCACAGTTGTTGAGCACTTCCATTTTTCTAATCACTCCAACCCCTTCAGCTGGCCCTGAATGTACCATGGGTTTATAAAGAGGCAATATATTTTCTATCTGATTATCCATCTCTTTCCTAATGATTCCCAACTTTCTGTTAGCTTTTTAGACTGCCACTGCCCATTTAGTAGATGTTTTCAGAGGGTTAGCCACAATGATTGCAAGATCTTTTTCTTGAGTGGTAATAGCTAGTTATTGCCCATCACTGTATCTGTGTAGTTGGGATCATGTTCTCCGATGTGTGCACTAGTCTACATGTATCAACACTGAATTTCATCTACCATTTTTTTGTCCTATCACAAGGGGCATCACTGAGGCCTGGCACACAGGGCTTGTGCCCTGAATTCCAGCGCCAGTGCCCTGACTCCTGGTGTGGCCCCTGCCTTTCCCAGTCTCTGGCTGGAGATCCAGGGGCCGGCCGCCCATAGTGGTGGTGGCCACTTTCAGCCCTGCCCTAGGCCGGGTTGCCCACAGCTGCGGCTGCCACTCCCTGCCTTGTCCCCGCCGCAGGATCTGGGGACAGGCTGGCGGCAGCAGGTGCCTGATGCCGGATCAGGGCCGGAGGCATGGCAGCCAGGGGCTGTGGCCTGGGCCAGTGCCCCGGGTCCTTCCCCAGGGCAGTGATGCTCCTGCCAATCACCCAGTTTTGTGAGATCCCTTTGTAAGTCTTTGCAGTCTCCTTTGGACATACCTATCTCTAGTAGTTTTGTATCATCTGCTAATTTTGCCACTTCACTGTTTACCTGTTTTCCAGACCATTGATGAAAATGTTGAACAGTACTGGTCTGCATACAGACCTCTGTGGGACACTGCTGTTTACGTCTCTCTATTCTGAAAACTGACTATTTATTCCATTTATTATATCCCTGCCCTGCTCTGCTCCCCACACTCACTCCTGCCACTGCACACAACTCCTGACCTCCCACATTTTGCCACCCCTGCTACCCTTACTACCCCACATAGGAGCATTTCCGAAACACTGTGCCATGGTTCATGAATATTCATAAGTAATTTAAGTTAATTTGAATATTCTTGAGTTTTTTAATGGTGGTGTGCCTCAAAAAATGTGAAGGTCTCAAGGTGTGTCACAGCAGAGAAAAGGTTGGGAACCACTGCACTAGATCACCCTTGTCCACACCGTAGGCTTTTCCTTTTGCACATTTTGGCAAATGTGTCAGCAGCCTCCAATTATATTTCACATTTTCCTTTATTATTTAGCACTTTATTAGGCCACTTCACATATTTCTCTAACTTAAATGCAAGTATAATTTATTTAAAAGATTCTTCAAAATATCCATTTTTCTAGACAGATAATCAATCTTTTGAATTGTTAGTGAAAATACTGCTTCAGAAAATAAAATGGCAGCTGCATTTAGAATCTGTCTTTTCTTGAATATCTTTAAAACAGTTTTGGAAATAATCTTACCAATATGCTGGCTGTCAACACCTTCACAAAGGGACTAGCAGCTTGTTTAGGAGGGTCATCAATATAGTTGGCTCAAGAATTATTGAGTTGCGCTGTTCACATATTTAATGAAAACAGGATTGCCACTGGTAACAGAAGGAACGCTTTGTATCAAATTTTCACAGAGGTCTGGAACCACTAGTTGAACAAAAATCTTTTAAGAGGAATTTGATAATGCAGTTTTAGGAGCTCTGAGTAAACTGACTAATCCTTAGTTTTCCACCCATACTGCTAGATTCTAGCATCTAATCTGGCAGTTTGTAGATCTTCAGGAATTTACTTACCATTCTTCCTTTTCATACCATGCCCATCCAGTTTACCATACTTCTTTCTTGCTTTCTTAAAGTGACTTCACTTCTGCTGGTCCTGCTGTCAAGAAGGCCTTCCTGCATCTCTCTCCTTCATCAGCTTGCAATCATTTCAAACCATCAAACCTTAGCTACAATTTCCTGTTTTCCCTTGTTATACTAGATAATTCTCTCCTGTGCTACTGTATATTATTCTATAGTATTGGAATAGTAATTCTGTAAAGTGCATTGTGGTAAAGTTTGTATGGAAAATGTTGTACCAATTGGAAAGGCTCAGTCCTTGTGTCATATGACCCTGCTCTCATTTCCTTTTGAAAGAAGGAAGCATCAGCTATTGCTCAGAGGCACTTATGCCTCTCACTGTGCACACTCTGTCTTCTCCCTGTGCAAAGGCTATGACTACTGGGAGTCAAATGTCTGCTTGCCCATTGGAAAATAGTTTACATATCAAATTCCAGAGGGGAAAAAAATCATTTTTTTAAAGGAATCAGTTAAGTATAGAGCTGGAGACGGGCATGTCAAAAACTTGCCACATTGGTCTTTCCAAAAGTCCTAAGCCCTGCTGTGAGTCCAGAATAGCCATATCTTTAAAATACAATGTATACTTCTCTCATATGTGTGGGAGAAGCAGTCAGATAATGATTGTTCCCCATTCCAAAAAGATAGCAACACAGAGCATCCAATAATGGTTTAAGAGAATACTGGTTTGACTGATAATGGATAAATGACCACATGCTGTTAAACAGGGTACAAGAGACTCTGTTTGAAAGCATAGAGTATTATTGTAAAGCCTGAACACCATTATGAATACCCATATGAATATTAATACTAATACTCCACCCTCCATGCCCAGATTTAGCATTGCCACCCACAAAACACTGGGGTGTGCTTATTGTATTGGATAGATTAACATACTCATATATATTAATGCCACTGAAGTTCACTATCATAATTGTCAACTCTTGCTTAACTCGGTTTGTAATTATTACTTCTATATTCCTGAGGTTGCCATTTACCATTATATTCTAACTTCTACCATGGAGCAGGCTAGTCTGAGTTCCCCAAATCCCTGGATAACTGTCAGACCCTTTATCTATGCCAAAGCTTAGCTACCCACTATAATTATTCTAACATGCTTAAGCTAATGTTTTACAGGTCTATAGGTTCCTTGCATTACAGCTGAATATAATAAAGGCAAGCTAGTCCTATGGACTACATAATGCACTTCTCACTCAGCCATAAATCCCATTATGTTCAAGGGGCAGGAGCAGGCCTTACACTGAGCAATACATAAGGCTACTATGGTGCAAGTGGAACTTTTGGAAATTGTCTTTGTTCCAATTTCAATAGATACTGGGCTTGTCTAAACAGGGGGTGGAATGGCAGTTAGATCTTAGGGTCTTGAATTATACAAAGTGAAGGTGAGCGATCACAGCAAATTGCTTGCTCAGGGTCTCATGTCCCCACTGCTTACATTATTTCTTGAAATACCTTACTCTGGGGGTAGTAGGCACAAGGATTTCTGGGAAGGCCGTCATCCTCTGCTCACTCCTCCTCCCCTCTTTTCTAAGAAAAAAGAACAAAACAAAACAGGAAAAGCTTTCCTTGCCCCAGGCATAACAGAGAGGCACAGGGCTATATGCAGAGAGAAGAATTAACTGAAAACTTCTTGGGGCTGTAGGCAGTGGAGGAGCTATGTAGTGGTGGTGAAGCAGACTGGAGAAACAAGAAAAGTAAGATTAGAGCTACTCTCACTGGTTAAAGTATAATTTGGGGGGTGGCGGAATGCTCCCGCGCTGGTGGTCCCCCCTTCAGTGCCAGTGGGGCCCCCCCGGACCTCGGTTCCTGCTAAGCCCGGCTCCCACTATGCCCCCACCCAGCGCAAGCCAGCCACCCCATGCTCACTGGTGGCGGCATGGCTGGGGAGGTGGGGGCGGAAGACCCCGGGGTGGTGCTGGGGCTGGGGCTCAAGCAGCAGGCCCTGGGTTGGGGGTGGGCCCTGGAAGGGGAGGGAATCACAGCAGGGCTTGAGCCCCTAGTAATGCCGCTGGCCACTGCCCCCGTCCCTGCCCACCACTCGGGCCCCTAAAACTAGAATGTGGACCCAGAACGCAGAGTTCCGGTGCCCACTGTTTTTCAATGGTAGGCCCCGGAACACAGTGTTCAGAGTCCACACTCTATTTTTAAGGGCCCCTGAACTCTGAGCCCCTAAAAATAGTGGGCCCTGGAACAGCATTCCCACATACTTTAACCCCTGGCTATTCTCCGGCTAGAGGGACCTAAATCTGAATTGTAGATTTTGGCCTCAGTGGTATGCCACTTGCAAGGGTGATGGTATCAGGTCAAATTACAGCACCATTTAATTCAAACTTAATGCTCTGATGGTGGAGTCATAGGCTGCAGAAGGTCGAAGCAAGCAGCATTACGTTGATCTTTCCTGTCATTGTAGACCAGGACTGATAATTTTGCTTCCACTGAAGGGGCATATGAAACTGGGTGTTATGTAATCAGATTTCTTATTATGACACAGCAGGAAAAATTGCATTAATTTAAAATCCAAGAGAAGAACAACTTCATTTGTTGTCAGGTTTTGTTTGTTTGAATCGCCTTCAGGAAACTTATTATATTATAATTAAGATAATTTTCCTTCTGCTTTTAATTTTAAACATTGTATAAGTAGTAGCATATTTGCAATGTGCCCTTCTAACTCTCTTTAGAATGATTTCTTGGGGAAAAAAAGCAACAGCAACAACATATGGCAAGAAACAAAATCCTGTATCATCTGATTTGACAGAGAAAATAACTTGATGAATTAAGCAGTGTCAATGACTGAAAGGCATTTTAAAAATGAAAGTAACTCACCTACATCCATTAAATATGAGGTGAAAGAGCTGTCTGAAGGGAATTCATAACAAATTGTAAATATTTCAGCTTTTTTCTGTTTTATTTCAGCATTACTTTTTAATTTTCAGATCAGATGATTCTAGCTCAGATGAGCTAGGTTAAGAAGGACAGATGAATGGAAAAATGATTGCATTTGTTTTTCCCAAGTATGTGCAATGTATGTGATGTAGACAAAAATAATCTAAATTACAGCCAAACTCCCTCTCACACTCACAGTAACTAACTTTTTACTCAGACTAATAAGAATATTCAGTGTAGTTGGTGTTATAAAATACCAGCCTTTTTCCAAAAGATTCAAATATCTTTTTTAAAGACACATTGCAGTTAGAATTCTCTGTCTCTCTCTGTCCTGATCAGTGTTATTAATTAGTCTAAATTATTAAAAGTGAAGAATTTATTCAAATGTACTGCTCATTTCCCCTCCACTACATTCTAGTTGCTTAAGTAAACTAGATTGCTCAGTTTCTGATAAGTTTTTTTTAGGCTATGTCTACACGGGGAGTGCTTGTTTCGAAACAACACGTTTTGAAACAAGCTGTTTCGAAATAATATGTTATTTCGAAACAACTTATTTCGCTGGAGAAAAACCATGTCCGCGAAATAAGGGAGTGAAATAGCAGGTCCACAGTGTGGACCTGCTATTTCGCCTGGGGAGGGGACTGCAGGCACCCACAGGGTGCAGTGCAGAGGGGCACTGCATCCCATGGGTGCCTGCAGAGGGCTGCAGGCACCGGAGGAGTCAGGCGCAGGGCTGCGCCTCACTCCGCCAGTACCTGCAAGGGACTGCAGGCACCGCGCCGCACCTGGTGTGTGCATGCAGCCCCCTGCAAGCACCCGCCAGGAGAGGGCAGCGGGGCACTTCACCCCAGGGGCTTTAAAGCCCCTGCTGCCCCCCAACCTGGAGGCGCGGCCCCGGCGCGCGGCTGGAGCCCGCTGCTGCTGGGGCCGGAGT
>ML682060.1:27480232-27591238 GCA_007922195.1 Podocnemis expansa
CGAAAGAAGCAAACCGCTTCTTTCGAAATGGCCGTGCGTCGTGTGGCCATGCCACTTCTTATTTCGAAACAACCTCTGTTGTTTCGAAATAAGAACCCTGTGTAGACATACCCTTAGAGAGATAAGATGGGTTAAGTAACATTTTTTTAATCAAACCAACTTCTATTGGTAAGAGAGACATGCTTTTGAGGAAAAGAAAAGAGAAGTCTTGTGGCACTTTTAAAGACTAGCAGGTTTATACAAAAAATAAATGTATTAGTCTTTAAAAGTGCCATGACTCCTCTTTTGTTTTGCTGAACTAGACCATGGGTGTCAGACTTACAGCCCTCAGGTCAGATCCGGCCCGTGGAGCTGCTGCCAGGGATGTACCTGGGAGCTAGCTGCAGGAACTGCAAACAGCAAAGACAGGCTGGGGTAGGCGTGCTTCTGACTCACTCACATCTGGTCCGAGTCTCAGCACAGGGCACCAAACGAAGTGCCCAGTCAATCCTGGCTCAGTTCTTCTGTGGTCTGCCAACCAATCAGAGGCTCAGTCACCGCAGGCAGGCCAGGCACCTGGAGAGCTGCTGTCCCCCCCAACCTGTTCACTGCCAGTCAGTCAGTCAGCATGCTAATTTGATAGCACATTGCACGAATCACAAATAAGAAAAGAAAAAGTGGCTGGGGCCCACATGGCAATAAGCCAATCAAAGGCCAGCCAGGACTGAGCCCAACCAAATGCCAGTATGCTGAATGACTGACAGTGACTGGGCGGGGGGTGGGACTGGGTGAGAGGCAGGAGCCCAGCCTGCCTTTGTGGCTGTGACTGAGACTGATTGCCTGCCATCACACAGTAGGGGAAGTGGAAAGGGAAGGGGAAGGGGGGTCCAGGGGCTGTACAACTGGGGAAGGGGCTTGGGAGCCATCATGGGGAAGGGGATCACACAGGGCAAGGAACAGGGAAGGTGTCAGAGAGCCTGCAAGGAAGGGGATGGAAAAGGGGAGCCCATGTTGCTCTGAATGTGGCAGAGGAAAGGGTTGGGGAGCCCGTGCAGACACATGGCCTGCAACAGGTATCCTACCTTCCAGTATGGACCCCTCACATTGAATATGTTTGACGCCTCTGAACTAGACTAACAGGGCTACACCTTTGAAGCTTTAGAGGCTCACACTTCAAGTCTGGGAAAGTAGTCCCAGAATTCAAGTTAGAACAGATTGTTTAGCCTAATAGTCAGCACATATTGTAAGGGACTATTCAAGGTAGAGTGACCTATTAACATGGCTGCATTCATAGGATAAAAAGTGGAGGAGGGGTTTGTGGAATACAGGCTTCTATAATAACCATAAATCCAGTGTCTTTATTCAGTCAATAAATTTTAATGTCTAGCAGAATACTGAATGTAAGCTCACAAGCTCATCTTTTGAGAGAGTTGTCCAGGTTTCTTTGAGGATGACTACTTCTAGGTCAAATATAGAGTGAATATTTTGTGGAAGTGTCACACATAGGTAGTAAGGTGGTGTCTTCTTTTATCATTTTTCATTTGAGAATACAGTTGTTATCTGGTTTTACTCACCTAGTTACTATTGGAATGTTTAATGCACTAGATGAGATAAACCACATGTTGTGATAGGTATGCATAGGCTCTGGGGATCTTGAAAGAGGAAAGGAGTACTAACTATTGTAGCAGTGGAGAGATGTCTGCAGATTTTGCATCCGTTGTCCTGTTAGGTTTTAGTGCTTTTTGAATTGGTGTGTCCTGCTTGGTGGGGAGTTTGCGTCTGATGATGCGTGTAAGCCAGTCATGGGCAGTTCAGTGTGTTCAGGGAAAAAAAAAAAACCTAGCCATTACAAACGGGGGGTTGGAGGGGGCTATTGACCCCTCAAGTTACACCGATCATCAACCCGCACATGGTATTGGGAAGGCAGGCATACAGAGTCAGTATCCTCAGCCCCCAGGTGGAGCAGGACAGGAACAGAGTGTCAATACCCCTTGGCCTGGGATAAGTACCAGACCCAGACAGAGGAAGGAACACTGCTCAAAACCCTCAGCAGTGATGGCCAAAGGGTTGAAGCACTCCGTGTGGTTAGGAAAAGTGGGAGAGGGGGATGCAGGGCCCAGGGCCCAGCCCAGGGCCCTGCCAGTGGCAAAGAGGTCTGCCACTGAGTTAGCAGGACTCCAGTCACAATGCGCTGACACCTGTTCGAGCTAGTGCTCATCTGAACTGGGGTCAGCTGCCCCTAGGCTAGTTCCTCCCACTCTGAGCCCTGGTACCCGTCTCTAAGGGGGTCCTTCGGGCCCTGAGGATAGGTAGCCTGTGGGATCCCAATGAGTTCCTTGTTGTCCATGGGCAGCAGGTCCAGGAACTCCTTGGACCCATTGGTGGAGAGCAGCTCCTCCAGGTTGTAGGGTCCCTCAGCAGCCAGCTGTTCTTCCTGAGTGCAGGGATCCTCAGAAGATAGGAGCTCTTCAAGGCTACAGGAGCCCAGCAGTTCCTCGGGGTCATCAGCTCGCCCTAGCTCTGGTGGGGTCTCAGCAGGGGACAGCTTATCAGGACTGTAGTGAGGCTTGGGATGTCTCCCCCAGTCTACAGTACTTGGTATCCCCTCCCATTCGCTAGGACTGGGTAAATGCTACTCCTGGGTCTGTTGAAGCGGGGCATTCAGGCCCTTCCTTGGGCCCAGGCACTGAGGAAGGCCAAAGTTCCTTGCTACAATGAAATTGCAAAGCTTCTGGAGGGCAGGTTCTTTGAAGACCGGGAGGATTGTGATATCCTACAGGGTTCCAGTTTGAGATGGCAAGTAACAACTAGAGATGTATGGTTGGAGGTGGTTTTACTATACTGAAGCTGGTTCTTTGGGGGTTTTTTGTGGCCTTTTCCATGATATGAGCTACTTCTCTGATGAAGTATACTTGTCTGGTGAAGGTAGTTTCAAGTTTGCTAAGGTCTACGTCCTGAACTTTCGCCTCAGAACATAGTTTGATATCAGCGTGCCTGATTTCTTGGTGCACTTGTGGTGGTTACTGGGTCTATGAATGTAGATGAGATTACCCATGAGTTTCTTGTTTATAGGTGTCTGCAGAGTTTTTGAAGGCAGTTGTGGTGTCCGGACAGTTGATAAAGGTGTAGGATTGTTCCAGAGATTGATGGGTGGTGATGTGATGTAAATCTATGAGGGAGCATAAGTTATCTGTGCAGAGGATGAAAATATCATTAATGTATCCAGATATATATCAGCTATATCACTGGTTTCATGGGAAATTTATCCAGAAATTCTTCTTCAGGGTAGTCCATGAAGAGGTTGGCATATGGTGGTTCCAGGAGTTTTGCAAAATGGTCATACCTCACCTACCTTGTGTCTTTATTATACTGTAACCAATGCAGCTTCAAACGACACCATATATAAAGTTTCACTTTTGTCAGTCTTACATGTGAGTCAAGATGTTACGGTGTTTGCACAGAAGCAAAGGTGATTACTTTAAAATAAATAATTGTACTCAGGTCTGTTGCTGCCCTTAAAAAAGGATCAGGCCTGCCCTCTTCCATCTGGCCCCCACCCCACCCCAGGGCTGAATCCAGCCCCCCACCCTGCATCCAGCTTCTTCTGCTGCCAGAGTAAGGCCAGAGACGTGGGGGGCTGCAGACACTTGCGCCCACTGGCAGCGATGCTCCTGATTATACTGTGTCCTTTATGAAGTTCTGGTATCACAAAAGACCTTTAATCAAAATTAGAGTCAAAAGGAAGACAGGCTTTTCCATGTCATGTGCTGTTTGTCTGTGTTTGCGACAAGCCCCCTGAAAAAGGAACATACCAGGCAACTGCAACATCCCCATCTTATTTTCATTGCTTCTTATTACTCTGGTTCAACTTATCTGCAACTGAAGCTGTGAAAGAAAGGACTGAGACCCAGCTACACGCTAGATGTACACCAGAGGGACTGTACAAGCCTACAAATGCAACAGTTCTACTGAAAAAACTGATATATAGAGACTTCGTTGTCATTTGTACTGTATGTATCTGATTGTTTTGACTAATTTAACAGTTCTCATCATTTGTTTCTTTCCTTTTATAATAAACATTTAGCTTTAGTTACAAAAGGATTGGCTAGCACCATGACATTTTGGTTAAGATCCAAACATATTAATTTGCATTAAACAACAGGCTACCCTAATTTGGCTGACTCTTTGCGATCGGGAGAACATTTTGGTTAAGGGAGTAGAATTTTGAATAACATATGTCTTACTGGATCTAGTTGCTGACTGGGAGCTAGAGGCTGAAGTGAATAAAGGATGCTGCATAATTTAATTATTTTTGTTTTAACTTCTTGATAACCAGTATGTGGACTCAGAAGCACTGTTTATAACAGGCTGGGGAATCTAACTGCAGTGTGACTAGCAGTTAGGGAGTATCTGCTTTCCTTTTGCAACCTGCCCTGACCTGGATATTTTCAGGTGGGCTACAGTAGGCATGGACGGGTCACACACCTCACTTTGGGTATGTCTACACTATAAAAGCAAAGTCGACTTTATTAAGTTGACTTACTAAAGTCTACTTAAAGTCGACTTTAAGTAGACCTTATTAAGTCAACTTTATAAAGGTGACTTTAAATGGGTGCCCTGGCTTAATTAGACTTTATAAAGTCAACTTAATGGCCCCGCTTAATAAAGTTGACTTAACAGTAAAGTCGACTTTACCTGATGCTAAAGTCAACTTTATTGCCCTGCAATGTAGACAGAGCTTTGTTTAAGTCGCCTTAAGGACTCTTAAGTCGATTTAAACACACAGTGTAGACGTACCCTTTGTACTTTACCAGAAAAAAATAAAAACAATCTTGGATTAACCTCAACCAGTCTTTTCTCTTTTGTTTATTATTTTGGGAAGAGGGGAAGGGGACTTCTAGTTTCAGACTGAAAAAAATGGCTAATTGCTCTAGTGTTGATCTTTACTGGGTGAATCATAAGTGCACACCACAGAACAAAAACAGGAACAGAATTCATATCTCTTGACTCCCACTCCAGCATCCAATAGGCTACGTTATCTCTTGTTCTTGCCTATGCTGCAGTGGCCATGGATACAAGGATTATGTCGTTCAAGGTGAAAGCTCCATCTTTTATTTCCCCCACTTGTACTTGTACATGGAACTGGCATGATCTTGCCCAAACTGTATATGATGAATTAAAAAAAAAAAAAAAAATCAGACATATCCATAGTAACAACACACTGAATGGGAAAAAAAAAAGGGGGAAGTAGAATGTCAATATTGTATCTGGGCAGTTTTGTTGTAGTCAATTTGGTCCCTAGATATTAGCGAGACAGTTGGGTGAACGAATGGTCGCTGGACATATGTGTTAACTACTTACAATCTGTTCCATTTTCTATTTATACTTGTGACACAATGCCTATGTCTACATTAGCCAAACTAAGAACTAACTGCAGGTTAGTTCAAACTAACTGGGAACATTTAGTTTGAACTAACAGCGCATTCTAGATTGAACTAATGCTTATTTTGCACTAGAACATGCTGCTAGTTTGAGCTAACGGCTTACTTCGAACTTCTCAAGTTCAAACTAAGGCCTAGTGTGAGTCTTTCACGTACTTAGTTTGAACTAAGCACCTAAATCTAGACTAACCCTGGTACTTACTAGTTCTAGCTAAACAAAGCCTTGTGTAGCCATGGGCTAAATTAGTCTGGACTAAACCTTCTTAGTCCAGACTAATTTGCCAGTGTAGACAAAGCCAATAAGCTTTGGAGACAAAAGGAAAGCTCTGTGTAAGTTTGCAAGCTTGTCTTTTTTACCAACAAAAGTTGATCTAATAAAAGCTATAACCTCCCCCACTTTGTCTCTCTCATACTGTATCTAGAGTGATATCAGAGTCTCATTCATATTCCAAACACTTAACACCTGCCTATGTTTCTCCTCAAATAGGCTTGTTCCCAGTTCTATTAAAAAATCAACAAACAAAAACATTTTACTGCAGCTAATGTAGACCTACTGGGTATGTCTACACTATGTGTTTAAGTCAACTTAAGGGCCCATAAGTCGACTTAAACAAAGCCCTGTCTACACTGCAGGGCAATAAAGTCAACTTTAGGGTCCAGTAAAGTTGACTTTGTAAGGTCCATTTATAAAGTCGACTTTACCATTAAGTCGACTTTATTAAGTCGACTTAAGGCAATGTGAACTAACTAAGTCGACTTAATAAAGTCGACTTAATGTAGTGTGCCTTACTAAGTCGACTTAATAAGGTCTACCTGAAGTCGACTGTAAGTAGACTTTATTAAGTCAACTTAATAAAGTCGATTTTGCTTTTATAGTGTAGACATACCCACTGTGATTGCACTTGTCCCTTTTGGGTAGCTGAGATGTACAATAGAGGGATGGATGGCTCTTTTTGCAACACCCTTTCTTTAGTACCATAGTGAAGAACTTGCGCCATTGAGCGGTATAGTTGACTGAGAAATTTAAAAGCTTGTGGGGGTGGGAAAAAGTTGGATAAGGCAACTGGAAAAAAAAAAGTGTATGTGTTCCTGGGGTGGGGTGGAGAGAGAAGGGAGTTTCATTCTGCAGGTCTGAACTTTAAAGATCTGTGACATACAGGATATATTTGGTATTTTCAGCCATCGTAAAATAATTTTGAGTGGAAAACTGGCTCCAACTTTATTATATTTTATTCATGTTTATATTTGATAGGTGTTCAGAACTGATGATGGAATAGACATGAATAGTAAATGTTTGAAGGGAATTCAAAATAGGAAAATTGCCTTCCATTGTCTGGAATACTTTGCAGATTTCTTCTCATATTTGACAGCTGTGTGAAAAATACAAGCCAAAAGAAATAAGGAAAAAATAAACAGAGTCATTCATAGTTGTTATGGCCAGAAAGGATCATTATGACTGCATAGTCTCAGCACTTGGATAACAGACCATAGAACCTTTCCCAGTAATTTCTGCATCGAGCCCTTAACTGGCTCACTAATCAAATCCATAATTGCTCATATGATTTTTGACAGGTGTTGTTTACTAAAAGGAACCACATGAACTCTATTTTATACAATCTTTTTGCAACTGGCGATGTCTACACTATAAAAGTAGACCTTATTAAGTCGACTTAGTAAGGCTACACTACAATAAGTCGACTTAAAATGGGTGCCCTGGCTTAATTCGACTTTATAAAGTCGACTTAGTGGCCCCACTGTACTGTCGACTTAGTAACTCCACATTGCCTTAAGTCACCTTAATAAAGTGGACCTTATAAAGTCAACTTTACTGGACCCTAAAGTCGACTTTATTGCCCTGCAGTGTAGACAGGGCTTTGTTTAAGTTGACTTAAGGGCCCTTAAGTCGACTTAAACACATAGTGTAGATGTACCCATTGTCTGAATAAGTGTTGACATTATGTGAAGATGAAATATCTAAACAGAGCCAGTTTTAGTAGATATGGGCTGCAGCAAACGTATGATAATTCATATGAAAGAAAATAAGCAGAGATTAATGTTGAAAACCCTGAGTTAACATTAGAAGTTGTCATAGTAGTTTTTCTTATTCCATCTTTTTGGTTGCTGATGCATTATTTCCTTTCATTACTCAACTTCCAGATCTTCTATTTAGTAATCATATATGACCAGGAAAATATGTATGAGACAGGACAGGCAGTATTCTTTCAATAGGCCACTGGGGGAATTCATTAACAATTTAATTAATTCCCTCTAAAGGGAGTCATTCTTCAGAACAATCTCTGTTTAACCTGTGGTAAATCGTTCTGAGATTACTAGACTGGGAGTGCCACACACTTTCTTCAATGGGCTATCGTTGGATTAATATGCTTATAACTCACTGTCCTGTTAACAGAATTTTGGATTCAAGTTAGTATATATGTAATCAACCACAGGATTTTATCATTCTAGGTATAGTATTGGTAATAGTCTTAGGTTTTATTATTTGTATCAATAATTATTTGGTCTGCAGTACACCTAAAATCCCTATATTCATGACCTTGTACTGACATAACAAAGAAAGATGATCCATGCCCTGAAGAGCTTATATTCTAAGAATGAAATAGACAAATGGCTATAACAAACAGGCTCTATTTTATATATTATAGATCTTCCATAATTTCCTTCTTTGAAGACATGAAATTAGTCTTCTATCTCCCTACATAAACCACACTTCTCCCCCCAAAATCTCATTTCGGCTTCACCTGCTGTGTTTTCCCTGGTTGGGACCTACTTGTGATGTCTATGATCTCCAAACCATGGCTAGTGCCACCACAATGAGCCAGCTTGCTATAGCTGTGTGTTAGATTGCATATTTCACCCAATTGATAGCCATGTTTTTCAGGACCCTGGCATCTTTCAGGCCTTTTGGCAGCTAGCATGCATGCTGCATTCTGAGATGAGTTGCAGACTGTGTAAGAGAAGTGTGTGAAAGACATGTCTTTCTCCCAACTGCCTTTTTACATCTTATTCCCAGGAAGACCATACCTAGCCAGGATCCTCATGCTCTATAAGAAGAGGGTAAGAGCTTGGCTGGAAACGAGACCACTGTTTATAGTCTATAAACAAAATAAAAAGCTGAAAAACTGATCTCTTCTGCTCATGAGAAATATTTTCAGAAATACAACATGCTTTCCAATGATCCGCAGACACTACCACCTCCCTCTCTCTTCAGAAGCTTGTAGTTCAAGTCCTACTCATCTCTGTATTAAGTATTACACAGTAAAAGCCTGCCCCAAGGAGATTCTAACAAACCAAGAGGAGAAGCAAGCAAGCAAGCAAGCATCTGAAGAAATAAGAAATAGAAGAATTGCTGGTACTAAATATGAAATTTCTACAATGAGGGAGAGGAAATAAATGGAAACAGAGAACATAACCAAGCAGGTGCCCCCATTCATGGCACTAAAGAAGGGTTGTTTTTTAACCTGATTTAATGTTGCTTTTTCACATCACCTACAGGGAGAGTTTAGAATTTAGATTAAGAAGATAATTAATCCATAAGAAAATGTTTACTGTAAGTAGCAGTCCACAATAGGCACATGTGCACTCACTGTAGTACCTCAAAGAAAAGAAGTGAGATGTCTGGGCATTTTCCTGAGTTATGCCTGAGGATCTTACATTTTTCCCCAGGAGAAAAGTGGCATCAGCTACCCCTGAAGCACTTGTGGATTTAATTACAGGCCTAGAGTAAAAAGTCTTCTAATCATAGAACATGTACACAAGCAGTGGCAGAGCACACCACAACATTGTGCTTCAACTGTAACATGGAGGGACCTCCTAAGGGAACTAGGTAATTCAGTCTTCTTTACCACTAAATCACTGGCCCCTGCTGAGACTGCTAACTGTGGTGGAAGTTTTTAGTGATGGGGATGCTTTTCTTCTAGAACTGTAACAACGCCAACCTTATTTTACACCAGGGCCATCAAGCATCTATGAATCTGGGCTGAATCTTCAGCAATCTAGAACTAATAAAGCTTATTACCATCCATTCTTCTCTCTTCTAAAACTTTCAAAACCATCAGAAATCAAACACAAGTCAAGTGTCCATTTAGTGATACATGAAACTATTCCTTTGTTGCTCCCTTGCATAGTATGAGGGAAATTACCTAATGCCATTAAATTATTAGTAAATGCTACGGGTGCATAACATTATATAGAACACTGCATGAGCCTGGGAACACTTAAATTCTCTTTAATCAATTTTTTAAATTAATTTAAATTTTTATTTTCTTTATATTAAAAACTTATAAAGTTTAAGATACAAAAATAGCAATAAACAACCCCATTTCAAATAATAACCAACGGTCCCTCAACCAGGTTCTTAGGCAACAGTATGGGGAGATGTGATAAGAAAAAGGATGACTGATTTTGTTTAAAAAGATGTTAATTACCTGTAAAAGAGATTATAACCATAATTACATTGCAAGTGTCAGTTCACAACAGGAATAACTCTCAAGGTGGTCAATCAACTTTTATAAATGACCAGAATAATATATAAAGACTTTTTAAAAACTGCTTTATAAAGTCAGAACATAAAAGACAGACACTGTGTAATGCCAAATTCAGTAAGACTCTCTTCTTCAATGTGATAAGGTACATTTTCAAGGGACCAAAACTTAGTCCATCTGAATTATGCAGGAAATCTTAAAAACACCACCCAAAAAAAAAAAAAAAAAAAAACCCACCGAACAGCATCACTAACAATGAAGCAAGCCAGTTGTCATTTTATGTGCTTCTGCATGAGTCTCTTTGCTTCATCCAAGATAAAATTTACAAGATTAGACCTTGTTTCCAACCCTACACTGAACACTAAAAAGAAATGCAATGCCTACACTCACAGTGAACACAGGGTGCAGAAAAATGTCTCTCTTCCAGTTGACAAATTAGTCAGTTGCCACCATCTATGTGCATCTGTTGCAAAAAAGAAATGGCAGCTGTCTTCTGGGACAAATATTTTTTAAAAGCCATGGGGTTTAAACATCTCTGTACCCAATGACATTCAGCAACCTACATGTTAGAAGGGTTAACTGAAAGGTGTTGCCAGAGAAGCATCAGGGAGTCTCTTTGCCTAAAGACAACCTGTGATGTTGCTTTCAGCACAACTATAAAACACAGCCCACAGTAGGAAAAGGATTTATGATTGCAAGTCCAGTGGAGCTCTCAGGGCTGGTGACCGTACACTAGTTTGTAACTACAGACACAGGGAACATAAAATACTGGACAGGTGGGTGTCAGATCCTTACATTGTGGTTGCTTACAACTGTCCCGAACTCCTGGTTTGCACTATTCACCTGAATGATGCAGTCCATAGAGAGTGGTACATAGGAACCAGCAAAAAATTGGACTTTTAATCCAACCAGGGCCCATAGGAGGCGTAGACCAAGGAGGCTGAAACCAATGGGGTAACCCAAACCCTGATGAAAATAGCCAGATCTCTCACATTAACCTGGTTTTACCTGGGGAACAGAAAATACAGGTAATGAACTATCAGTCCTAAGAAGATTCTAGAGGACTGCTAAGAGTATACCATGCACGTGGATTGTTACAGAAAACAAGACATGATGTTGGTATATGTCTTTAATATGGGACCTGGAATGTGAATGTGCTAGTGTAAACATTTTAGCAAATGGAAATATAAGAAAATTTGTCCTTGTTCTGAAATTCAGTGTGCTTTTTGGTTTACTATCTCCCAGTACCTAAAAAGGAAGTGTTGAAGAGAAATCAGGACCCAGAGACTAACAGCTCCCAGTGTCAATAGAGGGAGGCCAACACTACAGCCTGACTGACTGACAGAGCTGGCCGGCTAAGGAAGGAGTTAGGTGTAAGTTGGAGTTGCCTGGGTCAGAGTGGGTTGGGAGAGAACCACACCCATAGCAGCAAGCAGCAGAGAGGACCCGAGAAGCAGTGCCACACCAGCCAGAGCTAGATGGACCAGAGGAGCAGCCCTGGGAGCAGAGCTGGAGGGATAGCAGCAACCAGGCTGAATGAGAGTACAGCTGGGGCTGGAGCAGTCCAGACTCAAATGCAGTGAGCGTGTGGGGAGAGTGAGAAGGATCCTGAACAGAGGGTCCAGTGCAGGGAGACACCACCAGCCCAAAGGTCTTGCAGTCTAGACGTGTAGGGGGATTGTGACCCTGAGAGAGGATCCTTCCTCGCAGCATTGTCCCCACCATTTCAAGCCTGAGGCTTTGTGGCCACCTCTAAAGCAAGCGTTTGACCCACAGCATCTCATTCCCCCCATGCAAGCCAGGATGAGGGAAGATGGTCTGGGACATGCGAGCAACAGACTGCTTCTTGGAGACAACGTGTGTGATGGCCCCATGCCCATGGAACAGCATTAGGTAATTTTCTTTACCCTTTCCCATTTTCACTCATTGTTTTTAATTGGCTGCTGTTTAATAAATTATATTTGCTTTGAACTACATGGAATGATTTGTGGGTAAGGGAGGCATCCATTTTGGAGAGAGTATCCAAAAATGGGGACAGTATAGCTCAGGGGTGGGCACACTAGTGACCTGTGGAAGCCTTTCATCTGGACCTCTAGTTGATCCTGGCAAGAGCATGGTGGTCATTTCCCCTGCCTGGTGCAAGCCCTCCCACCACATCTGCTGAGTGACAGCCTGGCAGGAGCATGGTGGCCACTTCCCCCTCCCGGCCCTGCCCTTCTCGCACAGTGTGCGGTGGTGGGGCCCTGTCTGGCTGGAGCACGGCCACTGCGCACTGCGGCTCTCCCAGGATGGGAGCTCAGTGGTGGCTCCCTGGCTGAAGCCCAGTGACAGCTCCTCCAGGGCACAGTAGCTCCCTGATCAGAGCGCAACAGGCCTCCCCCTGCCCTCTGCGGCACCACCATTTCTCCTGCCCTCTCCACCCTGCCTAGAAGCTAACATGGCCCTCAGGCCAAAAAGTTTGCTCACCCCTGAGCTAGCCCACAGCAAGATTTGGGGTGAAGTCCCCCAGGACTCCTGGCCCTGCCTTCTCAGGGTCACAAGGACTCTCTTTCCACTCTCCGATGTGGCAAAGTCCTCAATGTCAGGCATGCCTCTGGGCAAAGGAAGTGGGAGCAATCCTTTCACCAGCCAACTCCACAGGGGTAATGTATAAGCCAGGAAAGTTTTCCACAATAGCAGGGCCATTTTCCCACTTTCATAAAGAATGGGAGGATGATACTGGCAGCTGGGAAATCCCCACACTACCTGGCAAAATTCTGCCCTTAGCAGGACTTTCAGAATGTCCTAGGTTGGATCATAAAACATTATGCTCCACAACTCAAGGGAGTAAACTGACCATTTTGCAGAACCGTCATAGCACAGAGTTCCTTACACCGTTAATATTTTTAGTCACTGTGCGGCTTCAATCAGATGACTCAGATGTGTCCCAAGTCTTGCTTATAAACACCCTCTCAGTCCCAAATGCACTTTTCCTGGTGACTGCTTGGTTCTTTTCAGACTTGATGAAATATCCCAGGTTTCCATTTCAAAGCAAGTCATGGCCTGAAGAGTCAACTACAAATACAATTTCGC
The DNA here is from genome assembly GCA_007922195.1 of Podocnemis expansa. Lineage (NCBI taxonomy): Eukaryota > Metazoa > Chordata > Testudines > Podocnemididae > Podocnemis > Podocnemis expansa. Next base: position 27,493,227 of record ML682060.1, read on the forward strand.
CCATCACCAGTTCTGTTCTTCAAAGACTTAGAGACAGTGTGTAATAACCTCTCTATGAAGGGACAGGAAATGCTGAGCTGCTGGGCTTTACAAAGATTCTTCTAATGTGACTAGTGATCTAACCATATCTTGCAAAATCTCTGAGCAGCAGCTCAATTCCTTAAGAAAAGGAGCACACATGAGAAATGGCGATGCTGATGTAGGAGGAGGAAGAACAGGCACACAGAACTGTCCACATTTTAGCAATCAGGTTAATAAGACTGAGTGGTCTAACAAACAGCTTTGCTCATGCAAGAGAGAGATATTTTCTTACAAGTGAGCTGCTTTCCCCTAGCCAGGCCACACCCCTTCATAGAAGCACAGTTTTGGGGCTGAGAGCTGCAAATCATATCTACATTAGGAAAAGGTAGTTCAAATTTGTTAATAAGTTCGAGTTTAGTTCAAACTAAATGTGAACTTAGTATGAATTAACAATGTGGACTAATTCAAACTGAGGTTAGTTTGAAATAATCCACTTTTTTAATTCGAACTACTGTAACTGCCCTTAGTTCGAACTTATTAAGTCCAAACTAAGGGTTAATCCTTGTCTACATATCCTTAGTTTGAACTAACTGGTAGGTCTTACTAGATCAAGCTAAGGAATTCCTTAGTTTGAACTAATGAAAGCCTGATGTAGACAGGCAAAAAGTTAGTTCAAATTTAGCCTCCTTAATTCAAACTAAGTTGCAAGTGTACACATACCCTATGAGAATAGGCAGTGTCTGCTCCCCACAGATGGGGAGTCAAAGATGGGGGTCTCTGCTTGCAAGACCTAAACTCCTCAAAATGCTACCCACAGCCAAACACAAACCAGAAAAATAAAATATCCATCCCTGACACCATCTAAAATTAAAACAAAGAAAGCAACAGCAGTATCTCCAGCCCCCCTCCCAAACAGACCCACAATCACTTGCAGAAAGGAAAGAAACTAAAAAATAGCCTGATAAAAAGCCATGTTTAGCATTTATTCATACTAGAAAGGGAAGATGAGATCTCTGAGGGAAATTTTAGAAAAAGATCCTATTCTCTTCCATTGTTACATCTCATCTACTTTCCTTTGTCTCTCTTTAAATCCAATATTTCCTTCAAAATTCTGGCAGGTATATGTTTTTAGTAAAATATGTAGTACACATTATTCACTATGTATTTTGATCATGTAGTAAGTTTAAAATTAAAGATAACTTGGGCTCATAATAAATGTGTTAATGTATGTTTTTAATCCTTCCCAAAATATAATAGTTCATTCAGACAAATGACTGCAGTTCCAATTCATATCTACATCATTAGGCTATCCTGTTTGTTTCTTATCATTTGAGACTAAAATTGTTTCCTTTGTAAAGGTAAAAACAGTCTTTCATACTTAAATCAAACTGCTGCAGAAACCAGTTTATTTTTTATCTTTGCTGCCATCCTACGTAATACAGTACCTGTATCTGCTTCATATTTCCTTATGTCTTCCAGATTCAAGCTGAATTCCCAGACAAAAACTGATTACAAATTTTGATCTCTCAGCTTAGAGTATAAAACCAGAAGCCGTTTTGTACCTTATTTGGTTTCCCAGCTGCCTTCATTGCTGTGTGGGCTTGCCATTACCTCCATATTTCCAGCTAAATCACCCGTTATAAACAGGAATGTGTATTTCTTCAAACTTTCTCTTGTCTGTGTGCTGAAATTCTTAAAAATTTCAAGGTAGTTACTTTTACTTTCGCTTCTTCACCTACTGAGCCAGGACTTAACTCAATGTTTGCCATGGTAATTATCTTTGATATCACGTTAGGTTTTGCTGTTGTAGACAGCTCTCATTAATAAATTAGATTCAAAGAGTTGTAACCTGTCTGCCAGGGAGAGAGGACAGAACAAGAGCCGGGTTCTATATCTAGGGCTGTGTTCAGACGAGTTTTATTTCGAAACAACAGCCATTGTTTCAAAATAAAATTTCTTATGTCCAGATGACGTTCTGTAATTTTGAAACAACAGGACCCTGTTGGTTCGAAATAACGGCCGTTGTTTCGAAACAGTAAAACCTCGCATGAAATCGAAATAGCCATTGTTTCAAAACAATGGCATTCGGACACGTTGTTTCGCAACAATGGCTATTTCGATTCCGGCTTGACTTGACCTTCTTCCTCCCGGGGTGCTCTGGGCCAGGAAGTGCCTTGCCAGCCTGGTGCCTCGTGCCAGCAGGCTACAGGCAGCATGGCACAGGCTCGTGCTCCTGAGGCAGAGGGGCGACACTGGGCCCCAGTGTGGTCCAGGGAGGAGACCTCTGCCTCCTCAGGATCTGGGACAGTGAGGACGTCAGGGCCAGGTTCCAGGCACATCATCAGAACGTAGACGTGTACTGGGACATCAGTGAGGCCTGTCTGCCGAGGGGAATGAGTGCACCACCGAGCAGGTGCACTCAAAAGTGAAAATCCTGAGGCAGGACTATGCCTGGGCCAGGGAGGCGAGGCGGCTCCACGGGGCAGCAGCTGCCACCAGCTTCCCCCTTTATCAGGAGCTCCATGCCTCCCTGGCCCAGGAGCCCAGTGGACTGCCTTCACGGCTGGTGGACTCTGGGGAGCCCCGTACCCTGGCCACCTCATCCCCAGAGCTGGAGGGGCCTCCTCTGACCCTGAGGAGCCCCTCAACGTCGGGGACAGCAGCCAGCCCAGCACTGCTCTACCTGCTAGCCCAGAGTTGATCCCTGCAGGGGAGGAGCGTGCCACCAGCCCAGAGGAGGAGCCACAGGAGGAGGAGGAAGCCACCCTGGAAGGGATGTCATGACGGACATCAGGCGTCCCAGTCAGTGACTGTTCCCCCCCCACCCCAAGCAGGGAGGCCCAGCCATGGAAGCCATGGGTCCCGAGGGGGTCATGGCCCTGGGACGGTGGGGTGCACAAGCTGTCCCATGGATGTGGGTGGCAGGGAGCCATGTGCACACAGGGTCCCAGGTCCAAACAGGACGGGGGTCCCTCAACACGGGGGTGGCAATAGGAAGACATGGCAGCATGCAGGGCAGAGAGCCTGCAGCCAGCACAGCTGGCACATGGCCTTGAGAGACCCCCAGGCCGCATGCTGCTGAGGACAGCCCACTACTGTGGGCCATGAGGCCACACGCCCCCTGAGTGCAGTGTACACAGCACGGAGATTGGGAATCCTGCTGGCTGTGAGGGCAGGGCTGTTTGCAGCTCACAGGCTGCACACACCATGCCTGTAGCCTGACAGTAACTGTTCTCGCTTCTGCCCTGCAGCTCATGCACCGACCCACCAGCCTTCCCTGAGGAGCCCGCTGACCACCGCCCATCACAGGAGGCGAGGCTGCCAGACCCAGGACGACATCCTGGCCAGCCTCCTCCACCTTGGCCAGATGGTCGAAGACTCATCCCGGGTCTGGCGTCTGGAGCAGGGCAGGCAGCAGGACATGGCCATCTGGCAGCTCCAGTGTGCCGTGGACGCAGACGACCACTTCGTGGCTGCCATGTAGCGCCAGGTAGCGACGATGGAACGGTAGGCAACTGCGCTGGAGAACCTCCATACGGTCGTCCTCCAGCTTGCCACCTGCCTTGTCCCACCCAGACCAGGTAGGACCTTCCCCTCAGGACCCCACAGTCCCTTGCCACTGGCACCCCCAGACTTGGGGTGGCCTTGGGAGTGCGGGGCATGCCTCCTAATATGCCCCCTCAGTTGTCTCCAACCCCCCAACCCACATCCCCTGTCCCACTGAAGCCCCCCCGTTGTGCCCCCACTTGACCCTTCCTGCCTCCCAAGCTTCACCTTCCCTAACCCCTGTAAATAGACCAAGTTCACCCATGTTAATAGTCTGAGTTCAGTGTTTTATTGGGTTGGGTTCAGGTTATGGGGGGGACGGGCAGTGTGGTGGGGCAGGCCTGGCCCTCAAATGTCCTCCTGGACAAACAGGTCCCGCAGTGCCTCTCGCACTGCATTCACTCTGGGTGGCAGTCGCTCCATCAGGTCCAACACCTCTGGCTGCTGGAACCAGGCACTGACGAGCTCTGCCTCAGCCTCTCACATGGTGGGTACTGGCTTGCCCCCGAGCTCGCAGAGGTTATGCAGCTCCACGCAGGCACTGATGACCTCTGCGGTTCTGGCCTTGACGAGGTGCAGGCGCGTGAGGAGGCACCTCCAGCGGGCCTTCAGTCTGCCAAATACCCGCTCAACCATCTGGTGGCAGCAGCTGAGGCGGCAGTTAAAAAGCTGCTGTCCAGCATCCTGGGGTCCCATGTAGGGGTGCATGAGCCAGGGGCGGAGGGTGTAGGCCGCATCCGAAACAACGAGGATGGGCACCTCGACTTTCCCAATGGTGATATCATGGAGGGGAAGAAGGTGCACACCTCCATGCACCGGTACAGGGAGGAGTTGCACAGAACCCTGGCATCGTGTGCCCTCTCTGGCCATCTGACATAGCAGTTCTGAACGATGCCCTGATGGTCCACAAGGGCCTGCAGGATGACCGAGTGGCATTCCTTCTTGTTCCAGTATGTGACTGCCCAGTGCGGTGGGGCTTGCACGGGGATGTGGGTGGCATCGAGTATTCCCCCTGCAGTTCAGAAAGCCTAGGGTGGCGAGGCCGGTGACAGTGTCCTGCAGAACTCCCTGGGTGACGAGGCGTGGCAGCAGGACTGTGCTGATGGTGTGGGCGACCTGCAGCAGCAGTTCCCAGATGGTGGACCTCCCGACGCCGAAGAGCTGGGCAATGGACCGGTGGGACTCAGGAGTGGCCATTTTCCAGAGAGTGACGGCAACTCTCTTGTCCACGGGGATGGCTGCCCTCATCACTGTGTCCCTTTGGCACAGGACTGGGGTGAGCTCGGTGATGAGGTGGATGATGGTCTCCCTGCTCACCCAGAAGTTCCTCCTCCACTGCTCATTGCTCCAGGTTCGCAGGACAACCTGCTCCCACCAGTCTGTGCTGATGTCCAGTGCCCAGATGCACTGTGGCACAGAAGGGGGACTGGGAGCTATTGCTGATGGGAGGGCCACTGAGACGATGGTCCGGGGCTCAGCCCCGGGCTCATTGGGCTCAGGGAAGAGTGTGTCCCACAGCAAGGCAGCACCCTGCAGGCTAGCAGTGGGGCTACTAAGTGCTTGAGGATGCTATGGGAGCCAGGGAGCATCCATAGCCATCTCTCTCACAAGCTCCTGGGAGTCACAATGGACAGGAAGGGGAGGTCAGTTCCTGCTTTTATGCAATTGGCTGGCAACATGGATGCCGACATGGCCAGCAACATGGCCCAGTGAGCCGGCCATGTTGCCACACCTCCCATGCTGCCCCTCTGCTAAAAATCAAAATAGCATGTCCACACAGAGGGCATGCTATTTTGATTTAAGGGTTTCCCTTATTTCGAAATAACAGCTTAGGGGTGAACACAGCCTAGGGGTTTTCAAATAATGTTACACCACCAACCGGCTTGAGTCCCCACCCAGTTTTCTGGGAAATCATGCGCTGTTCCCTGGGCACTCTAAAAGAGATAATGCTTCCCTGCTTGCAAGCACGAGTCTGAGTGTAGTATACAGAACTTGTAATAGTAATAAAAACAGAATGTAAAAGGCCCAATAACAAAAATCAGCACTGACCTGGAAAAATCAGTGCAAAACAGGTTCCCAACATGATCCCACGCAGCACAACAGCACATGTGAACTCAATAGCAAAACCAGCACTGCTCTGGCAAATCAGTGCTAAAGAGGCTCCCAACAAACCCAGGGTATGTAGGGAGTGTCTTTCACACCAGCTGTCTGCCAATGCCAACCACTGATCACTCACTCCATCCAGCCCACTGCTGGCCACTCTCACCATCCACAGGCTCTGCCTGCTCCTCTTCAGCAATTTCAGCTTAGAGACAGTTTTCCTCTCAGTGATTTCAGCTCAAAGAATGTTTCCTGTCTCACTAATCTCAGCTCTTAAACCTTACATATCTGCAAACAGCTTTTCCTATTAAAACAAAAGAAAGGCTTTACAAAAAGCCTGGCCACATCTATCATTTAACAGTAGGGCTGGCGGTGGGGTGAAGCAGCACCTCAGATGTTAGCTCCAGACTGAACTAATGCAAAATCCCCCACCCCTGTTTTTACTTCACCAGGCTGGAAGAAGGGGGTGGCCCCTCTAATATTCTTTTTGCTAAGGGTAGTTTTTATCATTTAACCCACCTAAACAAAGTTTGATCAAGCACGAGAGTAGCATATTACAAAAGACAGTATTTCATGTTTCTCTTTAGTAGAATTACAGATATTGACAGATTCGTGATCAGATCAACCCAAATACCATTACCCATATTGCTCTGCACCCATAGTGTAACTATGCAAATATTCTTTGTGCTCATGCAAATACAAAACTCATGCAGATTAGTTGCCCCCACCCCCCAAGAAGTTGTTAGGGGCAGCTTCTAAGCCTGCCTTACAGAGTAAATAGTCAAGTCTTCTTTTATTCAGCCGTACAACTCAGAGCTCCCCATTATCACATGCTGCACTCACCCTGCAAATAGTATAGTGGTTAGCACCTCTGCTTAACATAGAGAAGGTCCTGGGTTCAATTCCCAGGGGGTTGGACTCAATGATCTCATGAGGTCCCTTCCAGCCCTATGATTTGATTGATTGAAAACTACTGCAAAGAAATCACCTGTTTCTCACTGATAAGGTACATTTCATGTGTATCTGTAAATATCCATCTACTTCACTGTCATTACCAAGTGCATATAGAGGGTGTTTTCAAAATAACTTATTAAAATGTGCCAAGTTAGTCACTCTATTTAATATAATTGACTGATGATAAAAATATTGAAAAGACAAAATGGGCTCTATTTGACTAATATAATCTCCTGGAAGTGAATTACTTTGACCAGGGCTGGCCCAAGGTTTTTTGCCCCCCTTGCCAAGGGGCTCAGGCTGAGTGGTGGGCTGCACAGCGGGTCAAGTGGCAGGTCAGCAGAAAGGCCCATGCCCACTCTCCCTTGCACTCCTCCTAGCCCTCCCAAGCCTGTCCCTAATCTTCCGAGTCCCTGCCCCGCAGCACTTATCTTTGCTGGAGCAGGTAGCTGAGCCAGCCAAACAGCTGGTTTCCTGGATTTTCTGCCTTGTTCCACCCTGGGGTATGTGCCTGTTTACAGCACAGTGAGAAATTTAAAATGGCCTTGCTGGCCCCAGCCTGGTGGGCCCTGGTCCCCCTTAAAGTCTGGTGCCCTAAGCAATTGCCTAGGTCACCTCTATGGTAAGTCCCGCCTTGACTCTGGCTCAAAGTATTTATACTGTACTGTTTGTATTTTAGGTCATATATTTCTTCCAGAATTATCCATGATTAAGCATTTAAAAATACATGCTTGTGGCATGTCTTGTTTTTCATGGATTATTCTAATTTTTATTTATTTGTTTTTTGTTATATAATAAATATCTTGACAACTAGGTCAAACCCAAGGCTTTACTAGGTAGGTTTAAAACTAAAATATTTTTTTCTATATTAATCAAGTTACAAGTCAAACTGACTTTTACAGAACATGTACTTTTGGCAGAGGGCCATGCAATTTATCTTGATTTAACAACCTACTTTGCTTCCATGTCTGTCCTCCATGTATAATTGTCCCACAACCAACCGTGCCTCCCCCCAAGCCCTGCTAAACACCATAGTGTTACTGTGGATCTTTAACTAGAAGAACCTGAACAAACTTCAGCTGGAATTTCAAAATGGGAGAATTATTAAATGCTTCATATGCCAAAATTAAATATTTCACTGAGATTATAGAAAATGCAATCGCCGGAAGAAGAGTCAATGTGTTAAACTGTGAGACTAGTTTCAGACAAAGTGTGAAATAGAACATTTCACCTTGACTGTTTTTACATTCACTAGTACCTATACAAGAAATTTACTACCCATGCATAACTCACATAACACATCTACCTTTAGCCTGAAGGGAGAATTTAACTCCAAAAACTCCATATCTTGGCTGGGCTTCTTGCAACTATTAGTAAGGAGCATGCTGGTTTGCATTCCCCTTTAATTTGCCATCTTTCCAGGGAGAATTGCTAAAGAGTTTTCCCAGGTAGGGCGTGGCCTTCCCACAGAGGAGAAACAGTAATGGGGCAGAACTGTCATAGACAGAAAGACACCAGTAGATGCGAACAAGTGGAGCCTCAGCTGAGGAGTAGTGTGCATATATTTGCTACTCTCTAACTTTCCCCATCCAACCATAAGTGTAGTTGCCAGATAATTAATGTTGTCCTCTCCCTCCCGAGCACTAGTGGGGCAGAGAACTAGAGTAGTGGTATAGGCAACAGCAAGCTGGTAGAAAGCAAAAGAAAGCCTCTCTGTCTTGTGGAGATTGGAGGCATATCATAGCAAAGTGGTTCTCAACCCACAACCCAATAGGCACACAGCTGCAGGCCAGGTGTGTGCTAAAAATAATTCAGAGTTTGCCATTTCTGGGTCCCAGGAGAAGGTGGTATCAGCTGAGTCAGAGAAGGCACCATGCTGCCTTGCCTGGCCTACCAGAGTGCTCCCTGCCAATAGGGAAGGCAAAGCAATCCCCCTGTGGCAGGGAGAAGTTCTCCTTTGAGCGCTGCTCACATCACTCAGTTACAGATGTCTACGTGCCACAGTGCACGGTAGCTTGGAAAGTCTTTAGCGTTATCCTGTCAGGTCAGGGTGCACGGCCAATGCCCCCTCCACACCTCGACCGCGGCTATATAGGTGACCGTGATCCTGACCCTCCCAGTTCCTTTTTCCGCCATCAGCATCGGTTTCAGATCAGCATAATCTCGCAAAACGCAAGCACCTATCTTTCGCACGAGATTCGAGATGCAAGGTTTCAAGCCATGCTTAGGATGCTGCAAGGCTTTTCTGATGGACGACCTGCATGAGAAATGTCTCACTTGCCTGGGTGAGTCCCACCTTGTGGCAGAGTGCTCCATTTGCTGGTCCTTCAAGCTGAGGACTCAGCTGGAAAGGAAGTGCCACCTCGTCTTGATCTTGGGGAATGGAGCCACCACCCCCAAAACCGGCTGAGCCACTAGCACCCCATCAGATCCCCAATCAGCCCGGGTGCAGGACTCCTGCCGATCATCAGTACTAGGCTTGAAATCCCGACCTGCTATGGTACCGCCTCGGCACCAACCTCGCCAGCCACTGGGTAGCCTTTCAGCTGCCCCAAGAAGGTCACCAGCACAGGCAACCCTGACAACCCGTCACGGGCACTCAGATTTGGCCCCAGTGCAGAAGAGAAAGAAAAGGACCAAAGCGGCACCATCCTTGTCGGCGCTGCAGGGCCTGGTACCGTCCCCTATGGTACCGCCAGCAAGCCTGGTCCCACCGTCAAGCCCAGCAACACTGGACCCAGCACCATCACTGGTACTGCCACATCTGGTGCCGTCATTTCCGGTGCCGCCAAACCCAGTACCGCCCATCGCAATGTCAATACTGGTACTGGCATGCAGCTCTACACCCTTCTTCAACCCGGTACCGACAACCAGCCCAACACCGGGTCCAAAAATGGCATCTCCCAGCCATCCTCCTCTACCACAGTCCGGTACAGAGGGGCAAGAAACTCCGCTCCATCGCTCCTCTGAAGAGCTCTCGGTACCGGGCTCCCTGACATTGGGAGGAAGGTCCTCCAGGTTGTCCTCTGAGGACCCCTTCCTTCCCCCTCAGGAGGAGCATCTGTGGAAGAGACCTCAAAAACACTCCTTATCTCCGAGCTCAAGGAGACCGTGGCCGCAGGGAGAAGCCTCCGGTCTCCCCAGGGTACCCACGCGTCTAGCAAAATCACCTCACAATGGATGGACTCTTGACTGGCTGAACACGACAACAGATGATGTCTCCTCTTGTTACGCTCGGTCACCATTGCCGAAGTCCTCGGACTTTTCTGACGATGAACCTGACCCTAACTCTACACAATGTAGTAGGTCTCAGGCCCAATCCTCCTCTTCACCTGATGAGCGCCTAATTCACATGTCCACCGACTGCGAGGGAGACCCCCCGCGTCGAGCAGGACATCCTCCGCCGCATGGTGGCAAACCTAAAGTTGAACCTGGGGGTGATCCAGGAGGAAGATGACCCTCTCTTCAATGCGTGCCGTAGAGCCGCTCCAGCTAAAGTTGCGATCCCCTTGCATTCAGGGGTATTCCATATTGTCCAGGAACACTGGCAAACAACTTCCTTGATCCCACTAGTGTCCAAAGTGGCGGATAAGAAATACTACGTCTCCCCAGAAGGATTCTCCTTTCTGTTCCATCATCCCACCCCAGGATCCCTGGTGGTTGATGCAGTAAACCAAAGGGAGAGACAGGGCTAGCTGAGCTCCATGCCCAAGAACAAAGAGGCAAAGAAGCTCAACCTCCTGGTGAGGAAGGTTTACTCCTCTGCTGCCCTCCAGCTGTGTATTTCCAACCACTCAGCCTTAATGACACGATACATCTTCAACCTGTGGGAAGCCATGAGAAACCTCCACACGGCCGTCTCCGAGGAGCGCCTGAGAGACTTTGAGGCAATGCTCGAGGAAGGAGAAAGGGCATCTAGGGATGCCCTAGCAGCAACCTAGGATGCAGTGGATACGGTGGCCCGCACAATGGCCTCCGCAGTCATCATGCATCAGTCGGCCTGGCTCCAAGGCTCTGGCCTGTCCACGCAGATGCAGCAGATTACTCAGGACCTCCTCTTTGAGGGCCCTGACCTCTTTGTCTCTTCCACAGACGCGAAGCTGCATGGCATGAAAGACTCAAGGGCTACACTTTGAGCCCTCGGGATATACACTTCATAACCCACCAGGCACTCCTTGAGACTGCATCAGCAACTCCAGCAGCAGTTACAGCAACTAAAGCAGCAGCTGCAACTGCAGAGTCAGTTTCCCCAACGTCATCTTAGGGACCTGGACAAAGACAAGAACCAATCAGGTAGAGGAGGGAAACTCAGTGCTTCACATTCTGGATGGCACAGACAGGGATCTGACCACATCTGGCTGTAAACAGCATTTTTGACGGTCCCTTCAAGGGCAGTGCCCCAGGACCCGTTCTCCCCCCACCACCTCCGCACTTTGCCCACCCCCATGGACCCGCATCACATCAGACCAGTGGGTTCTTGACACGGTGGCACGAGGATACCGTATCCAATTCCTTTCAATTCCTCAGGACGGGAAACCGCCCCCTCGTACAGCAGCACAGGATCTGGAACTGCTGGACAGGCTCAAGGCCAAATGCCAAAAGCTTCTATGGTCCCAAGGGAGAGTAAAGGTTCCCAAACGGGAGCACAGCAAAGGGTTCTACTCCCCCTACTTCCTGGTCCCCAAACCCAATGGGACCTGCGGCCTATTCTAGACCTCAGAGCACCCGACAAATACATAAAGAGAATAGAGTTCTGCATGGTTTCCCTATCCCAGATTGTTCTCTCCCTGTCCCCAGGAGACTGGTTCGCAGCCCTTGATCTAAAGGACGCTTATTTTCACATAGCCATCCAACCCCACCCCAGATGTTTTCTCAGGTATGTGGTGGCACGAAACCACTACCAGTACACTGCCCTCCCCTTCGGGTTATTGCTAGCTCCCAGGGTGTTCACAAAATGCATGGCACCAGTCACAGCGTTTCTACGCAGGAGGGGCATAAGAATTTACCCCTACCTAGGTGATTGGCTCATAGTGGGCAAGTCAAGTCAACAGGTGCAAAACCATGTCGACCTGGTAGTGAAACTGTACAAGTTCCTGGGCTTCCGTATAAACTCAAAGAAGTCCAAGCTTTGCCTCACTCAGGACACAGAATTCATTGGGGCACGTTTAAATGCTCAACAGGGCATGGCGTCCTTGCCCCTGTTGAGATTTTGGTCCATTTGCACCATCATCATGGAACTGCAAGCGTCCGGGTTGATCACGGTGCAACGGTGCATGCAGCTCTTGGGACACATGGCGGCTGCCACCTCGGTAATCCAAACAGCTCGCTTGCGGATGAGGCCTTTCCAACTCTGGTTTGCCACGAGGTTCCGGCCAGGGAGAGACCGTCTGGACAAGGTACTCTCAGTCCCCCAGTATGCCCTGGAGTCCCTCCAAATTTGGAAGGACCCCTGCTTTGTGATAGAAGGTATCCTGTTAAGGGAGTCCAAGCCCTCAGTGACCCTGAGAACAGATGCTTTGGACTCAGGTTGGGGAGCTCACCTATCCGGGGTCCTCTCCACTCAGGGTGTTTGGAACCCCGAGGACAGACTCCTCCACATAAACATGAAGGAGCTCTGGGCTATCAGATTGGCCTGCATGACCTTCCTCGACCAAATCCACAGCAGGATGGTCCAGGTCTTCACAGACAAAACAGCTGTGTTTTATATGAACCGGCAGGGGAGGGTCTGCTCCTCGGCTTTATGCGAGGAAGCGAGCAAGCTTTGGCAATTAGCTATAGATCACCACTTTATGCCAACTGCCTCCCACCTGTCTGGGGTAGACAATGGCCTAGAGGACTCACTCAGCAGGAAACCCCTTGAGAATCATGAGTGGTCCCTTCACAGTGAGGTATTCTCCCTGCTGATAAACAGATGGGGAACCCCTCAGGTGGACCTGTTTGCCATGGCACAAAAATCACAAATGTCCCTAAGTTTGTTCCCTTCGGGGTCAGAAGGAAGGTTCTCTCAGCGACACCTTCCTCCTCAGTTGGTCGGGGTCTCTGATATATGCCTTCCCACCAATTCCCCTGATCCACAGAGTTGTATTGAAGGTCCTTGCGGATGGGGTACACATCATTCTGATAGCTCCAGACTGGCCCAGACAACACTGGTTCCCACTCCTGCAGGACATGTCCATGAGGACCCCGCTCCGCCTCCCGCAGTGGGCGGACCTCCTAATGCAGGACTCGGGTTGCCTTCGGCACCCAAACCCAGGCCTCCTGCACCTGCCAGCCTGGATGGTCTCTGGCTCAGCAAGCAAGAGAGATGCTGCTCGGATATGGTTAAGAAGGTCCTGGTTAGTAGTAGGAAACTCTCCACCAGGTCCACTTACATGGCGAAATGGAGGCACTTTTCCACCTGGTGCCACGACAAGGACATAGACCTTATCTCCGCAGCAATACAGGCAACTTTAGCCTATCTCCTAGTTTTAAGAGAAAATGGCCTATCCCTGTCCTCATTAAAAGTCCACCTGGTGGCAATTTCGGCCTTTCACCAAAGAATTGATGGGGCTCCACTCTTTTCACACCCCATCTGTTAAAGGTTCCTGAAAGGGGTGGAAAAGCTTTCTCCCCACTCCCCGTAAACCCACCCTTCAGTGGGATCTGAACATTGTGCTATGGGCTTTGACAGAGCTGCTCTATGAAGACTTGAACTCAGCCACTCTGCTCGTGCTGTCCTGGAAGGTGGCTTTCCTGGTAGCAATCACTTCGGCTAGAAGGGTTTCAGAGCTACGAGCCCTTTCCTCTGAACCCCCATACACATTTTTCTTTCCGGACAAGGTGGGTGTCCGTCACCACCCCTCCTTCTTGCCCAAAGTTGCCACCCCCTTCCACATGAATCAAGAAATCTGCCTGCCAGTTTTCTATCCCAATCCCCAGGTGACAGAAAACCAGAGACGGTGGCACACCTTGGATGTGAGGAAAGCGCTCCTAGTCTCTATTGAGCACACACGATCTTTCTGCAAGATCTCTCAGTTGTTTGTGGCAGTCGCTGAACGCATGAGAGGTGGCCTCTCAGTGCCTCTCCAAATGGATTGTGAACTGCGAAGACTGCTATGGAAGGTCAAACATGCCTCTCCCAGGGACTGTGAGAGCCCACTCTACCAGAGCTCAGGCATCTTCCACAGCCTTCCTCGCTAAGGTCCCAATCCAAGAGATCTGCAGGGCTGCTACGTGGTCGTCAATACATACCTTCACGACACACTACGCCATTGCCCAACAGGCCAGAGATGCTGCTGCTGTGGGCAGAGCTGTACTCAGTGTGGGTAGACTAACTCCTCCCACCATCCTTGGGTATGGCAAGCAGTCCCCTGTAACTGAATGATGTGAGCAGCGCTCAAAGGAGAATGGTTGGTTACTTACCAGTAAATTTACTTCTTCGAGATGGGCTGCTCACATACCTTCAGGTCCCTCCCACCATCCCTGCTAATGGAGTTGGCAAAGATATATGGGAGTGGGAGGGTCAGGATCACGGTCACCTATATAGCCGCGTCGTGGCGTGAAGGGGGCGTTGGCCATGCGCCCTGACCTGACAGGCTAACGCTAAAGACTTTCCGAGCTACCATGCACTGCGGCACGTAGACACCTGTAACTGAATGTATGTGAGCAGCCCATCTTGAAGGACGGTTACTGGTAGGTAACCAACCGTTAAATTGGCAGCCTGCTGCTTCCTCTCTGTCTCTGTGCTGCAGCAGGGACACATTGTATTTTAGGGTTGCCAGGAGGCTGGTTGAAAAGGGAACTAATTATCATGGTTCACTGGCAGAGCGGCAAGCGCCAAGCAGGACTTGTTCTGCTCAGCCAGTGAAGGGTAGGGGGAAGGGCTAGCAGCTGTGGGACACTGCCTCCAGGGTACCAGTGCCTGTAATTGTCCTCTTCTAAGTGTCCTGTTTTTGTACAGAGGTGAGTGCCCTTGGGAGGTCAGGGGAAGAGGCAGTGGGGAAGGAAGAGAGATGGGAGAGGGGGAGTAGAAGGGAATAGGAGAGTGGGATGGAACCATGTGGAGAGGAAAGGGGATGGGGTAGAGGATGGGCCAGAGGAAAGAGAAGGAGATGACAGAGTTGCTGCCACCAGCGGGACCAATGCCTCCTTGCTTCTCGGCATCCAATCCAGAAGCATCCAGAGAAACTGGGGGGAGGCATGTGCCTTCCCACTAGTCATAACTGCATGTTAAAATGAAAGGTACTATGTCAATTTGAATTAATATAATAAATAATAAAGCTTATTTTTTCAGTAGAGATACAAGTAATATATATATATTGTGTGGATGCAGCTCACATTAGACAGGAGAGATCTCATGTGCAGCCCACAATGGTAAATAGATTGAAAATCATTCTCCTAGAGTAATGACAACTGAGGCTTCCTGAGGAGCAGAGGAAGGGGATGGGCAACTTGAGGCGTCTGAAGAAAGGCAGCCCGGTTCACAAGAGATGAGAATCCCTATGGCTGATGACTTATTGGCTCAACAGAGTGCTGGGTGCAGGGTTACTGCCCTGTCTTGCTTTCTGCCCATAGTCTTAGGTAATTAAGGAGTTTTGGGCAGATGGTGCTGTGATAGGGTGGATCAACTCTGCACTGCTATTGTTTGACCCAGCCAGGAGGCTCAGGAGCCATGGATGGAGTGTTTGCTTTGCTCTGCCCCACCTCAGGGGCTATGGATGACTTTGCTCTGCCCTATCAGGGGCCCTAAGTCACCTGATTATGATCCTTCGACTCAACAAGCAATCTTAACTGTGTGAGGGAGTGTATCAACCTGCTTGAGACAAATGCGGGGTAGCCTCAACTGTGAGAGTGCTAAGTCTTTGAGCAGGTGGCCCAGCAGATGAGCAGAGAGGCAACCTGAGGGGTGTCTGAGTCCTAAAATGAGTTTTATAGGCATGAGCCTTTGTTTTCTCTCCTCTCCCATCTTTGTGCCAGCCAGAAAAAGCAGTGATCTCTACCTTCATTTAACATCCATGTTTGCTGTTGTTATACTATGTCATCACCCAGCCAGTCCGCTGACACACAAAATGAACAGTCATGCATGTTAAATTGTCACTTTTTCCTCCAGTATGCCTTTAACATGATGCAACTTTACCAATTTCACTAGAAAAGAAATAAAATGCATTTCTTTTTTCTGTTTGTAAATGAAAAAAACACCATGCTACATAATTCTGATGAAATTCAAAAATTTATAAAGACATGACATCAGCATATCAAGAACTTACCTTTCTGATACCGAACTTTTTCTTCCATATCTTCACATTTGATATAACTATTGTTTTTAACTTCTTAACCATCCATTCTTCCTCAAGCATTGTCCCTATGGCTACACACACATCGTTATTTCAGAATAAGTATTTCAAAAGGAGTTATTTCGAAATAAAGTCCTTATTTTGAAATAAGTTAATTTGAATTAAGAAAGTGTTAATTCGAGTTAAGGGAAAGCCTGCTATTGAAACTGCTGTTATTTCAAAATGGTTATTTCGAAATAAGGCCGTTCGGACATGTTGTTTCAAAACAATGGTGTTGTTTCAAAACAACATGTCCAAACGGCCTTATTTCAAAATAACCATTTCGAAATAACAGCCATTTCGAAATGAATGGGGTTCAAACTGTTTTGAAACGACGGTTCTTATTTCGAAATGACGGATCCCATCATTTTGAAATAAGAAAACATCGTGTGGACCTAATCTCTTTTATTTCAAAATAACCAGTGTTATTTCAAAATAAAAGAGATGGGTAGACATACCCTGTGAGTGCTCCACTTCAAGTGTCAGCATGTGCAGATAGCATCTCGCATCAGGAAGAGTGCACCAATCACTGCCCGCGTGGCCTGCCCCCTCAGTTCTCTCTCAACCGCCCCTGCCCTGAGATGGAGCTCTGCAGCATTCCTTCCCTTTAGGGAAAAAAATTGAAAAATAAGCATTCTGGATAAAGTTTTAATCATAGGTTTAGTCATAGTTCTTTCCCAGATAGTTTAGCGAGTTCATTTGATTTCTTTTTTTTTTTTTTTTTTGGCTATCCATTAGAAACCCATTCTTCCCTTCTTCTCCCTAAATATGCATGGTTCACCAGGATTCAAGAGGCGTGAGAAACTAACAGGCATTCGCTCTGCATGAAAGCCTTGGGAGAGAGTCATATTCAATTGCTTATGGCAAGGACTAGAGACAAAGAGCTCAAATTCAAACTCCTCCTCATGGAGAAGTTGTTATAGTCTATGTCTGATCCTCAGATTGCAGAGGAAGACAAACTGCTGAGCTTTCAATCTTCTGAATCTAAAAGGAAAGGAGTCTTGACTTCAAACAGAAATTCAGTCACCTGAAGTGGAGCACTCACAGGGACAAAACTCAAAGAACAAAGGAAGGTTGCTCACCTTGGTGCAGTAGCCAACATTCAAGATGTGTGTCCCTGTGACTGCTCCACTTACACCCCACCCCTACCCCCTCAAACCCTTTGGAGATGTTGACTTTCCATGGTAGAGAAGGAACTGAGGGGGTGGGCTGTGCGATTGACAGTTGGTACGCTCTTGGCAGTGCGAGACACCAGCTGCACACACGTGGCTCACACAGATACTGCTGCTGAAATCTCTGATCAAAGGCAATGGCGCATGCTGACATCTGAAGTGGAGCAGTCACAGGGACACACACATCTTGAAGAACGGTGGCTACTGCACCAAGTTGAACAATGTTCCTTTTCATCTCTTCAGCTTCCAAGTTTGACCCAATGCTCTTATCAGCATTCAGAGATGCATGACCACGATACTTTTCATAACTTCTGGGAGTACTGTTGTTTCAATACTACTCATATCACTTTCTGATGCTTTATTTCCTGCATATGTGATTGGTGGCTTTTTAAAGGGTTTTAATTTGTAGATACTATGCAATGATCATAATCAGTTCCCTAATAGGCTTTCTCATTTAAATTGTTAACAGGGTATATTATAACATAGGTACAGGGCAAATTGATAACTATACCAGTTCCCACTTACATAAAGTCACAGAAACACGGCTGGAACAAAACTTGAAAAAATCATCAAATCCAGCCCCCTACTTTGAGGCAGGATCAAGTAAAGCTGGCAAGTGTTTGTCCAACCTATTTTTAAAATGCTCCTAGGAAGGGGATTCCACAACCTCCCTTCAAAGCCTCTTCCAGAGTTTAAATATCCTTGCAGTTAAAGTTGTTGCTAATATCTAACCCCAAATCTCCTTTATTGCAGATTAAGCCCATTATTTCTTGTGTTACCTTCAATGGACATGGTGAACAACTGATCACCACCCTCTTTGTAACAACTCTTACCATATTTGAAGACCTAGCTGCTCCCACTCAGCTTTTTTTATTTGAAACTAAACACACCTACTGTTTTAACCTTTCCTCATAGATCAGGTTTTCTAAACCTTTTATCATTTTGTTGCTCCTCTCTGGATGCTTGGTAATTTGTCCACATTTTTGCAGAAGTGTAGTGTCCAGAATTGGACACAATGCTCCAGCTGAAGCCTCACAAATGCAGAGTAGAACAAGATAAATACTTCATATATCTTTCTGAAAACACTCCCATTAATACACTCAGGAATATTTACTTTTGCAACTGGACTACACTGTTGACTTGTATTCAGTGTCTTACCAGCTATAGCTCCCAGATTCTGTCAGCAGTACAACCAGCTAGCTAGTTATTACCCATTTTGCAGATGTGCATTTGATTTTTCATTTGCACTTAATCTTGTTGAATTCTGACCAATCCTCCAGCGTATCAAGGTCATGTTGAATTTTAATACTGTACTCCAAAGTGTTTGGCCCCTTCCAACTTAGTGTCATCTCAAGTTTTATAGGCATACTCTTTATTCCATGATCCACCTCATCAATGAAAAGACACAATAATAGAAGGTCCACAACTGGAAAAAGTACCTGCTTGTTGAGTTCTGTTATCTAAATAAACGTGCTGTCCCCGTGTAGTAAGCAATAGAAATCATTGTGATGCTGAGTTCTCACAGCACTCTGTTCTCTTCTTACTACCAGTTTAGATGCTTTATTATATCATAGTAATAAATGCAAGCAGTATGTAATTAACCTGATTACTGTTTCACCTGTTTTCTGAGTAGTTTTTAAGGAATTAATTCATATTCCTTATCTTATAGAAGTAGTCTGCAATCAAAAAATATACAGAATACTTTAAGAAAGAGATCATAACCACATTTCTTAATTAATATAAGTAGGAGGCATTGAGCAATCTAGAATGCATGTTAAGGCCATGCAAGATGGTATCAAGATGAAATTATTCTCCTCCTTTCTGATAGTAGAGACAATTTGTGCCCCAGTTTTGAAAAGCATGTGCAATGACATCAACATACTTGTTTGCAAGTGTAGACCAAGATTTTTCTCCAAAAGCTGTAGAGACATATTAGTCAAATTTAGGAATGTAGGCTAAAAGAAAAGCCTCAAGAGGGATTAAAATTCTAAAGATTCTTTGGTAATTTATTTGGACAAGTAAAGAAATGGGATCAGGCATAGAACATTCTGTGGTCTTTTAAATAAAACTTTTAGAAAAAGTGCAGAATGAATATGGTAAAATCTGGCATGGGAGATTCAGCTCTTGCCCCTTTGTACATGCTTCTCCAATGCCCCCCCCTTTTACATCTCCATTTTGTAGCCCTTAGAATGCCATCCCTCATCCCTCCACCCTTCGCTAATGCCTCCCTATGTGTCTTTTATGTAGCCTTTACAGTGTCATCCCTCTTCTTCTCCCCGAATGGTACCCTAGGTACAGAGTGTGTAGCAGGGGAGTTGCTGCCCTAAAAAAAGGGTCAGGGGCTGACTGCGAGTTACCAAGAGTTTTCGCACTTTTAAAAGGGGATTAAAAACTTGAGCTAGAGAAAATAAAAAGTAACTCAGGACTAAATTTTAACATTGTAACTCTAGAACAAGTAAACTAAGAAAAGAACATAATAATCAATCCTACAGTCATAGTAACCACTGCTGGTGTAGGAGCAAGACCTAAAAAGTCGTACGCTGCTCAGAGTAATTCAGTAAGCAATGCTATGATTACAGCGGTTTGACAACCAAGGACAGGAAAAAATCTTGGAAGTTAGACTATAAGATGGTACAGAAACACACCTGTGCTTTAAATGTGAGGGATTCAAACCAGGAACACAGCTGTGCTTCAGATTTGAGAAGGTCTGAGGCCACTGCTATTCATTAGTTTGGGACATCATACCCAAGTGCAGGGATCATCGTACCCCAGGGAACAACTAAGATTCCAGCATATAGTTTAAAAGTAGAAGTAGGTAGTGTTCATTCAAGTAAACATAGGTCACCCATTTAAGTGACTAAAATATAAAATCACACTTTTAGATATATATTTGCCACTGAGGAAGAAGCAGAAGGCCTTGGGAATCAGGATTTGGACAGGAATTTGACATTAAGAAGGAAGCAAAAGGCCTCAGGGATCAGGATTTAGCAAGTGTTTGATATGAGGAGGAAGCAGAAGGCCTTAAAGTCAAAACTGTAAACAGGGGAGTTTGAGGAGGAAGAAGACAACCTCAAAGATGGAAAATTAGCAGAAGTACAATTATTAATTGACCTAAAATGGCAGGAAAAGGGGAAACTGAGATAAAATAATGCTTCAGAAGTAATGGTAGGAGATGATTGAACAGACTCTGTCAGACTGATAGGATCTGATCCATGGAAGGAGAATGCCTTCATGCAACAAGGAGCATATCAACAACTACGAAAACACTGGTAACGGTGGATTCAACCAAAAAGGGAAAGATTCTCTGGGTCATCTACTGAGAAAGAGAAAAAAAAGCAGGTTGCTTTACAAGGCTTCTATATCTAAAACAGTTGCTTTCATATAGAAGTAAACACATTAGAAGAAAGGTATAGTAAAGAAATTACAAAATGCAGAAGCAGAAAAAAATAAGAACAACTATGTTAACTCGAACTACTCAACTAACATTACAAAAAAAATTAAATGAAAAAAGGGAGATGTTAGAAAAATTAGTTCAGGAAATTAAAACATGAAAATAGAAGGCAACAGAAAACTGAGCTGCAGTAAAAGTAATGCTCTTATAGGCAGGAGAAAAAGGAAAAATAAATCATGCAGCATGCTTAAAACATATAAACGCCCTAGAGGAGGAACTAAAAGTTACAAAGGGTTAATAGCAGCAGTTAAATTCAGTGGAGCAATGAGGAAGTAGAACCAGAGTAATGGGGATGCTGCATGATTTATATTTCCTTTTTCTCCTGCCTCTGAGAGCATTACTTTTACTGGTTTTGTGAGATTGCACTCTGCGAGACCACATTTTCTCTCTTTCTTTCTGAAACAATTAAATCAAGTGCTAATACAAGCTCCAGCTCTAGCTTATCCATAGGTAGGACAACCTTGTGTTACAGTTAGCTACCACTAATAATGGGATTGTTGGGTGTATTTTACTGTGTACTATTGTTTCCCAAAGTTTGTATGATGAGATATGATGTTTTTGTATAACTGGTGATGTTATATTGGAAAGTTTATATTTGGGATGGCTCCTCCCTGGCGCTGGACCTATGCCAGAGGGAGATTGCTGTGCGCTTCCCAAGGACTGAAGGGCAGTGGCTGCCGGTGGGTTGCCAGGGTCAGAAAGTCTGCCTGGCAACAGCAGTGTTGTGAGAGTGAAGGGCCGAGGGAGGCGATGAGTGGGCCGTGTGCATGGATTCGAGAAAGTTTGCCATGTAATCTAATGGAGACTGGGTTGTGGCACGAAAAGGATGCGATCTGATTGGCAAACTCGAGCAGTATTTAAGGAGCTGTCTCTGAGGGAGGCTCGCTGCTGCATGCTCTGAGGAGACTGGATCTGGCTACGCCTCTTTTGCTGTCAATCATTAGATTTTTATCTGTGGACTATGCATAGGCCTTGGAGCCTCAAGGATTTCACGCCAGAGTCTGAATTCCCGATTCCTGGAACCAAGACCTCAGAACCAATCCGGGGTCTCCTTGTAGGCCCGAAGAGGATCCCCATCAGGGAAGACCCTGAAGAACAATGGCCTTGTCAGAGCCAAGGCACCGGCTGGACTTTATTAATGGGGTGAAGGACACTTGATTAAGGGCCCCAGTTCACCAGAAGCCAGAAGGCAATGAACCAAGCTAGGATCTCAGATGGACGGATCAGCGGACAGCGAGGGACCTTTCTCTAGAGGGTTAGAGGGCAACAGCATCTGCTGAAGAAAGACAGTGATTAACCCTTAAATTCATAGTGGGGTGTGCGCTTCATCCCAATTGGGCTTGGTAGGGTGTTAGTGGCATCTCTCTGGTAGGATTTGATTCTTACCTGGGTCTACATTAAAGGTATATACTTACCTTGGGTTCGAGAAAAGGATGATCTTACCTGGATCCAGGATAGGGGTGGTTTTCTTTGGGTCCATTATCCAAGTATACGCTAAAGGCTGATGCGTGTTATGTACACTATACTTACCTGTTCCATGTAGAGTCAGATTTTGTGTGTATTGTACGCTGTACTTAGAAAATAAGGTTTTATGTTCCCATATTTTAACCCTTCTTCCCTGTCCTTTTCATAAACAGTGCCCCTGTTTTAACTGCCATCACTTGTGGACTGGAGTTCCTTACTGTGGGCTAGGGAGTACTAGATGACAGATGCTAGGAGGCAAGGAGGACTTGTAGTAAGAAGATGTCCTGTCAAAATTCTCCTTCTTTTGCACTTAGAGGATGACAGCGGTTCTTAGTCAGGATCATGGGATAGGCTTACAATCAGTGGCTTATGCCTCTAGAAATCTCAGTGAAATAGAACAAGGTTTCACTCAATGTGAAAAAGTAGTACTAACATTAGGAGTATCGCAACCCTAGAAACACTTGGTAGGCATTATTATTATTATTTTTAATTAATAAAAAGCGTCTCATGCATCTATAAATATGTTCTAACAGGAAAGATTAATGATGAACATGTATCTAGTCATAGATTAGCTAAATATATATTAGCCTTATTGAATAAAAATATAGAAATGGAAAAAGTGGAAGTCTTATCCTCAGTTCCAAGTGGTTTAATAACTAAAGGATGATGACATGAATGCACATTACCCGAAATCCCTCAGAAGGGCCCATGTTATTCCAAGGAGGAGCAACATTACAGGGAGCAATAGACAGGGTAGATAGATTTGGTTTATAGATGGCTCCAGTTACTACCAGGGAGATTAACAGGACACTGGGTATGTAACAATGAAAGTAAGTGATGAAAAGGTATTGAAAGGGCAATGCTTGCCACATTTGGCTCAGGCAGCTAAAATAACAGCTCTAACTGTAGTATTAGAAAATGCTCCTGTATAGATAACCATTGCCATCTTCATAGACTCTGATTGGGTATTAAGGGCCATAATGGATTGGATGCCCTAATGGCAAAAAAAGAGGAATTAAATCAGCAAATAACAAACTTATTCTGAGAAATTATTATATCTTTGGAATTTAGCATAGAAAAGATCACAAGCAGTGCTAATAGAAAAAGTAAAGCCTCATAAGAAAAACACTGAAGAAGCCCAATAAAATAATAAGACAGATGAGCAGGCTAAGTTAGGAGCCAAAGAAGTGATGCTACAGGAAACAAGGACACAACGTCAATGAGCCCCAATGGCTAGTATAGAAAAAAATCTGATAAAGCAGACTGATTTAATAGCATTACAAGGAAGGGATCCTAAAATAAATTAATATCAAAAGAGAAGTATCAAGGTTGGGAAAATCAGGCAGAATAAAGTAGGACTAGTGTTAGCAACTAAAGCACAGTATGACTTGCCTATTTGGGTAGTTCCAGCAGATGCAAGTTCAGAGATGATTCCTTAAGTTCAATGGCAGGTTGGCAGCCTACATCATGCAAGCAGACATTGAGCAATCATCTCTCCTAATTTGTTATGTGCATGTGTGATATGAAGCATACCATGTGATAGGCCATTGTGATGTCAGAGGTAACTCAACCAGTTGTTCCCAAGTTGCTCCTTGGGAGCAACTGGTTGAGTCACCTCTGACATCACAATGGTCTAGGAGTCTTGGCATGGCACAGATATGGACCTTACTGTAGATGCATGCCTCATTGTAATTCATAAAGGCTTTTGGCTGCGGGTTTAAAAACTGGACAGTAAGCCAGTGAAACCCAGGGACGGTTCACTCTGGTGACACAGCTGCCCCTTTGGAACTTGCCAAAATTATAAAGCTCTCAGTTATGCTTTCAGCTGTTCCCAATATTTCATGCTGACTCTTCAAACAATTGTATGTGGTGCTCACTTGGGGAAGAAAACATGACAGTCTGAAAGTTTATGTGAAGGATATGAACTATCAAGGATAAGTTTTAGCTGACCATAGACCTTCTGCAAAAAATGTCGTAATTAAAGAGCTATTAATCGAAAATAAACAAAGCCATAACTACAGCAGGGCAAATGGGGCAAAGCCCCAGGTGCAAATTTGAGAGGGTACCATGCTAGACGCTTCCTGGACCTGAAGAGGAATGTGCCTTAAAGGCACATTCCTTGGGGAGCCAGGGAGGGTGCTCTCTGCCCAGCTCTGGCTGGTGCCAGGGTAGTGATGCCTGACCCAGCTCTGGCCATGGCGGGGGAAGGCGCTCCCTGCCTGGCTCTGGCTGCAGCAGGGGAAGGGGCTCACTGGGGTAGGGAACCCCTGCCCAGCTCCAGCTGCGGTGGGGGAAGAGGCTCCCTTCCTGACCCTGGACACGGTGGGGTAGGGAACCCCATTTCCACTGGCTCTGGCCACTGGGGAGGGGACGGATGGGCCCCAAATATGTGTGCAGAGGGCCTCTGGGGCTGCTTGCTCTCTGCTCCCAAATGCCTAGTTACGGCCCTGAAAATAAACAAGTATTTCATAAATTCCTTTTTGATTTTCCCCCATCATTTTTGACACGTTATAGCTAGTATATAAATAATTGCTTTTCTTGTGCAGCTAATAATCCAAACCTGAAAGTAGTAAAAGGACTATTAGGACATTGAAGGATTGAAGGACCTTGGTCTTGATTCCAAAAGGATTACATAAGACCCACTTGCACAGACTGTATGAGGAAACAAATAGTGTGGATCCTTTTACTAAGTAGATACAGGCTATACCTACCAAGAACAATACTGCTCTAACTACTGCTAAAGTGTTAATACACCAAATTATATCAAGATGGGGTATCCCTAAGGTGGCAGAGTCAGATCAAAGGTCACATTTTGTAGGTAAGATAACAAAGAGATCATGTCAAGTATTCAGTACCAAAGGAGAGACATAGCTGGACATTCCCAAAGGCAGGTTTCAAAAAAACACCCACAGAATACTAAAACCAACTCTAATAAAAATCATAGACTTATAAGGTAAAAATTGGGAACAGTGAATAGCAACTTAAAGATATATATTTATGGAGTAGGAAGTTAAAAATAAGATAAGATTAGAAAGAGAAAATTAAAAATAGAATAGAATAAAATTAAAACTCTATAGAAAAATGTATAAATGTACATTATATGTAAAAATATTAGAAGAGTAATAGTGGTATTTAAGATTGTTATTTTGAAAAAGGAAGTCTTTGTGTTTATTTTATTCCAGCACAATTGATGGAAGATGAAGTCTTTTTGATCCTCACTCTGGTGGGCTTTGGTGCATATTAAATTCTGTTATGGTGGTGTGAGTTCAAGCAAAAAATTCCAATGGCAACAATTCCATGGATTAGAAATTATTCTAATAATAATGTTCCCTCATGGAGTATTGAGGAATGTGTCTTCTGAGCACCCAAATTTAAAGGCATATTAGCAGGATTTATGATGAGGCCAGTTAGAATCATAGAATTTATGGCCCAAATATCCTAAAAATTATAGACTTGTCACTGACAAAGCCATGAGTGGATTTTGGAGACTGCTTGGGGGAAGGCAGCTCCAAATATTCAGACCCTCCTCCCCCATTTGGCCCCTGTCACAGGCAGACCCAGGGCTGGATCCTGCCACTGCCAGTGTCTCTGGGTCCCCAGCTGGAGCTGGATCCCGCCCCCTAGCAGTGGCTCTGGGTGTGGGGCCCACTCTTGCTGCTGAGGCTAGGCCCTGCCGGTGGCAGCAGCTACTCCCTGCCTCCCCACTGGTTCCTGGCTGGGGCCTGTTCCTGTCTCAGTGGGAAGACAGACAGTGGCCAGTCAGGGGGAGGCAATGCACATCATCAGAAGGATTTAAAAAAACAGAGCAGATGAGAAAATGCCACAACCCTCAAATTGTAGGTGGAAACCTGCAAAAGGCAGAGGGACCTTACTTGAGAAGGTAAGAACAGGGCTGTGGCAATGCAGATGATTAGAAAGATTTAATATTATTGCAGGACCATCCACCAGAATAGTTAGTGATAAACCACTAGGAAAAAAAAATCCTGACCGAGCTGTGAGACAAAGTGCAAATACAATGCATAAGACCTAAGACGGCAGCAATAGTTAGTAATGTTCAGAAATGTAAATTTGCAATCCAAGAAAAAGCTAGGAGAAGAAGCTATTTCAATTATGATGGGAACATTGGAAGCCATAAGCCAGGGGTTGGCAACTCCTGGCACGTGTGCCAAACTTGGCATGCATGCTTATTCTCAGCGGCACATGGTGCCACTGCTGTTCACCCCACTAGCCCTGCTCCCCAGCACCGTGGCTCCTGTCCCCTGCCGTGCGTGCACTGTGGCTCCTGTTCCTTGCTGGCGCCACTCCCCTCCTTCTGCCCACTGGGGAGCATGGAGAGCAGGGAAAAGGAGACGTGGCATGCAGGGCTCCTGGCCCTACATCCTCGCTGGAGAGTGCAGTGAGTAGGGAAAAGAAGTGGCCCCATCCCGCTGGGGAGTATGGTGAGCAAGGGACAGGAGCCCTGCATGCAGAGGTGGGCCCAGTAGGGAGGAGTCCCTGTCCCTGCCTGTGGCACCTACGGAGGGTACAGTGAGCGGGGCTGGCACAGGGGCCAGCAAAGGTAGCCAACCCCTGCTTTAAGGCAAAGAGATAATACAACACATGACTTCACATCACACACATAAATATTCTGTTATATATGATTCTAAAGAGCAAGAATGTTTAGTCCAAGCATGACTAAAGTAGCATCACAGATAGAGGAAAAATATCAGGTAAAATAGTAATAGCAGGAGAATGGCAACATGTCATTATAGAAGGGCCTAATGTAATAGTTAGATAGGAGAAATGTCTATAATACTAGGAAAGGAATCAAAGTGTGATGTTATAACAAGAAATACTCCAAAAATAGAGCTAAATAGCAAAATGGCAGTATTCATAGAGTGATATTACAATTGTATTAAGCCGACATCAAATGAACTTAAAATTAAAAACCACACAGTAGGGTCAGTTACACAGCTTTAAAAAGTAACTGCAGACTAATATATCAAAACGACAATTGAGACCACAACTATTAGTGTACGAATGTGTTATAAATGAAGAAAAATGCAAAGTAGGATATACAGATGAGATGCTATTCAATTACTGCTGCAATTTTCAAGTAAATATAACTTGAAGACATGGAGTGGAACTTGGAAAATGTGGAAATAATTTTTATTATCCTTTTCCTTTCAACTCGATATCTGAATCTCAATCAATGGATATTGGTCCTTATATAGTTAAAAAAATGTAAAACAATTGTTGATAAACCCCACTTATTCATCAAATAAGGCAACAAATGATCTAGCTCCAATCTCACACATTAAACCTCAGTGCCGTAAGTATACTGTATATTTGGTTAAAGGAATGGAAAAGGTGGTTAGACATTCAACTTTTCCCAGAAACTTCAGGAAGAAAAATGAAAAGAATGAAATTAATACAGCTCTAGAAGGAGCTGAAACAGACAAATTTTGAAAAGTATAGATGTAGAAATTGTAACTAATAAATTAAACATGATGGAAAAACACTTGGCAGATTTAGCAAAACCTTTAAAAACCTCCATAAATGAAATAAGCACCAGCCGTTATGTAATAGCCAGACTGCTCCTGAATGGAAAAAGTCATATACTACAGATCATTTAACCAAGTTTGATGCAGTAGACGTGTTACAAAGTATCTTTAACATTGGCATGTATACAGGCATTAAGATGGAAAAATGATGTGATGACAGATGTTATAAGGGATGAAATGAGGGGTATTTTACCCCTCGAAGTAAAAAGTGCAATGTGAAAACATGTTTCTGATTTTAATTGAAATTAAACCCATGGTGGAAAATGGTAAACTTCACATAGAATCCTCATGGTAACTGAATAATCACATTTGTCCTTTTAATAACTGCGGGGGACAAATTAATCAGGGCTCTCAACCTGGAAAGAGAGACCACCGATCCTCCCCAGTGATGAAGGCCCGTTCCCAGCTGAGACTCAAATTAGCAGAGAACGAGGTGTGGTTCAGGATTTATTATTCAGCTGAATAACAAAAGGAACTGCATCAGAGGGCAGCAAAGAAGTGCTAGCCCCTCTGAGCAGGCCCCCCCAACAACTCGAGTGCAAGAGAGAGCCCCGAGGGGCAGCATCACAACAACTGCTATGATAATGCTTACATGATTGACAATGTTTTAGAGACCCTTATATGGTTACATTAACATTATTAAATACATATTAATGTTTAAAGAATGCATATAATTATCCCCGCCTCTGTTTACTGTTGACATCATTTGTATTATCCTGGGCAGCTGCAGTACCTGCAAACTCATTAATTTCTGCCTCGAGATGCTGACCTTACATTCTTGTGAGGCTATGGTGCCAAGGAGGGTGAGCAGGAGATAGGAGGTTTCAGTGAGAACAAAGACGGACAGTCTAGCTTACATTCCTTGTCCAGATGGTCAGGAGAAAAAGCATGAGAAAGGGGAGATAACACACTTTAACTATCAACTCTAGGCCGCTTGTTAAAGAAACTTAGATACATGACTTGCCAGAGAAACAACCCCACTACCATAGCAACCCACGGCTCCAACGAGGCCTACACTTCAGCACCTTTCTCACCGTCCTACAGAAGAAATTACATACAATTTCCCTTACATAACCAATGGCCAAATAAAATGGATCTCTCCAGTCATTGCACTTGGATTAAATGTCAACACAAATATAATGCAGCAAACTGTATATAAACTCTGGGCAATAAAACAAAATCAAAATACAGTGGAATTTAAGGCTTGTACAGAAGAACCAGTAGTTGAATACATTTGTAACAATAATGCTATTCAATCTTGTGATATTTGTTTAAACAAGAGAAAAAATGTTTTACAAATGTGATTCAAGTTCATGAAAAAATTTGATTGTATATGTGTTGTTATTGTACCAACTTCAAAGTGAGCAATGTATATAATGTAATTCATGATTCTTATAAATGTTTTTGTAATATTACTTCTGTAATGGATTGTGATGTTAAATTTAATTTGCCAAAACATGTAAAAAGGAAATTAGAGACCAATGTCAATTGTATGAACAGATAAGCCCAATTTCTGTAGGATTATATACAAGTTTAATTAAGAAATTAATAACTTACCCAGTGCTACAAAGACAAATAGCAAAAGCTTTAAAAAAAAAACAGCAGCAAAGGATGTTTTAGTTACTGTGCACAATTCGACAAAACAGATAGAACAAATAACAAAAGGGCTAAGGGATCACTGAACACAGATGGCGGAGAATATTTATGAGATGTTCCCTACTACTAATAAGTATCTGAATGTACTCTTATGTCTTATTGTGATACTTTAATATCACAGATAGTAATGGCAATAGCACATATTCTTAATATTTTGGATGAAAAAAGAAATTCAACCAATTGAAACAAATGAAAAATTTCCAAATAAAAAGATCATGGTATGTGTCACGTTCTGCACCTCCCAACCCGTTGGGAGGGTGCCCCCTGCTGGAATCATAATGGGGTTGACCCGCCAGGTAGGGAGAGGTCCCACTGATCAGAGAGCTGTGCTATCACCTGTCAGAGGGAGCATCCTTCCTCCAGGGTAGCTCAGCCCCAACTGAGCTGCTGGGCTGGCTTTTTATACTTCCTTTTCCTGGCCTAGCCACGTCCCTCTGTTTCTGGGGTTTCCGGCTTGTGATACCTGGGTTTGGCCAGAGAGGGCATTCAGGCTCTTCCTCAGACCAAGGCTCAGAGAGGGGGCCAGAGTCCCTTGCTACAGTTTGGTACACAGATTACTATGACTCATGTGAGAACCAAAGAAAAGGAATTATGCCAATATAAAGACAAATTGATTTGGTCTTCCTCAAAGGAGAGCCTTAAGTGTAAACTGGACAAAAATTCTGAAAAAAACACGAGCTCACGATCTAAAAGTGTTGGGGTTATGTGATCAATGTAAAAACAAAAACCAAGGAATCGTGCCAGTAAGAAAATGTAATGATTCGATCTTCAGCACAATAGAGCCTGAAGTCTGAACCGGACAAAAATCCTTGAATATTGAAATTCACAAGTGTTGGGCTTGTAAACAGGTTTTCAAGCCCCCAAAAGAGGGGAATTGTAGCCCAAGATTTTTGTCCAAAAGCTGTGCAAACATAGTCAAATTTGTGGGTTGTATTCCTAGGTCCACTGAAGTTACTACTCATAATAACCTCAGTGGTTAATTAACAGGCTCATAATTTATATACCGAAGATTTCATTATATTTTGCAACTGAAATAATAAAAATTATATCATGCCCTCCAATGAAAATAAGTGAAATATCGCTGCAGGCTAAGATTTTTGTTTTATTCATTACTTCAAGATTTGTATTATTCCTTTTGTTTTGCAAATCCTGCACGATTCTTTCTTCAAAAGATTTCCCTGAATGTATCTCACAGAACATGATACTTTGCATATTATTGACAATTACAAAGAGTGAACAGCTGTACATTTAGTAACCACACATTATTTTCTATTTATTATATACTAGCTGTAACCCATCAAAAATGATGGGGGAAAATCAAAAAATTTATGAAATACTTATTTTAATTGATTAATAGCTCTTTAATTACAACATTTTTTTGCATAGGTTCTATGGTCAGCTAAAACTTTTCCTTGGTAGTTTGTATCTTTCACATAGACTTTCATGGTTTCTTACCCAAGTAAGAGCCACATACAATTTCAGTGTGAAATACTGGAAACAGCTGAAAGGATAGCTGAGAGCTTTATAATTTTGACAAGTTCCAAAGGGGCAGCTGTGTCACCAAAGTGAACCATCGCTGGGTTTCACTGGCTGTTACTGTCCATTTTTTTAAATCCTCAGCCATTTTGCCTTTATGAATTACAATGAGGTATGCTGGTTGAGTCACCTCTGACATCACAATGGCCTGTCACATTGTATACTTCACATCACGCACGCACTTAGCAAATTAGGAGACTTGATGCATTTCAGACATGTGATCATAATAAAGCACAATACTGTATTCATAGGCCATGATAGTGCTACCAAAGGAAATTAGACCTGTTGTTAAATGAAGCTAAAGATTGATTTGAATTAAAGAGTTCACATATGAAATTACCAATATACAATTATTATTGGGAGTTTGAAATGAAACAGCACAAAGATAGTGAAAATTGTTTTAAGAACTAAAAGAGAAACCCATGGTGGCACTTAACTGAAAACAGAGTAGGATGTAAATCAGTAGAATCTGCTAAAAAGAAACTTAAAATACATATACAGTTCAATATCATGACAAGAAGTATGAGATACATTTAAAAAGAAAAAATGGTTGGAGGTTTTTTCAGTCAAGTCTGATGCAATTATGACTTTCTGAGTACGGAGGAGTTAACACTGATTGGTGCAGAGAATGTTTACAGAAAAGTTGTGTATGTGTAACAGTTAGGAGGTGCTAATGAAATAGGTGTAACTGTGTTACACTCCTTGCACCTTATCTCCTCTGTTTGCTGAAGGACAGGCCAGAGTTCTTTATTTTCAGAAATTAGTCAGAGCTATTGTATGGAAAACCTTAATTATTGTTTTGACAGTTCCCAGTGAGCTTCAGAGGGATCAGTCTGGGCAAGGTCCAGAGTATGTCAACTAACATCAAGGATGTGATTTGTTTTTATGACACTTTTATAATAGCAAACCCTTTCTAGTGTACACTATGACTCATAATTTCTTAGTAAACAAATGTTTAAGGAACATTTATGAATACTTAACTTTCTAACATAAGCTATTAAGCAATAATCTACTGGTGTTTCTTATACAGACATCCCCTCTCGGTTCTTCTCATATGTATTTTAAATATGAGGTTTCAACATAACATTTAGAGTTCTATACTTTAGCATGCACACAAACACATGCTCCTTTCAGAGACGATATCTCGGTCTGAATAGTACGTGTACTTGGATTTCTTCAGAGTTTCAGAAAACTTGGAATTTCTCAGCTCCTTCCAACATTGCAGAGCCAGTTGTAAATAGAAAAACAAACAAGGAGTCCTGTGGCACCTTTAAAGACTACCAAATTTATTTATCACACAAGCTTTGTGGGAGAAAATCCCACTTCATCAGATGCTTGAAAATGGGTGGGGAGGGGAGTAGAAGGAGGAGGGATAAATGCAGTAAAGTAAGTGTAATCGCAAGATCAGGTTAGATTACTTCAGCAAATCAAAGAGTTTGTATTGATTCAAACCAAGTAAACAATAGCTAGGGAGGGTGACAGAACTGACAGTCATTGTTTATAACAGACATGGTTAAACTGTGGCTTGGGAGCCACATGTGGCTCTTGAATGAAAAAGTGTGGCTCGCGGAAGAACGTCAGCAAATCAGTTTAGTAGGTAAAAGTATATGGCTATATGCCTCAGTGCGGCTCTTGAAGGTTTAATAATCAACTTGTGTGGCTCTTGAGTTCCATAAGTTTGGCCACCCCAAATAAGAAAGCCAAGAAATATCCCTATTCACACCTGAGCTGACAGTATCAAATCTGCATATGAATTCTAACTCTGAAGTAGAGCCCCGCAGATCAGCAAACATCCTCTTCAGATCCACAGGGATCTGCAGCCCCATTGTTGTGGATTGGCTGCAGCTGCGGATCCTATTTTTATGAATGATCCCTGCAGCTGCTGCAATGATCTGCATCATCAGCACACAGGAGGGAACAAGGAAATGCTCCAGCTAATCCCAAATGAGCTGTGATTGGCGGTCTGCCAGCCAATCAGAGTTTCAGTCACAACAGGCTGGGGCTTGGAGAGACACCACTCACTGTAAATCAGTTAGCATGATGGCCTTTGATTGCCTTCCCTGCCCACATCTTCATCTTCTTGTTTGTGATTCATATGCTATGCTGTCAATCAGAAATTTCATTGGTGGCCAGAAAAATCTGATTGACAGCACAGCATGCAAATAACAAACAAGAAAAGGAAAAAATGAGCAGGACCCATGTGGTAAATGAACCAATCAAATGCTAAAATGCTCAGCTGTGGATGTAATTTCGGATGCACATAAAACATGGCATGCAGATCGCGGATCAGCTAAAGACTGACATTGGGCAAGTGCCATACAGTTCCAGATCCACATTTTTGTATCCACACAGGGCTCCACTCTGAAGTCTCTATTTCAGGCCTTGACCTAGAACAAACCTGTTTCACAAATTTGATATCATTAACTCAGGTTTGAACTGGGATATGTCTTAGCTTTCTCATAAAAAGTGATTGTGATCTTGTGACAGGCTGCTCCCCAGATCCGGTCCAGTTCCCACCCCTGAACCCTGATTTACCCTGCTTTGCCAAGTGACTGCTCACTCCTGAGTCAGTCCACTCCACCGCTTGTATGCACTCAGTCCCAAGCAGTGGATGCATGCCCTCTGCTACTTGAGGGATGGTCCCCAAGTAAGCACCCCCAGCCCCATTTACCTCACTGGAAACCACTGTCTTACAGGGATTGGAACCCACTCCCAATCACTATATACCCAAGCCTGTCCATTTCACAAAGAAATGGATCATGCTTCATTCACACCCTCTAAAGACCACATAACGTTAGATAAAACAACTACTAGTTTATTGATCAGATTACAATTCAAAGTGAGAAAATGGCCAATCAAGGCAGAATCATAATATAAATGAGTCAGGAGTAACCACAAGGAAATAAAACTAACCTAATATCTCTACCTCAACTAACCTCATAGTCCAAGTTTATGCTCAAGATGTTCAGCTGTCAGATGTTTGTACAGCCAGTCTCTGCCTGAGACCAGGCAAGGCCCATAGCTTGCTTGAAGTTGTTTCAAGATGGGGATTCACAGGCAAAAAGCTCCAAATCATTCCAAGTGTGTCACTTTGGCTATGCCTACACTAGCCAATTAGTCTGGACTAAGGAAGCTTAATCCAAACTAAGAAATTTCTTAGATTGGACTAGGCAAAACTTAGTGCAAACTAGTTAGTACCAAGGGTTAGTTCGAACTAGCTGCCTTAGTTCAATCTTTAGTTTGAACTAAACACAGGCAAGACCTGAACTAATGACTAGTTCGAACTTTAAAAGGTTGAACTAAGCTATTAGTTTGAACTAGCTGCATGTTCTAGTTCAAACTAAAACTTCAGTTCGAACTAGAACAGACAGCTAGTTCAAACTAAAAAACTCCATGGTTAGTTCAAACTAGCCTGAGGTTAGTTCAGACTAACCTTGGACTTCTTAGTTCGGACTTGTAAGTCTGAACTAACTCGGGATAATGTAGACATAGCCTTTCTTTCTAAATCCTCTCAACCCTTTCTGGGCAGAGGTGATTTCTTTGACCCATCTGAGCAAGGGACCTCAATCTGCATATGCTTTGTTACCTCCTCCAGGTACTTGCTTGCTTCAGCTTTGGTTGTTTACATGCTGCTGGCAGAGAGCTCGGTCTGTCTCCCACTCCCTGAGCCACACAAAACATGCTACGTGTCTGTGCACATACATGATGCTGCAGGAAACATGACACCATAGTAGTCATGTAGAATATGTTATGAACATTCACGAAGGCACCATGCATGGCCTAACTGGCACAAAATCATACAATCACAGTGCATAAGTGAACAGAAAAATCATATTGATCATAAACCAGGATGCACAGAGTGCACCTCTCTCACCCTCCCTCTCTGTTGTTCTCTCAGTTTGAATCAATACAAACTTGTTTGATTTGCTGAAGTAATCTGACCTTATCCTATGATTATACTTACTTCACTGCATTTATCCCTCCTTCCTACATTTTTCCATTTTCAAGTGTCTGATGATGTGGGATCTTTCCCACTAAAGCTCATGAGATAAATATATTTGTTAGTTTTAAAAAGTGCCACAAGACTTCTTGTTTGCTTTGCTGAACTAGACTAACACGGCTACCACTCTACAAGTGGTAAAGAGGTTTGAGATCTCTGCAGGCAGAGCATTACAGACTTTAGGTTAAAGTTTCCTTGGCTGCTGGTGGAAGAGAAGATCTGTAGCCTGTATCCAGAAATGGTACATTCATTTAGAATGAGCACAGAAAGAATCCATTCCATTTGTACAAATACCCTGTAGAGAGTAACAGCTTTTCCCCATAAGCCCAGTTAAGTCATGTGAGAATTCATAATCCTTTTCCTAACTAAGGTCTGCTCCTGTTCTAATGTCAGCTGAAACAGATGCTAGGCTTAAATCAGTTTCTTAATAGCTAGCTAAGTCCCAACAGAATGTGTGGCCTCCAACAATAGTGACACATTTTCCCCATCCAGCTTTCCCTCTATGTCATCGATAGAACAATGCAGTGGACCAGCACTATTCTCCTGTTAAACTTCCCTAACAAACAAACCACAACCAACCAACCAACCAAAACAAAACAGAAAACCCAACCCAACTTGGAATAGCATCTGCCACTGCCAACAGTTGTGTTCCAATGCCTGTACTACCCTGACAGCCAACACACACCTTGATCCTGTGCAAACTAGTTACCAAATTCACGGGCCGGGTCTCAACGCCTGAATTTAACACCACATCAGCTCAGTTCTGAGGTTCAAAATGTGTGTGTCTATCTGTGCAGCTTACCCACAACAAAACCCCTCAGTACGGCTTCATAAATAGCTAGTGAGCATGTCTACTAATTGCCACATCCTATTTCTGGAGGATTCTGGGTCCTTCCACACCCTACACTCTACATGTTTGCAGCCTCACAACGTTCAGTCTTGCCCTTGCTGGAACTGTCAGTGTGGATTATGTTTCTTGGCACCCAAAGGATTCTACTTGTCCTACAACTTCTCTACTGCTACTTTTCACCACTTCTCTTACTGTTTCTTTTCCAGTATGTCACAACTTTATCTTCTTGGCATTTATTGTAAGTCCCACTCAACCGTACCAATTTTCCGAAGTAGGGAAGAGTATCATCATTAATTCAAACATGTCCACCAGTTTACACAATGTTATCTGTATAAACTAACTTTATATTGTCCAATGTGTTGCCTTTCAAGTCATCTAATATTCTTCATGTCCAGTTTAAGAACATGACGAGAAACAGTTCCACACCCCATTTTCTTTTACACCAAACTTTGACTCAAAACCAGTTCATAGAATCATAGGGTTGGAAGGGACCCCACAAGGTCATCTAGTCCAACCCCCTGCCAAAAAAAGCAGGACCACTCCCATTAGATCATCCCAGTCAGTGTTTTGTCCAGCTGGGACTTGAACACCTCCAGAGATGGAGATTCCACCACCTCCCTAGGCAACTTATTCCAATGCTTCACCACTCGCCTAGTAAGGAAGTTTTTCCTAATATCCAGCCTGGACCGCCCCAGCTGTAACTTGAAACCATTGCTTCTCGTTCTGCCCTCTGTTACTACCGAGAACAGTCGAGCTCCCTCCTCCTTGGAGCAACCCTTCAAGTAGTTGAAGGTTGCTATCAAATCCCCCCTCAGTCTTCTCTTCTGCAGGCTAAATAAGCCTAGTTCCTTCAGTCTTTCTTCATAGGGCTTGTGCTCCAGCCCTTTGATCATTTTGGTTGCCCTCCTCTGGACTCTCTCTAATTTGTCCATGTCCTTTTTGTAGTGGGGAGCCCAAAACTGGACACAGTATTCCAGATGTGGCCTCACTAGTGCAGAATAGAGGGGAATGATCACATCCCTTGATCTGCTGGTAACACTTCTTCTGATGCAGCCCAGTATGCCATTGGCCCTTTTGGCAGCAAGAGCACACTGCTGACTCATGTCCAGCTTCCCATCCACCATGACTCCCAGGTCCTTTTCTCCAGTGCTGCTATTTAGCTGATCACTCCCCAGCCTGTAGCAGTACATGGGGTTTTTTCGTCCCAAGTGCAGGATTTTACACTTATCCTTGTTGAACCTCATGAGATTCCTCTTGGCCCACTGCTCCAGTTTGTCTAGGTCTCCCTGAATCCTGTCTCTGCCCTCCAGGGTGTCTACCGTTCCCCCCAGTTTGGTATCATCTGCAAACTTACTAAGTGTGCAATCTATCCCATCATCCAGATCATTAATGAAAACATTGAACAGAACTGGCCCGAGGACCGACCCCTGGGGCACACCACTCGTTACTGCCTGCCAACTTGACATGGAGCCATTGATTCCTACACGCTGAAACCGTTGTTCTAGCCAGTTTTCTATCCACCTTACAGTCCATGCATCTAACCCATACTTCCTTAATTTGCCAATGAGAATGCTGTGGGAAACCGTATCAAAAGCCTTGCTAAAGTCAAGGTATATGACATCAACGGCTCTTCCCGCATCCACAAATCCAGTCATCTCATCATAGAAGGCGATGAGGTTGGTCAGGCATGATTTACCCTTGGTGAATCCATGCTGACTGTTCCTGATCACTCTATTTTCCTCCAAGTGTTTCAGGATGGATTCTTTGAGAAGCTGCTCCATGATTTTTCCAGGGATTGAGGTGAGGCTGACAGGTCTGTAATTCCCTGGATCGTCCTTTTTGCCTTTCTTGAAGATAGGTACTATATTTGCTTTTTTCCAGTCCTCTGGCACCTCCCCCGTTCGCCACGAGTTTTCAAAGATAATGGCCAACGGTACTGCTATCTCATCAGCCAGCTCCCTCAGCACCCTCGGATGCAGTTCATCCGGCCCCATGGACTTGTGCACATCTAGTTTCTTTAAGCAGTCCCTAACCTGACCTACTGTCACCAAGGGCCTCTCTCCTTCTCCCCAGTCCCCCGTACCTAGTGTAGTGGGCTGGGAGCTGACCTTGCTTGTGAAAACTGAAGTAAAAAAAGCATTGAGCACTTCAGCTTTTTCCTCATCCTCTGTCACGAGGATGCCTGCCCCATTCAGTAAGGGACCTACACCATCCCTGATCCTCTTCTTGTTATTGATATACTTGTAGAACCCCTTCCTGTTATCCTTCACATCCCTTGCTAGTCGCAACTCCATTTGTCCTTTGGCCTTTCTGATTTTATCCCTGCAGTCCCGAGCAATGTCTTTATATGCCTCCTTAGTCATCTGTCCTAGCTTCCACTTCCTGTAAGCGTCCTTTTTATGCTTCAGCTCAGTGCAGAGCTCTCTGTTAAGCCACAGTGGGCGCCTTCCACATTTGCTGTGCTTTCTCCTTATCGGAATTGTATCTTCCTGTGCCCTTAGCAGGGTTTCTTTAAAATGCACCCAACTCTCTTGGACACCTTTCCCCTTCAGATCAGCCTCCCAAGGGATCCTGCCCATCAGTTCCCTGAGGGAGACAAAATCTGCTTTTCTGAAGTCCAGGGTCTGTGTTTTGCTTCTTTCCTTCTTTCCTTTAATCATCAACTTGAACTCAATCATTTCATGGTCACTGCTACCCAGGCTGCCATTGACCTCTACTTCCCTGATAAATTCTTCTCTATTTGTGAGCAGCAGATCGAGAGGCGCAAGGCCCCTCGTCGGTTGCTCCAGCATTTGTACCAGGAAGTTGTCCTCAACACTCTCCAGAAACTTCCTGGATTGCCTGTGCACTGCTGTATTGGCCTTCCAGCAGATGTCAGGGTAATTGAAGTCCCCCATGAGAACCAGGGCCTGTGCTCTAGAAACTTCTGTTAGTTGTACACAGAATGCCTCATCCACTTCCTCCTTCTGATCTGGTGGTCTGTAGCAGACACCTACCACAACATCCCCCTTGTTGCTCTCCCCTCTAAACTTAACCCACAGACTTTCAACTGGCTTGTTTCCACTTTCATAATGGAGCTCTGAGCAGTCATAGAGCTCCTTTACATATAGTGCTACTCCTCCCCCTTTCCTTCCCTGCCTGTCCTTCCTGAACAGTCTATACCCATCTATTGCAGAGCTGCAGTCATGCAAACTATTCCACCACGTCTCTGTTATCCCAATCATGTCATAGTTCTTTGTCTGCGCTAGTGCTACCAATTCCTCCTGCTTGTTTCCCAGGCTCCTTGCATTTGTGTATAGGCACCTAAGATACCCAGCTGATTGCCCTACTTTCCCATTTTGATTTTCAATTCTATTGTATCTACCTCCCTGGATTTTCTTTTGGTGTTGACCTCCCCCACCTGCCTCAGGCATTAGGGCTTCATTAGAGCATCTAAGAAAGTTATTTGATCCCCCCTGCATGTTCCAATTATCCAGTTGTTTAATTTTCCACCAATTCTTATGGAATTGCAGCAGTCTTCATACACAGATTTGACAACTGGCATAATTTTATCCTGAAAACCACAGATTTTGCTACTTTCCATAATGCTTCCCTCCAAAGTAAATCAAATGCCTTTTTGAATAATAAATAATAATAAAAATAAAAAAATAATAAAAACAACCATCTGTAATTCCCCAATCGCTCACATTTGCTTTTTTTCTTTCAACATGAACATCTACTGAATCAGTGTTGGTCTGGACTAAAGGCATACTATTCCTTGCCCATTATTTCCTCAAAACTGGCCTTAATCCATTGACAATTACTTTGTGATTTTTTCGCACTATTGGCAATAATTCAAACAAAAGTAATTTCTCAAATCAGTGTACTAACAATCTTACTGTGTGCTCTGAAAGCATCTGTATTAAATTAATCAGACATCAGAAGGCTGAAGGCAGTAGAGATGAGAGTTTTCAAAAGATGCCGGGTTTAAAGTGAAATGATTTTAAGACAAATGAAAGAAATTAGGAGAGTAAGATGTGAGATCAGTTCAACAAAGCTGTACTGCTCCTCATTTCCTGCAAGGGTTCTCCATAATGAAAGACAAATCCATGTCTTCTCCCAGCTGCTTCTCTCCTTTTCTTTGGATTAAAAAAGACCCCCAACAACATCAAAAAGGAATGCTACAATGAAACCATATGGATAAACAAAACTGAAACTTTTTCCAGACTAGTCAAGGCCCTGATGTTTGCTGATGTTTCAGGAACAGCGCATGGGTAGGTTGAGTGAACTGGATAGTATGACTGTCTTCATCATGGCTGCAACCACCCTTTGCTGGTAAAGTAAGATTTACCATGACACTGTTGGACCTTCATTGTCAGTCATGAAAGACGTCCTAACTAGTGCAGAGAAGATGAAAGGAGCCAGAAGACCTTGAATGTCAACTTAAAAACAAAAAACAAAAACAAAACAAAACAAACAAAAAAACCCCACCACCAATAGGTAGGTTTTCAGACCAAAATTGCTTCCTGGCAAACACTTTAAGTAAGTAAAAGTAAATAATAAAGCTAATTCTGAGAGGAAAAGCCTCTGTTAATTCTTTTAGTTTGAAATGCTTTAACTGAATTTCTTTTACACTCATGTGGAGAACACACAATGGGGAGCCAAAAACATTCGGAATAAAATTCCTGTGCTGATGAAGGTTTATTAGCCTCACAACTGATACCAATGTTATGAACTAAGAAGTATCATTTCATATAGCACATCAGAGTCAGAATTTCAGTCTTCAAAAGAAACCACCTTACAGATAGCAATGCTTCTGCTACAAACCATGGGCATTGCTGGTGCTGGGCCTGCAGGGCACAGGCCCTGAATCACCCTGGCCATGCCCCAAATCCAGCTCCAGCCGCCTGCTGCTGGCTGGCAGCAGCAAGAGCTCAATCCAGGCTGGGGCCACCTACCGCACCTGGCCAGCAGCACAGCAGCAGGAGCCAGATCCGGCCCCTGCTGCTGCCAGCAAGTGACTCGGAGCCCGATCCAGCCCCTGCCATTGCTGCAAGTGACAAGCGGCTTTAAGCCAGCTTCTGCCGCTGCTGCTGGCAAGCGGCTTGTAGCCAGCTCCAACCTGCCTACCGCTTGCGACAACGGTAGGGGCCGGATCTGGCTCTGAGCCACTTGCCACCAGTGGCAGGGGCTGGATCCAGCCTCAGGCCACTTGCTGGCAGTGGCTGTGGCTGGATTGAGCCCTCGGAGCCAGATACAGCCCCGGGGCAGGGTCAAGGCCTGTGCCTGAGCTCTGACCCTTTTTTGGGGTCGGCAGTGCTCCTGCTACAAACCAACATGGGTTAAAATTACCAGAGGTGTTTCCTCAGCTCTTCATCCCATCTCTAATGCAAGATCCCATCTCCATGCTGCTTGTCCCAAGTGTCACGCTGCTCCAGGGTGTACGAGGGGCTAGTAATATGAGTCTGTTGGGGATCTTAGCACAGGCGAACAGGTGTGACAGTGTGTTACCCTCTGTGTTGTCTAACCCTGTTGCTGCTGCCTCACCTTCTCTATTCTTGCAATTGTTTGTTCTCATATTTTTTACCTATAGATGTATGATTAAAATTTATTCTTCAAATGTAAGGAAAGTACAAACCAAGAAGGGACATAGAAGCCTCCCCGATATTGAAGGGGATTGTAACAAGGCTGGACATTTTGGAGCACCCCACCGTTGTGATTAGAGGTGGTGTACTCATGTCCCAGCCTCATTTTCTCCTACCATAAGCTTCCTCAAACTCTGTCTTTGTGCTTTATTTCAACATGCCCCCTTTACTGCACTCTTGTTGTGGGCTATTATTAACAGTTGATTAATAATAATGCCTGAGTTTCTTCTGGAGTCCTTTAGCTGAACTCAAAGCCCAAATGAAAAGTACAAAATAAACAATGTTCATCCACCCAGGGCTTAAATTGTTAGTCCCTCCTGGGTTTTCCCTTGGTCAGATTAGTCTCTGGGATTTTCTTTCTCTGTGGGCTTGAAGAGGTCAATAGGCTGTTCTCCTGGCCCTGAGCTTTTTCTAGCTCTCTACTATTGCTTTCTGGGGGAATTCCAGCAGTTTACCCTGTAGGGACCTTCCACCAGATTCCACTTGTCCCTTTCTTTCCTCCTTCCCAATACTACTAGGCCTTTTATATTAGCTATGTGTTTTCTTCCCAGTCCAAATAAAAGGCAATTAAACAAGCACAGATGGGCTGTGCCTGCTTCCTTTTAAAGGGTCCCATCCCTCCCGTGATAGGAACATCCAGTTATGGCAATTAGATTATCAAAATATTTATTGTCCAACAATTGAGAATTTACATTATTAGCATCTACCACACAGTATAATTCAGCAAAGCTTATTCCTGTGACACAGATTCACTCACTAGCTATATTAAACTATATTTCTTTCAGCTTACTGTGTAAATTTAGTCCTCAAGACCGGTATGCATAAAATAACACAAAAGAGAGAACTAGTGAACTACAGATAGAGGGGGGAAAAAGATAATGACATCACTGGTTATAATAGGGAAGCAATGTCCCATGTTATTCAGCTCAATGATAAAGGCATTAAAAAAATAAAGATTATTGTAATACAAGTAAAGAGATTAGAAAAATTGTCAATTTTTCATCTTCAGTCTTGATCATAACATTTCTATTGTCCTTACCTGGCCTAATATCCGTAATCCTCATATTGAAGTTTGTGCAGTCAGTAGAGTAACCAAAATTGTCTTAGAGTCATAACAGCTGTGGGCTATAGCTACAGCCCAGCATTTTTGAGTGTAGCAAACTGTCTCCAATTGTGTCTCCTAGAACATGGCCACTTCACTTGAATCTCTTCAGCATCAAATAGATTTTTTCCTCCCTCCCTCATAATTGGACTAATCACTGAATGTCAAAGGCATAGTGGTGGGTTTTCCTTAAAGTAGGACCATTTTTGGCCAATCAAAAAAACAAAGGTAGGCAAAAAACCCCCAAATTAAGGCAGATTATATCAATACATTAAATAATCTATTTATTTACTTTATAGAAATCAGCAAATAAAGTGAAACGTTCTATCCAAAATTATACTAGATCACCATACAGTAATATGCATTCAGTAACTGAACTGTGTGGGCAGATATTCCTGCATAACACTTCAAAATAATAAGAAACAAAATACTTGAAAACTTGAAGAACACCAACCAGCAAACTACTGTTCAACATATTCGCAATACCTCTCACCCCCCGCCCCCCCAAATTAGGAGGAACGCACCACCTACGTATCACTAATGCTTGGCGTCCCCCAGGGCTACAGATGAGGTGACAGTGGCAGATGTG
The DNA here is from genome assembly GCA_007922195.1 of Podocnemis expansa. Classification (NCBI taxonomy): domain Eukaryota; kingdom Metazoa; phylum Chordata; order Testudines; family Podocnemididae; genus Podocnemis; species Podocnemis expansa. Next base: position 27,536,146 of record ML682060.1, read on the forward strand.
CTGCTGATGCTAGAGCCACACTAGGAGGCAGGTACTCTGCTCGTGCAGACACCAGATTAAATTTAATTAATTAATTAAACTAAATCAATGGATTAATTGCTCCATGAACATATGCTCATGATCTTCATATTAATTTACTTTCTTCAGGAACTGACTTACCAATTTTTCCATCTGTAGTGCTGAGTATTCCACTCCTTCAGTTTTGAAGTACTCATGCTCGTTTTCATCCCAGCAATCTGGACTTGCCCTACTCTCTTTCTATCCCTCTCTCACTCTTAAAGTTGACTTCATTAAGTCGACTTAATACAATGTGCCCATTGAAGTTGACTTAATAAAGTCAACTTAGTGCAATAGAGCCATTTAATTTAACTTTATAAAATTGCTTTAAGTCAGGGGACCCCTTTAAAAAGTCAACTTTATTAATTTGACTTTAAATGGGTCCCCTGGCTTAAGTCGGCTTTATAAAGTTGACATAAACAAATGGGGACTTTCTAAATTGACCTTATTAAGTCGACTTAAAAAAGCCCTCTAGTGTAGACATAGTCTAAGATTTTAATCAATATGTGGCAGGATTATAGCTCTGACCACGATTTGTCTCAGAGTAGCAGGAACCTGTATGTTGCCTATTGGAAAGGCTGGCAGGGTTGGACACAGCATTCCAATGTTCAGTGCTGAGAGAGAATGAAACCTTTGAAGCAGCAGCGGTAGGGGGTTTGGAATCCCAATAAAAAGTCAAGAAATGCACCTCATGCATGCCCTTTTTATTCAGATCTAGATTGGCTGCTGTCAAAGGCACTTAGCAGAGAGCCTACAATGACATGCCGTTTTGCTGATCCCTGGCTGGCTTATCATCAGGCAGGATAATAAGGATGATGTTGCTGCTGGAAATAATGAAGATCTTGAAAATGATGCTGGAGGCCAGAATGTGGTCCTTAAATTATATCAGAAGGAATAAGGTATCAGAAGACATCAGTGAAAACCCTGGAAAGGGGGCTACATCTGGTTGGAAGCTGGAAGTTCAGCCTGGTAACTGAAAATCTCCCATCCCCATAGCCCCCCTCCCCATTTTTTTTCCTCAACAAATTGTACTTTTAAAAGTGAAGACTTAATAAGTTATGGCCAAATAATTTAGGGTATGCCTACACTGGAGGCTCTGTTAAGTTGACCTTCGGCGTTAAGCGTTGAGTTGACCTTAAGAGGTGGTGTTATTGTCGACTTAAGGAAGTGCTTAAGTTGACTGAATAAAAGGCCAGTGTGGCTGCAGGAGTTAGTAGGCTGACTTACGCTTCCTTAAGGCTCCAGTGTAGATGTACCCTCACTGTCTTGGATAACATGCCATTCATCGCTGCATGCGCATCTGGGGTATAGCACAGAAGCCGTGCCATTTTCAGAGCCTATCCCTTCACCACTCCACCTCTCTCTTCCCTCCAATGAAATCCTCTGCTCTGCACAATCCAAAAGGGGGACACAGCATGAGAGAAAATAAGGACTTGCAAAAGCCAACTTTTCTGTTTTTTAAATAATTCAGAGCATGGGTTGTATGGCTTGTGCTAAAGTCCACAGCCTTTAGAAAGATGAGAAATAGAAATCAGTGCTCCTCACTGTCTCTTTATCTCATGACAGTTAGGGGTGAAAGGGTTCAGACTGTTTGGATCAACACTCTCCATTTTCACTCAGCATTTACTTGATTTCTGTTATTTCTCCCAATCGTGATGGCTTATTCAAGCAATTTTCTCAAGCACCATCAGGTCTTGATGGTCTTTCAGGTGAACTGGGAGTACTAACCTGTTAGAGCCACCCTAATAACTCACCAGATCTGTCCATTCATGGCTATATTGTGCAGGCAACTATATACCTAAAAGTCTCGGTGGCATAGATCAATGGATCCCTAGCATTACCCTGAGAAACCACTTTCTTTTCCATACAGATATTTGAAAGACAGCTACATCCTTAATAGTTGTTGCTTTAATGCTGGACATCAAACTGATAGCATAGCCCTGTAGAGATGCTCCCCCACCCCTAGCCACATCCAAACTTTAATTTAGTGTTTGACACCACTGAATTGATCTCACCATTCTCTTTCTGGTCTCTCCCTGTAGGCAGGGTCACAGAATGGAGATAAGCTTTCATTCCAAAAAAAGTTTTAGAAGTAGAAAATGTGCTCATGTACATGTTATGTGTCAGGGGAAGGCGGCTTTAATTTCTCCCATGGCCAAAATACAATGGTCTCTTTTCATTGCCCTGGTAGGACCTTTGACTTCTGAAGGGGTGACCCTCCCTCTGAGAAGACATTATAAAAAGTGCTTTGTCGACTTAATGAACTCCAAATGTGGCCAGGGAGTCGCTTAAATTGACTTAAGCTTCCAGTGTAGACATAGCTTTAGTGTGCTCCTCTGGCCAACTAGCTGCTCACAGAAGTGTGGATGCTGTAAACCACTGTGAAATTTGGAGGCTGCAGCATGTAAATTCTGGTGCATATGTGTGGGGGAAGTGGGAAGGTAATAGGTTAGGAAGATATAGGTAATGGGAACTGTGGGAACAGAAACAGAGGGTGATGCTGACTGGAGACTGGGAATCTGCACGTTCAGTATATCCATCCTGCAAAGTGGGCAGATATGTGGGCGGGTCACAACTCACTTAAAACCACACCCCTCTGACAAAATAGCTTGTTTGTAATCTCCTTGCCTTGAGAAGGGCAGTTCAGAGATTTAAGTGTAGACAATAGAGAGTTGGGGCACACCTGGACATTCATAGGCTGTGTTCACACAGCCCTCTTATTTCGAAACAACAGAGATTGTTTCGAAATAAGATTTAGGCTGTTCACACGACGCACGGTTGTTTCGAAACAAGTTAAACCCCATGTGGGGACGAAACAACGTTGTTTTGAAATGATTGTTTCGAAACAACGCCGTGCAAACATGTTGTTTCAAAACAACAGTGACTTGTTTCGAAATAACTGTTGCCTGAACCTGCTATTTCGCTTTGAGCTTCTTTCCTTAATTCGAATTAACAAACTGTTAATTCGAATTAAGTTATTTCGAAATAAGGCGTTATTTCGATACAAGTTGTTTCGAAACAACCATATCGAAATACCCCCCTGTGTGTGAACACAGCCATAGAGACTGAAGTACAAACACACTCTAAGAGGCAAAAAGCCTTATATGTAGTTTCCTGCGTAGGGTTCATGACTCATAGCAGGCTTGTAGGCCTATTACTACAGCTCTGTTTTAAAAGATTGTATGATGTGCACTGGGAAATGTACATGGACCCGATGGCTACTGCCCTGTTAAATTATAATGCAAGAAAGTAACATGACACACTCACCTAGTGATATTTAGAAGTTGCACAGACCAAATAAATTCTGTTCCTGGAAACTGTCGACTGATCTGTCAAAAAGGCGGGACCTTCTGAATTTCTTAAGAAAGTACGAGCAATTAGTGACATTTTCCAGGAGCTGTTCCAAGCTTCCCAAAGAGTGAAAAGCAGCCCCCAAATCTACATGTTGGCAAGGCAGCAAAGAATAACCCTGCTATTTCTGCATCACAGGTGTTTTGCAGACTTCAATTCAACTATCTCAAGGACCTTCTGTCTGCTTATTATCCTTCCCAGCACCTGCACACCTGCTCAAGCCATCTGAATGGTAAAGCCAACTTGCTTTAAATCAATGGGGAACTTGGTATTTGCCTATGAACCGTTAATCTCTATTTTAATAAAAATATTGAAGATTATTTCATAGGTCTGATAGTTTCTAAGTAATTGTCACTATTATAGTTCATGTTGTAATTGATTTGATTTTCTTTCCATATTGTTTTCTAAACTGATGAATAGAGCTGCCAAGCACTTTAGCATATAAGGCCATTTTAAAAAAATAAAAATCTTCTTGGAAAGGCTTGTATTCAAAATTAATGCAACAAAAGCAATGTTAAATTTTCATAATTCATTTTTTCAGTTCTAAAAGTTGCATACTGCTGGTCAAGAGAATTACCCTAACTGTCCAGTGTACTGTAGACAGATGATCAACTTTCTAAACTCTCATAAAAGTATAGCAAATATTTCTGCAGAATTGTACTTTGTATGCACACATTTGGCTGCATGAAAATTATCTTACAACCTTAATTAGTTCATAGTCATATCTGTTTACATAGGTAAAGCAATGAGAATGCTGTTAGTATCCAATAAATAAGAGCAGTATCAGCCATTTTAAACTTCTCACACAGAACAGAACCAAAGCAGAAGAGCAACACGTTGAATTCAGAAAAAAAGTTTTTAATAAATAAAATATAATCAGAAGTGTGGCTTTTGGCACGATGAAAAAATTATATATCAAAGAGGTTTAATTAAAGACTGAAAATTATTGAACAAACCATTCAATCAAGTAAAACTTTCAGGAAACAAAACAATTACAGGACTCAACAAATCCATGTTTGTTTTATAAATATATATACACACATGCAAAGAACTGTAAGGGGAAAAAGTTGGTTTTCATTTCAGAAAGGAATAGCTCAGTCTCTGTGTACACAAAGCATATGCCATTTACTATCACTGTCATGCAATTGGTTTTGCTCCTGAGGACCTAATTCACTACTTTATTCTGGTAAATTATCTCCTGTGAGAGTGAGAGAAACACTACATGCATCTTTGGAGATGACTGTAATATTATTTAAAGTGAAGTTGTTTGTTTCTTATTAAAAACTTTAAAAAATATAATCATTAGTGAAGTGACTCAAATAATCTTATTCTTATAATGATGTTTATATGCAGAATATAAATATTGCAAAACTGTTATCACTTTAATTTTCATTAAAGCTAACCTTCTTAATCTTATAAAATGGTCAAATTGCAGTTCATTCTCTTAGAATGATGGGAATGTGTAAATACTTGCTTTTTAAATGTACCTGGCACATTCCTTCTTTCTCAGTAGTCATCTTTTTAATAAACATAGGTGGAAACCACTATTTTAACATATTTTAAGACAAATCAACTTGTTATGCTGGACACTTCTTCAGACTCTCGAAAACTAGAAGTAACCTTGATGTCAAGGTTAAAGAAAGTAACTCAGAGGTATTAAATGGTACATTCAAAAAAGCTTAGGAAGTGTGAATCTTGATAAATGTATACGATGTACAAAGAGTTAACATTTTTGTGAAATGGCAATATTTGTAAATGCACTGAAGTGCACAGCTTTTTCAAATCATTTGCAAAGGAAATGTTTATGTACTTTTGGCAGGTAATGTTAAAATTGGACCCTTCCAAAAAGAAAGAGGGGGAGGGTAGAGGGAAGAGTAAATATTGAAACTATGCTGCAAGTTGTTTATTTTAATTATTGCCTGTGTTTCTCTCCCAAGTCAGTAACTTGGCAGTGCTGAAGTACTATTGTGAAACAAAGAACAGGTATCATTCAGCATTGTAGGTTTATGCACAACCCATCTTTTGGACTCTAGCATAACAAGTGACTATTAAATATCTAGTAATAATTTTTCTTGCAGGTGATTTACCATATTTTTGTTTGAGGATGCTAATATGCCCATTTTCCTAGTTGCATGGTTATGTATTTTATGCTTTTTGAGGCAGAAGGTGATCTGGATCAGTAAAAGAAAGAAAGAAGTTAAAATAATACACCTGCACATCCTTTTCTCATTATGTTATGTTACTTGAATCCTACTGTTGCCAAGCAAAGGACTTAGCTTGAACATGATAATTTACTGGAGATGGTCACTCATTGAACTATATGGTCAGAAATCAGTCTTTTCTTCTGATAATGGGAATGTGATAGTGGCGGTCATCCTCAGTCAGAAGAGAGATCTCCTGCCAGTCCCTGTGATACTCCTCTGGATAGTTCACTTGAAACTCCTGAGTGTTAAACTTACACAGTCTGTAAACTCTTATTTTTACTTCAAGTAAATATCCAAGAAGAAACATCTCAACCTAAAGGGAAAAAAAAAGATGATAACATTTGTTAATAGACTTAAAAGAAGGAAACTGAGGAAGGGGGGCATCCCATACTTTAATGATGCTCTGATGTTTCAAATAAGTCATTTAACTTGTGTAATAATCAGAAACAACTAGGAAATACAGCAACAGGCATTTCCCACAATCAGAGTTGATAAGTAACCAAAGGAGATATCTGTCAGCCAGGCTAATATACTTTCAAAGTGGCCTATCTGGAAAGCTTCTATTAAAAAGAAAAAGTGGGGGGGGAACCAGGTGGAATAAACCCAATAGATCCAACAAACATTGTCATCTAACAGACACTTCATTTCACATATCACTGGTATCACTGCTTTTAGTAATTTGTGCCTTTGTTCCCCAAGATATTTTCTTTTGGAGACACTTACTGGTAAATTATCCTTTCTTTTTTTAACTGCTTTTTCACTAGGAAAAATTGATTTACTTTAAATAAAATATTTCTATCATGGATGATATATTAAATAGTCAAGTAAATATCTGATTTTTTAGTTCAATGGATGAACTGAAAAAAAAAATTCAGTTTCAAACTAAAACTACATTTCTGTTTGTTTTGTTTTGTTTCACTTCCTGAAACAAAAAACTAAAAAAATCTTTCAGGTCAAACACTTTTTCTTTAAAAAAAAAAAAAAAAAAAAAAAAAAAAGTCCCTTAGAAAAGATATTTTGTTTAGAAAACATCTAAATGGTTTATTTATAAAATGTCAAAACAAAATGATTCAACCTTTCCAAACTGTATCTTCCAGGGTTATTTTTTTCTGTCTGAAACTACCAAATTCTATCTGGATTTGTAAATAGTTTAGGTGCGCTAAAACAATGCATTTTCCACCCAGTTCTAGAATTAGAAGTACACTAAGTCAATGTACAAGAACTTAAAAGTCTTCTCAAATCCTAAAACTTTCAGAAAACATGGACTATTAGGACTTATTTTTTCTTCACTCTATTACCTGCTCCAGACCACAAGTGTCCCCAATGGAATTCAGATGATTCATCATGAAACTCAAAGGGTCAGATGAAGTATCACGAGAAAAAAGCAGGCTAAACAGGATGGGTACATGTTCCTGCTCAGTCTTCATCTGTTCATAGGCTTCCACAACTCGGTAAAGCATGATGAATTTTATAGCCTCATACATCTTATATTCCTTGCTTTCATCAGAGAAAAGGATATTGCACAGATTTCCTCTTTCTTCACGGTCTTTAACCCCACTTATTTCAGTCCACTAAAAAACATATGAAAGAAATTCAAATCAGCTGGTTAGCTCATCACTAAAAAATGCTTTGTGTGTTAAATTTGTTAAAGATGAGTATTGTGACAAAGTCAAGCTAGAAAGCTATAAAAGGGTGCTCAAGGGCAGAGATATGTGAGCCTCAGGATGGGAAAGGCCCTTTTCCCTGCAGGCAGGGCGAAGGTGATTACAGCTTAATTCAGGGGTTGGCAAACCAAAAGATAAGAAGAGCCATTTTTAAAAATTCCTTCAATAACCAAGTATTTTGAGAGCCACAGTGGCTGCGGCCTCCTGGTAGAGAGTAGGAAGAGCTGGGCCAGGGGACCTGCTGCAGGGTCCCATGGTGGGGAGGGACCCAGATTCAGGAGTGAGCCCCGATGGCAGGGGGGATCAGAGCCAGGAACAAGCTGCCTGCAAGGCTGCCCATTGGCATGGGGGAAACTGGACCTGAGAGCCACAAGGTGGCAGCCAAAGAGCCACCTGTGGCTCTGGAGCCACAGGTTGTGGACTCCTGGCCTAATTGGACACATCTGAAACTAGGCAAAGGCTGCCCCAGCCCTATTAAAAGCCCCACCTGTGCTTGAAGCAGGGGGGAAAAGAGAACAGGGAGACAAGCTGGCAGAGGCTTGCAGGAGCAGGAGAGATTTTCTGGAAAAACCAGAACGGCAGTACTTCTTCCCTGAACAAAGAAGACGGCTCAGACTGCAACCAATGAGCAGGGACTGAGGGTGCCCAGCTCCAGTGCAACACTGCCACAGCTGCACCTCGGCTAGGAAAGACAGACACGGGTACTGCCTAGGAGCTGCGCCTCACAGACTTCCCCACTCCCTGGGGTGAATGGGGCTTGGTCCACTGAGACCCAGACAGCCCCCTCCACTGCAGAAGACTGCTGCTGAGGGATGCTGAGGGTGAGGAAGTAAAAGAGGACTCACTTCAAAAGGGGCAGATTTACAAAAGGCCTGCTTCACGAGGGGAGATGACTGTTACCCAGCAAAACTGAGGGGCTGCTTTGCCACAGCATATTTTGACAAGGATTAATAAAAGAATAATCACTAGACTGTCAATAACCATTATCGCAACTAAAGTAAAAATAAATTAGTAAGTGGAAGAACTGAATGACTTTAGAGATCAGACATGGAACTCAAAGCCTGTCATTTCTTTGTCACCATTTTGAATCCACCCCCAGTTGCTCAATACAGAAAACTAAGGCTATGTCTACACTAGAAAAAGTTATGTCTAATTTGTTAATTTGAACTAATAATAAGGTTGAGTTCAGTTCAAATTAAAGTCAACCTTATTAAGTCACATTAACAAAGTGGACTAAGTCGACTTAATCCACATTGTTAATCCAACCTGACCGCCCCTAATTCAACCTTAATAAAGTCAAATTAACCATTAATCCAGTTCTACACTGTGCTTAGTTTCAACTAAGGAGTCGAATTAATGCTTAGTTTGAACTAACAGCTGATTCTTATTAATTCAAACTAAGTTTTCATTAAGTTGACTTAAGGAATTTTTTCATTCGACTTAATGGAAGTCTAGTGTAGACAGGGATTAATTTAGTTCGAATTAAGCCTCTTTAATTCGAACTAAATTGCCAGTGTAGACAGAGCCATTGGGACAATACTAGAACTATTAGTTTTGAGGTATTTGATTTGATCCCATACTGAGCCTATGAAACTGATTTGATCGGGAGAGTCAAAAGACCAAAACTGACTAATAAAGAATCCTGCTAGGATTTAATAGAATGCAGAGTAAAGCCACGCTGAAAAAATACTCACAGGGACCTATGGGCATGCTTGGAAACAGATGTGCCTGAATTGCCATTATGGGATTATAATAAATTGGATAAGACAGCCTGCTCATTGTTTGAACCCCCCCCCCCCCCCCGGTATTGTTTTGTGCTAGTTGCATATTTGCTTTTGAAAGGCTGTTTGTCACTGTATCACAAATCAGTTTCCTGAAGGGAAGAAACTTAGGCGCCTGAGACCTAGTTGGAACCGCAAGGTGATAAAAGGGAGGTGGTATTGCCTTGTACATCAAAGATGTATATGCTTGGACTCGGGCTGAGATGGAGATAGAAGACGGACTTGTAGAAAGTCTTTGGGTAAAGGATGAAAGGGGTAAAAAAAACCAACCCAAGTGTGATGTCATTGTAGGATTTTAGCCTTACCAAGAATCACCTAGGAAGAAGAGGTGGATAAGGCTTTTTTAAAAACAACAAACAAAATCAACTAAAACACAGGCATAGAGATGGTGATAGGGAACTTCAAGTACCCGACATTTGTTGAGAAAAGAACACAGTAGGGCAAAGATTATCCAACAAGTTCTCAGAATGTACTGGAGATCATTTTTTATTTCAAAAGGTGGAGAAAACAATTAAGGGTGAGGCTGTTCTAGATTTGATTTTGACAAATAGGGAGGAACTGGTAGAGAAGTTGAAAGTGAAAGGCAGCTACAGTGAAAGTGATCACAAAATCATAGAGCTCATGATTTGAAGGAATGGTAGGAGGGAAAACAGCACAATACAGATAGTGGATTTTAAGAAGGCAGATTTTAGCAACCATAGGGAGTTGGTAATTAAGATCCCAGGGGAAGCAAGTCAAAGGGGAAAACCAGTTTGAGAAAGCTGGTACTTTTTTCAAAAAGACATTATTAAGGGCACAAAAGCAAACTATCCCATTGCATAGAAAAGATAGGAAGTATGGCAAAAGAATACCCATGACTTAACCAGGAAACCTTTAATAATCTGAAATTAAAAAAAAAAAAAAGTTCTACGAAAAGTGGAAACAAAGTTAAATTACAAGGGATGAACAAATAAACTCAAGCATGTAGGGACAAAATTAGAAAGGGTAAGGCACAAAACAAGACTAAACTTGCTAGGGACATAAAGTGTATAAAGAAAACATTACAATACATTGGCAGCGAGAGGAAAACCAACATAGGGTAGGGGCAGAAGACAATAACAGAAAATGTGGAAATGGCAGAAATGCTGTGTGACTGTTTTGATTCAGTTTTCACCAAAATAGTTAGTAGCAATCAGACATCTTACATAGTGAATGACTGTGAAAATGAGGTAGGATCAGAGGCTAAAACAGGGAAATAGCAAGTTAAAAATTACATAGGTAAGTTAGATGCCTTCAAGTCATCACCGATTAGCAATTATCCTCCAAAACTCATGAAAGACCAGAGAGGGCAAATATAGTGCCAATCTATTAAAAGGGGAATAAGGATAACCCAGGGAGTTACAGATGAGTCCGCTTAACTTCAGAACCCAGAAAGATAATGGAACAAACAATTAAGAAACCAGTTTGCAAACAACTGGAAGATAAATAAGGTGATAATAGTCACCATGCATTTGTCAAGAGCAAATCATGTCATGCCAATCTGATAGCTTTCTTTGACAGGTGAATAAGGCTTGTGGAGATGGAGGAAGCAGGAGATGTGCTATATCTAGACTTCAGTAAGGCTTCTGATGCTGTCTCACATGACCTACTCACGAACAAACCAGGGAAATAACGTATAGAGTGTACTAATATAAGGTGGGTGTAGGCACACCAAACGGGAGGGGAGAAGGAAAATGGGACAATTGCCCAGGAGTCTGGCAATCTAAAAGAGCATCAGTCTCTTCCATTAGCAGGCTTTGCCCCTGTGCACCATATCGAGCGGCTCCATTTGACCGCCCAATTGAGGGGTGCATGTTCCAAGCTGCTTGCTACAGCATGCTCCAGGCACCAAACTACCTAGTTCCAGTGCTGCCCACCCTTGTTCCACTCTGGCCACATTGCATCCCTCCTTCCCTGCTCACAGCTTGCACCCCTCTTATTCACCCCCATTCACTTCCCCAGCCACAATTAATTGCATCCTCCCCCACTTATCTCTTCCCCAGGCTGCCACTTGGGGGAAGTAGGAAAGTGGAAGAGAGGGAGGGGTTCCAGGGGTGGGCAGGAAGAGGAAATGCAATGGTGCCTAGGGCCCAGAATAGCTGTTGGTGGAACCTAGGTGCATGCATAACTGGTTGGAAAGCCATTCCCAGAGAGTAATCATCAGTGGTTCACATCAAGCCAGAAGGGTATACTAAGTGATGTCCTACAAGGAACAGTCCTGGGTCGTCTTCTGTTCAATATCTTCATAAATTATTTAAATAATGGCACAGAGAGTACACTTGTAACATTTGCGGACAACACCAAGCTAGGAATGCTTTGGAAGATCAGATTAAAATTCAAAATGATCTGGACAAACTGCAGAAGTGGTCTGAAGTACATAAGATGAAATACAATATGGAAAACTCAAAGTACTCCATCTACAAAGGAACAATTAATCACACAGCTACAAGATGGAAAATGACTGCCTAGGAAGGAGTACAGCAGAAAGAGATCCGGAGTCACAGTGGATCACAATCTAAGCATGACTGCAACAGTTTGTAACACTGTCACAAAAAACCCAAACATCACGGTGGGCTGGCTTAGCAGGAGCATGGTAATCAAGGCACAAGAAGTAATTCTGCCACTCTACTCCATGCTGATAATGCCTCACCTGTAGTATTGTGTCCAGTTTGGAGCGCTACCTTTCAGCACGGATGTGGACAAACTGGAGGAAGTCCAGAGGAGAGCAACAAAAGTGACTAAAGGCTTAGAAAACATGACATCTGAGGAAAGACTGAAAAAATTGGGATTGTTTAGTCTGGAGAAGAGAAGACTAAGGGGGAATGGGATAACAATTTTCAAATACATGAAAGGTTGTTCCTAGGAGGAGGGTGAAGAATTGTTTTCCTTAACCTCTAAAGAGAGGAGAAGCAGCACTGAGCTAAAATTACAGCAGAGGAAGTTTAGGTTATACATTACGAAAAATATCATAACTGTCAGGGTAGTTAAGCATGGGAGGTTGTAGACCAGGGGTGCCCAAAGTGAAGCCCACAGGCCACGTGAGGCCTGCAAATGGCTTTTTTTGTTGTAATAATATACTGAAAATATATAACTGTATATTGTGTATAGCGCAAAAAGAACCAGTTTTGGAATTCTGTGGCCCACAGGCCGCACCAATCAGGGTCTGTGGCCCCCATGTACAAAAGCTTTGGGCGCCCCTGTTGTAGACTCTCCATCATTGGAGGTTTTTAATAACAGGTTAGATAAACACCTGCCAGGAATGATCTAGTTATTCTATACTCCTGCCTTGAGGGCAAGGGACTGGACTAGATGACCAAGTGAACTCCTGTCCATTTCTACAGTTTTATCTGTCCATGATAAGTGCTTGGTGTACATGAAGTAGTGAAGAATGGCAAAGGAGACTCACAAAACTCTGACCTGGATGCTCCCTGAGAGATCTGAAAGGAGGCAGATGTGCAGTCAGCCCTGTAACAAGCAACAACAGGGTCTCAAAAGATGTAAGATACTTTGCTGGTAAACAAAGAGAAAAAGGTATACAGTAGAATTAAAAAAGATCATGTGAAGACCAAAATAATGATGTCCAACAGCTACAGGAACATACTTATATTTAATCTCAGTCAGGACCCAGAAATCCAGTAAAAACCAATAACATGACAGATTGCAGAGTAGCAATATTTTGAGCAGAAAGCAGATAATTTACTGTCACAGAAGTATTTCCCTGTTCAGTCCCATTTCTAACATTTCCATTTCCTAAATATTCACCTGTGTCTTGAATGTTTCAATGCATTTACGTAATTTTCCAAATACGTTGGAGCCTGTGTATCTTTCTGGTCCAAAACTATATTGCTGAATCCAGTTACAACCTTGTGAATACAGAAGCTTTTCAGGGAGCTGTAAAAATATAATAAGGGGAGATCACTACTGTAACAACAAGAAGAACACGTCTATTGTAATTAATTTAGGGATAGAGTAGGTGTGTTTTAAATCACAAACCACACCCTGTGTAAAATTAAAACCCTGGTCCTACGGATTTAATAAAGGAAAAGTTACTTACCTTGTAATAATTCGAGTACTATGAGATGTCTTGTCTTTATGTGTAGTGCATTTCAAGTGCATATGTGCGCCATCCACCCAGAACCAGGGAAGTCATCCTAGTAGTAGTGTCCACTCTGTCCATATACTCACTCTCACATTCCTTATGCTTCACACCAAGGGTATAAAGCAGACTGCTAGACCACCACCATCTCTGTTCCTTTACCACAAGGTTCCACAATGGGATCCAAGGTAGTGGGGGTAGAGAATGGGTGGTGGACTACACGTAGGGTGACCAGATAGCAAAAAAAAGTGTGAAGAATCAGAACAGGGTGGAGGATTAATTAGGCACCTATATAAGAAAAAACCCAGAATATTGGGACTGTCCTTATAAAATTAGGACATCTGGTCACCCTAAATACACATAAGGACATTTTGAAAAACTGGTTATTGCGCCTGAGTAATCTTTCCTTCTTTGAGTACCTGTCTTTATGTGGACTGCACTTGATGATTTACAAGCAGTATTCCTGCTAAGGATGTGGATGCCCACAGTCTTGCACCATTACAGAATGTAGGACTGCCCGGGACCAGGAGGCATCCAAGGCAGCTGCTTGCACAACAGCATAGCGCCTCACAAAGATGTGTACCAAGCCTAGGTTGCTATTCTGTGGATGTCAACGATCCCTGAATGAAGCTATTCTGGCTGCCTGAGCTCTTGTCGAGTGTGTTTTTACACTGCCCTCCAAGAAGGATCTTAGCCTTTGTAACAGAATACCATTCAGCTCAAGATCCACTTGTACAACATATGATGGAAATGATCTTTTCCTTCATCTTAGATAAAGAGTCTAGGTGACATGTAGAAACACTTTGTCCTCTGTTGTGATTGGTTTGGCAGCACCAGTGGATACACAAAATTCCTCCATGGAAATATCCTAGAAGTACTGCACCTGGTAGGGACAAGGGCTTCCTCCAGGTGGTACAAAAAAAAAAGTCATGACTGTAGTTTATTGGGAAGGCCCTCTGGCAGTCAACATAGGTCTTGAAACAGGGGGCCTTTGGCATATTTGCCCCAGCACCAAAGTCAAGCACTGGAGGTAGAGGAGAAAATCACTGCCCTAGAGAAGGAGGTCCAATGAGGGCATAAGATATACTAAGCTAAATTATTTACAGGTAAAGGATAAAAAGGGTGAGGTGAAGTCTGAAGCTCCATCTCAGACCACAAGCAGTAAGAAAGACCTGAGAGGGCAGCCCTCTGGCAGGCCCCTCTGTGCTCTTGATGCAGACCACATGCACGGACTGAACTGACATCACTAGGACGAATCCTCTGGTTCCTGGCTCACAAAGTGCACACACAACCTGATGCACACTACAAAAAGAGAAAAGCACTCAGAAAGAAACCTCATTTCCTTTACCACTTTAGCTAATGGTGAAGCTCTGTAGACTATCAACTTCATAAGGACCTTTATGGTCCTTTTAGCAGGCTGCCAGTCAGGGAGAGAGCAAAATGTCCTCACCCATCATTAAGCCAAGATTTTTAAAATCTGGATATATAGATTTACACACTGAAAACCATATTTGGACAAATAAGTAAAAATGGCTTTATTTTTGTGAGTGCTCAGTACCTTTTAAAACCTCACTTTTCAAATAGGATAATCTTCTCATGCCCTGTGGCACTTTTAAAGACTAACAAATTTATTGCATGAGTTTTAGTCAGAGAAAATCCCACCTCATCAGTTTCTCTTTGAAGCTTTGAGTTGTTATTCTCAGGCAAATGAGAGAGAAATGGTAGAACTGGAATTCATGTGCAAATTTAAACAAAGAAATCCCGGTGGCACCTTAAAGAGTAGCAAATTTCTTTGGGCATAAGCTGTCATGGGCTGCACCCTACTTCATAATTTGGAGCCCATGAAAGCTTATGCCCAAAGAAATTTGTTAGTGCCACAGGACTTCTGTTGTTTTTGCCATATGCAGACTAACACGGCTATCCCTCTGGAACATATGCAGATTTGACTTACATCAGCTTAGGGCTAAACAGAGACTATGTTTTTTTCTCCATTACAAAATGTAAGCAGATCTCACCTGTCTCCATATGCTGTTTTCCACTGTTTGAATCTAAACAACTGCTTCGACTGGCTGTTAGTCTGACCTAATCCCATGATTTACACTTCCCTGCATATATTTTGCTCCAATTCTAGATAAGTTCCCCCATCTTCAAAGCACCTGATGAGGTGGGATTTTTCTCCCATAAAAGCTCAAGTGATAAATAAATGTGTTAGTCTTTAAGTCCCACAGGACTCCTTGTTTGTTTTGCTGAACTAGACTAACACAGCTACCCCTTTGGAACTTTTCCAATGCCCTGTGATGACCCATTCTCTTTTGCCTTCAGTGCAAATGTGGCATTTTTCACGCCAAATTGATTTTCCAAGACAAAGATATTGAGGGCTAAAATAGGAATTTTTAATGGCAGATCATAATAACCTCAGTTACAAGGTGGCACTGCCTCTTCTTAACACACGGATCCACTGAAATATGGCCGCCTCTGGATGAAACACAGGATTTGTTTCACACTACACTACAGGTACAGATGAAAACCTAATGCAAGTGAAACTGCAGAAGGAACTTAAGTAGATAAAATGTAATTATGTGAACTGGATGTCGGCCAGAACATCAAACTCAATATTTCTTTATGAAAAAGGTTGTCATAGTATCTGTGATGCTGGCAGACCAGATACCAGCTTTTGCCCAGGCTGCAGGGATTTTAATTGACAAACATATAGCTGAAGACCAGACCAGTAAGTTAGTTTTGCTCAAAATAAGTATTAGTCTTATAAGTCTCATTATATGTATTTAGCATTTAGACTACAAAATGCTTGTAAATTGCTGCATGCATTAATTTCACTTTCAAAGCTGGTATTCCAGGTTACAAGAAAATATTTACATTATGGTTTATAATTTAAAATATTTGCTTTGAACTCGTGAACCCAGGCACAGGACTTGTCCCCGAACGATCCAGAAGGACTATCAAAATCAGATGGGCCACCACAGAACATTGCAATACAAAGGACTCATTAGTTGCCTTATCACACCTGCGAAGTGGTATGTGCAAGACAGCTCATCCTGTGGAACTAGAATTTGAACTAGGCAAATAAAAACAAAGTCACAGGAAAGTTTTCTCTCTCTTTCTCTCATGTTTGAACTCTGAAAGGGCCAGAAACTATAAACTGAGGCAGAGATCCTCAGAGATTGCACCAGGTCTTCCCTGAAAGGCACTTTGAATTGACAAATCACTACAATTTTGTAACTTTTAGGACTCAATTTAGAGGCAGGAAAACTATGGCCTACAGGCTGGATCTGGCCTGCAAGTGCCTCTCTTCTGACCCGCCATGTCAGAGCTGCTCCTTCCCCCTGCTCCCCAACTCCAGTGCTGGCTTGCGCAGTGGCCAAAGCACCTCTGTTGCCACTCTCACTTCCCCTCCAACTCCCAAGTCTAGCAGCAGCTTAAGTTGTGGTCAGAGTGCTGCTACCACTGCTTTTGCCTTCCTCCCAGCTCCAGCTGAAGCTGGGAGGGAGGCATAACAGCAGCAACACTCTGGCCCTGGCATGAGTTGCTGCTAAGCTGCGAGGGAGGGGGAGTGGTGCACAGCCCCGCCCCTTTTTCTAGGGGGGCTGGCCACTCCCCCTCCAAAGCTGACCGCCTCCATATCCCCGGCTCCTGATGACCCACTGTGAGTGGCCATATGTAATGTGTTTGGCCTCAAGCCAAAAATGTTGCCCACCCCTGATTTAGATAGTAACTCATTTGTGTGTGTATATGTTTACTTGCTATAAGCAGTGAGTAACTCTCTTATTCATTTTTCCTAGTTAATAAACCTTTTGATAATTTATTACAGGATTAACTATAGATGTTATCTTTGGTGTAAGATCTAGACCAATTGATTTAGGGTAAATGATTGGTCTTTTTGGGATTGGAAGCAATATGAATATTTTGTAATTTTTGGTGTAAGTGACTAACACTAAGTCCAGTTTGTCTGAGAGGCAAGATGATCTAAGAGGTAAGATTGTTATAGTGATACAGGAATTCACGTTTGTTACTGGCTTGATGAAATCTTATCATAAAACACACCACCAGTTTGTGGGGCCCTCCCTGTTTGCCAACATTCTGTCCTGAGGTAGGCACTCATGGATGTGAGCCATTCTAGATAGCATGATCGGTAGCTAATGTCAAGTTTTCTTTAGAACCTCATTTTTTTGATGATGATCGAGAAAAATGGCTGTTATTAAAGGGATTCTTATTATTTAAATTACCTAGATTCAAATATTTTTGAACAGAATGACTCCTTTGCTCAACTGTGTGGGTGAAGTCCCTTAAACATTTGTTTTCACTAGTGGAACAAATTTAAGCACTGACTTTTATACTTAATAGAAGCTATTTCGTAGACCAAGGGATACAGTTTTCTGATTTGTAGCTATGTAAAATGACTGGTTGGCTCCCTCCTAAAACTAAGACAATTACTCCACCCCCCCCCACTACTTCTTATTTAAATTGTACACACAGGCACTTTTCTTATTTACACATACAATTCCATTCATGTCTATGGTATCATATGGTATTATTTAAAATAATAATCTTAGTTGAACTAGACAGCAGAAAGCTACAGTAAGCTTTAAAATTGCAGGCTTTTGAGCTGTAGTGGCTAACCCAATTTGGCCTCGATTCTGACCTGCACAGGTATGGAGAATTCTATGTGTAAGGGGAAGTTAAAATCAGTGAGAGCCAGACATACAAAAAGAACATAAAAAGGAATTAATTCTTGTATTAATAAAAGTACTGGCATACTGTCATCAAATAAATTCAACTGTAAGTTTTTGGGGGCCAGAGACCCACTTTGGTTTTTGTGTATAACAGACAGCAAAATGGACCCTCATCTTGGACTGCGGTCTCTAGGTACCCACAATACAAATAGTAAATAATAATTCCTGTTCAGTGGCAGGCCTACAGCTTAAAATGGGACCCCACAGATTATTATTTTGCCTTATTAGCATAATGGAGATAGCACTTTTAGCCACGTCCCCTCAAGAACGATGCTATATCCACCCATCCCCATCTTAAGAATAAAAGAACACAATGGACTTGAGATCTTCTTCCACTTTTGTTTAATGCTTACCCTTTTTTGCTCCCTCCTATAGTCTCTACTCATACTTGCAATGGCACACAAGTTTTAGAGAAGTTAATTTTGGGTCAAGTCCTCTTTCTATAAACACAAGGACATATACATTTTATTTACTTCAGCAACTGAAACATACCTTTAAAATGTCTCTCTCCTTCATCCATGATGGAAAATAAATGCCCTGGCTGAACACCTGAAACAGCACAGCTCTTAATGCACAGTAGTTATCTCTTCTGACTAGTCGTATATATTTAATATGGTGCCTCCAAAATAGTTCTTCATAAGCCTAAAAAAAAGCCAAAACAACATCAAACAAGTATCCTAAATCCTTGAAAGAACCAATGAGACACATTAGCCTGAAGGTTAATTTCCAGATGTCCTTAAGGGTCAATACAGAGAGAAAGAGCCTAATTCCGGTTTCAGTGGAGTATATACTGATGTCTGTGGAGTTATTGCTGATGTAACTAGTAGAAGTGAAAGCAGAAAGTCCAAAGACATTTCATTTCATTATAGATGAACACACTTTCTGTGTGTTTTTTAATATGGTAATGATTGCAGGTGGTCTAGACATTGTAGTTCTTCAACTTCCACAATGATCTTCATGAACATTTGTTTGTGTATAATTCATTTTTTTTATCCCATCTCTCTAACCTGAAACTGATGTTTACCAGTTTGTGTGTTGCGAACAGGAAAGAGAGCAAATTGCTGCGGCCAAAAAGGTTTGATGTGGAGAATTCTGTGGATTCACTGGTGCTGTCAAACCAACATCAACAGTCCTAATCTTTGATGAACATCTGCTTCATAAGCACTCGAAGTTGTTAGAATTGTTTTCAAGATGTCTTAGAAATAGCTCACAACTTTTGCGTACAGATTTTTACATGACAATGCCGATATTTCAAAAAGAATGTTTGAACCCAGATCTTAGGTTCATAGCACACTGTTTTCTCTTCTAAAATTTGGTACATGGCAATATACAGCAGATGGAGCCCTTCCATTGCAAAATGCATGCCACTGGATTACTAAACTGATTCTCTCTCTGCAGACAGCTGGCACAAAATGCTTCAATGCTGAATGATAGCCTCAATATTTATTTCACCCCCTATGATCCCTGGAAAATGATTTTCAGTGTCTCTTTAGCCCAGGGCCTCCAGAGAGCAAGTGTGAAAAACTGGGACAGTTTGGAAATAGGTGCCAATATAAGACAAAGCACCAATTATTGGGACTGTCCCTCTACAATCAGGACATCTGGTCACTCTACTTTAGTCATTATCAGAACTATTCATTTTTGGATGATTTTATTGAAAAATTGGTGCTTGCAACAGTGGCATAACTACTGACAATTTGCAGTGGAGCAAACTAATCCAGCATATTGTGATAAGCCTATTCTAACCACAATTCTTCACATCAGTGGCAATGACTAAGCTAAATCTCCATGACACCTGCAATGGCCAAATTCTCAAATATAGCTTCTAATTTCTAAAAGCACTTGGGCCCATAAAAAAATGCTGTTTGGCATCTTCACTGTGTTATTTAAGCCTGTAATTGACTATGTCAGTAAACTACAGGCCAGAATGAGGCCACTGAAACTTTTTGGCCTGATTCTTTGGCTGCCAGAAAAATAAAGGGCTGATAAAGAATAACTGTTTTAAACCAAGAATGCCTATTTTATGTTCCAGCAATCTAGAAAGCGCAGTTTATTTAAAACAAACTGAACTGAATCAACAGAAGTCCTATGAACTAGCAGTGTTCCCATATTGCCAGGTTTTTAGTTGCTAGGTTGTTGCTCCACCATCACCACCTCTTTTCCAAACAGTGGGATGACAGTTTCATTGCTACACTTCAAAAGTAATGCTCTTAATAGTCAGATTCCCAGGTATACCCATACATGTAATATGCAAAAGGTCAAGCTGCACAGGTTTCCCCTCAGGATCACTTCATTAAATGTTAAATGCAGTCAGGCTGAAATTATAGGAAGTGCCCAACTGAAACCCACACATTTCCTGAGAAAACTAAGAGTTAAGCATGTGAAACAAACCGTTACAGTAAGTAAACCCCACATACAAATCTTTGCAGAATGAGTTAAGGATAGAGTGAGAAATCATAATACTGTAGGTTTTGGGTTTGACTGTACTAACAGTCACATTATCTTGGCATTTTGTGTTTAATTTCCTTTTTTCTTCCTAAGAGATAACACTAGAAATAATCACCTGACATTAAACTGATTCAAGCTCTTCAGACTAGTATGTTTTCAAAGCAGTTTTAATATTACAGATTACTAGCACAAACTGTAATAGCATCATCTCAGTGTACACTTGGGGACTAATCCATACAATTGACTACATAATAAAATGATCTTATGAAATTTATTGCAGGTAGATTGTGCACACGTTGCTCTGAGTTACAGAAACTCCCATTTTCACTTTTTACAACAAAATAAAACCAAGTATATAAGGAGTCACTGTGGGACAACAGTAATCGTCATTGACTCATTTCCTCTATCAGTGGTTCAGTCGAAAGAAGGGACAACAGAGAACTGCTGCCTCTTTTTAGTTGTGTAGTGTTAGGCTTAGTTTGTTTCTGGGGGTAATTCAAAATGTGGGCACTGACCTATGCAGCCAACATTACCTGAGTTCTCCTACAGTACTGCAGAAATTACTTCTCACCATGGAGAAATGGTATAGCTGTGGTAGACTGAAGTACTTTAACATGTATTTAATTGCATTTTGATTTTGCTTCATCAAAATGATCAATTCATCTTTTTGTACTAACTTAGTTTAGTTTCTGTGCAGTTAGAAATTGGGGGGGGGGAGTTTGGTCCCAATTGCTCTGGGCTACTCTAACTTCAGCTGAGAATACAAGAGCCAGCTCTGCTTTGAGTATGCCTCCCAACACACCTCTACAATAATGGGTGGCCCTGTCTTCCAGCTGTATGGCAACCATGAATTCCTCCATGACCAGCCAATCTCCAGTGCCCAGTTTGTCTCATTTGTGGTGGCAGAGCAGTGCAAAGGGTAGGCACTGCAGCTGAGGATCTGGTCCCATATTCTGTCTGGACGGGTATGTCTACACTGGAGTTGGAGGTATAATTTCCAACTCAGGTAGATGTACACATGCTCATTCCATCAAGGTATTGTGTGTACATCTGCACTAAGTGGAAATTAGGTCTCCTGTCTATATACAGATCCATGTACATGAGAAAGTGGCCTCCAATTTAAAAAAAAAAAAAAAAATTATTTGATTTCCTGCAGCTTGTAACATCTGCTTACATCAAAACTGGATGGATTCTTTTTTCAAGCTCAGTGTTCCTCCCCACCACCCCAAACTTTAGATAGACAGACAGATAGATGCAACTTTAAAACCTCTTACCTCCTTCATCCGCTTAGCCTGCTTGGTTTCTCCTTTCCATTCTCTTGCACAATAACCAAGAAGATCAACTTCTGCCAGCACACTGAGATTCTCTAAACCAAATTTAATTCACAGATTAGTTAAACACATAGGTTTTTTGCATTTAAAAAGGAGGAAAGATGTAATGCAGATTGGTAATAAAAAAAAAGTTTACTTTTGAATTTTCTTTGCAGATATCTACTCCACCTGAAATCCAAATGATAAAACAGTTGTCAAAAAGTTTGCAGGAAGTAAATATTTAATGAAAAGACAAAGACACTATTGAAAATTATAGGCATAGAAATAAAAACGTACCATTTCAACAGGTGTGCTAAGTATGCATAGAGACTTCTACAATACCATACAGCAGCAAGGAAAAAAGACATGACTACTGTTAGATGTCTCTTTAGTTTTCGCCACACAATGTGTAAGAATTGGACAGCTGTCTTCCAGGACTGCACTTTATTCCTTCCTAAAACAAAAATTAAAAAGTGAACAATATCTCACCGTTTCACGCTACTGGTTTACACTTCTTCTAATAGTGACTTTACTATGCAATGCTGGCCTTCAAACATTCAAAATGAATCAGTCCTCAAAAACTATGAGATTGGCTTAAAATCTTTGAGAAATTATAAATTTGGGCATTCATTTAGTTGTCTTATGATTTCTAAAACACTAGGGTGCATTTGGATAATGCTTTCAAGCTCTTTTCTGCAATGACAGCGAGAAACTTACTTTTTGAATGCAAGCTGAGATTCTCATCCCAATCGCATGAATTCAGGAGCAGATGTTTTAAGAAAAACAACAAACATTGGAAGACTTACAATCAAATTGTGAGAGTTGGCCACACTGGACTTCAACAACAGGGAAACCAAGGTGTTTTGAAAAACTAGGTGTGACGTTGCTGGTTCTTGGGCATATGCACACATTACAATGTCCTGTTCTGAGACCTGGCCTTTTAAGACCAAGGGATTTGTGATCTCCAGATAGGGCACAAAATGGAGAATGATCAGCTGAGCATTATGTGACTAGAAACCACAAAAAGGAACACTACTGCCTCAGAAGAAAGGTGATTTACAACCCTGAAGAAAGTTTCTCCATGATGATCTGGCAGGAGGTCTAAAGGCAGCCAGGAAGGGTATACTCCCTTACTTCCCAACTGGGAGAAAGCAGAACAGCTCTATATTATTTTGAGTTTTTTGCATCTTGTGTTAATAAAACCCTCCCTGAAGAAAAGGATATGAAGTAAAAGGCAATAGAAAGGTTTATTCTTCTTTCCTTTACTGGTGAATTTCCCAACTGGTTTAAGCTTTGTAAATTCCTGAAATTTATGATGAACTATTTCTCTACCAATAACTGCTCCAAATATTAACTCATTTGCACCACAGGTAACATATAAGCAATAATGAACAACACTGAAATTAACCAGCAAAGAAAAGGCAACAAGACATAACTTCCCTGCAGTTTCAGAGTCCCTGAGTTGATGGCTTTCTTTCCATAGGGATGGTATGTTGGCTTGTGGCAATATGAATTGTGGGCAAGATCCTCAATAGATGTAAATCAATGCAGTTTCCATGACTTCAGTGGAACTATGATAACTTACATCAGCTGAGGTTCTTCCCCTTTGCCTTTCATAGTAAGTTACTTAATCTTTTGGGACTGATTTTTCCAAAATGGGTATGATGTTCATATTCAATTTGTCCATTCACTTACAGCTACCATGAGTGCCTGCATCATTCAAATGTATGCCCATGCAGTCGTAGTAATTATATGCACAATTGTGCACAAGTTTCTTTGTGGGCTATTGCACATATAAAGAACACTGAGAACATACGGCCTTTTGCATTATGCTATCATTCAAAAACATTTTGCTAAAGGGATAAAATGTTCCAGAGGGATAGCCATGTTAGTCCACTTCAGCAAAACAAACAAGGAGTTTTGTGGCACTTTTAAAGATTAACAAATTTAATTATTGCATCAGCTTTTGATAAATAAATTCATTAGTCTTTAAAAGTGACACAGAACTCCTTGGTTTTTTAGGAGATGACGTTTAAGTTGTCTGGAAAGAAGGATCATCATACATGGAAACATTTTCTTCCAATAGCTGTGAAGAAAAAGAAGCTAATGAGATTTAAAACGGTTTGTTGAATGATTTAAAGAACTCCTTCACCAGTCCCAGAGTTAGCCAGCTTGGAGAATGAGAGTATGAATCAGCCTTGTTACTTTTGCAGACCAGTAGAAGCCACCTCACCAATAAGGTGAGCAACCTTGAAGTGTATTAATTTAATTGCACTAAATCAAGGAAATTTGCCAGTGAACTGTTATCTCACTTCAGCAGTTTAGTCTATACAGAGCATATGCAGCAACACACTTTGGCCTTGTGATTATGCTTAATGCATGAAGATGGACAAATACCCTATTACCTTTTATTTGCAGTGCTGGAGTAAACAGCTGCTCGCCTGACATGAAAGGGGGTTACTCCTGGAAGTGCTGTTTTGCAGGGGATAAAGAATAGTTTTATAATATGCACTTTGGACATAGTAAAGTAGAGCCAAAATTCAGTACATTTGAAAATCCATTGTCTGCAGCAAGCTGGAGCTGCAGCAAACATTTATCACTGGCTACAATTTGTAGATAACAAAACATTAGCTCTGTCTGCAAGGTCCAGAGATTTTGAGAGCTGTGGAATATACTATGGCCTCTCTATTCACAGTATATGCATTGATTATCTACTAAAACAAATGGGGATACTTTTAATAAACAATTTCAAAATAGCCACATTGTGCCTGATTGTAGAAGATTTACTTGGAGGGGGAAAATCCTCAGTGGTTAATAGAATTGCTGTGATTTATTTTACTTATCCATTTCTGTGATGAAGAAATATATTTTAAAAAAATCAGCAAATTTGTAATGTAAGTTTCTGTTAACTGCACTAGCACCTTCTAATAGCTTACAACCGTTGTTCATTACCTGTCACAATCAGATATTTACATTTTCCTGCCATTGTACAAAATAAACCCAAGGCTGACCCAGCTTAAACATTCCACAGCAATGAATCAACCACATTGGACCAAAACCAAGTAAAGATGTAAAGGAAAATAACTGGTCTCTTTTATGAAATTTTGTTGCATTATTTATGATGGCCATATATATATAAATCCTCATCTGAGTTTGAATAGATTGGGCAGAATGGGTCTATTAAAAGGTCTGAATTGGTATTTCTCCCAAAATAAGCTGTTTTGTAGGGCAGCAGAAATACATCTGAGCAATTCCTGACACACAAGGCTTTTGTTCCATCTCCATATTTTACAAGGGGGCTCACACTGGCATGAGCTATGCTAGTGTTTAGAAAGGCCTTTAATGCAGACACAAAACATAATTCTCAATTGCTTTATACTGTATTGAAAGCTTTGGCAAAAAGCAGATAGAAGTGGGTGTACCAAGGCTGTCCAGCACCCAGGCCCCAGCCCCAATTTGTGCCCCCCACAAACACACTATGTGTCCGTCTGTCCCCCCGCACAGGGCTGGAGGGATCTCAGCCCCATACCCCAGCTGCCCTGGGAAGGGGGGAGTAGTACCTGCAGAAAGGCACAAATGCCCCTTACACTTAGCTGACCTGAGGCATCAGCCCCACATCCTGGACCTGGCTGGAACAGGGCAGCCTCATACCCCCTTCCCCACCTGTTAAGGGGTTGGGGGGGGGGGCAGACTGGCCCTTCAGGATGCATGGAGGGTGCTAAGCAGCACCTCCCAGTGACCCCTGCATCCTCAGCCATCCCCCTCCCATGGTAAGGGCCAGCCCCAACCAAACTCCCAGGGCCAGATCAGTGCAGGGGTTTTAGTGGCTGCAGCCCAAGGACCCCTGCCAAGATCCAATCCTACTCAGGCTGGCACAGCGCCAGAGGAGTCTAAAGGATGCTGGGTGGGGGATGCGAGGGCCCTGGGCACAAAGGCCATGGTCTGAGGCATTCCTGCCCTGTCCCGAGGCCAGCTGGTCTACCCCAAGGAGCGGGGTAGGCCAGCATGTGGCTGCTGTGCTCAAAGGCTCCTGGTGCACAGGGTACCCTCCAGCACAGCTCTCCAGGGCCCAGAACACTGTCCGATCACCACGCCAGGGCCCACAGGCCCTGGTGCACAGCAGCCACACACCGGCCCATCCTGCCTACTGGGGCAGAACAGTGGCCCAAGGACAGGGCAGCAGCACTGTGGATCGTGGTGTCTGGCCCCAAAGACTCAGGCCACCCAAAGCTGGCCAGGCACCCTCCAGCACCCTGTCCCAGGCTGGCCATCCCAGTGGGGGGACAAGCCTCAGAAAAGTGGGCAGCCTGGGGCCCTTAATCTGCAGCAGTGCCCCCCAGCAGCCTGGAGACCAGAGGCTTGGCCTCTCCTCACCCCCTCAGTATGCCATAACCAGATAGAACCCCTTTTAAAATCCAGTTAAATTCCTCTCATAGTACATTTGTAATAACACAGCAATAAGTAACTTGCACGTCTCTCAGGCCTGGCCAACACTACAGGATTCGGTCGATGCAAGCTGCCTTGTATCAATCTAGCTATGGAAGTGTCTTCAGTTAAATTTGATTTCTACCAGCTTAAGTGCCTCTCTCTACCAGCTCCCTGAGTGGCACAGAGTCCCATGTAATGTAATGAGTTGATGCACTGTCAGCCAGACACTCCAGTGTTTATGTTGACTGTTACTGGTTTTCAAGAGCTGTCCCACAATGCCTCACACAGACAACACAATTGATACAAGCTCTCCTGGTGAGGCTGCATACCACAGACACAAGAAGCCATGTGTGTGCATACACAAGTGATTTAATAACTGCAGGAGCTGTAGTTTGGTATTGTATCCATGACTTAAGGAATGATGCTTTCTTATGGGTGGTTAGGAGGAACAGGGCAGTGTGCCTTCAATAACAGAAATATATCATGCAACATGCTGCACCACCACACACCCCCCGCAATGGCATCTTTTCTGAACACCCTTGCACTGTAACCATGCATGGTTTAATGCAAAGTATGTCATGTATGATGTTTCTGCTCAGTGCATGTTCTGTGTTATTGTTATGTCCTGCGACATCACACATGTACAGACATGAAACATGTCAGCAAATGTACTTCACATGGCTGAAGCAGGGACAGACAGACAGAGCTGGGTTCCGACATACTCAGTGAAGCTATGCATACAAAACCAATGGCATTCAGGTGCCTTGTCTGGAGAGGGGAAAAAGGATCAGCTGTCAGCAAGGAGGGCCAAATGGGGGTTGGAAAAAGACAGAAAAAGATGCACGATGAACTGGCTTTGGTCTTTCCATCTTCTAAGCCAGTGGTTCCCAAGCTATTCTCTGCCATGGCACACCTTGATACCTTTAATTATTTTGAGGCATGCTAACAGATAGTCTCCAAATGAATTCATAAATATTCATAAGACAACCCAGAACTATGAGTAGTTTTTCAAAAAAATTCTGTGGCACACCTGCACCAGGCCTGAAGGCACACCTGCATGCCATGGCACACTGGGTGGGAAACACTGTTCTAAGCAACACCAAGGACTGATACCTGTCCACAAAGCAAGAAGGACCTGGCTGCAAAACCATCAGTAGCCAGAAGTTGTGTGTGTATGCTAGCCACTGACTGTACTAGTGATCTTTAGTTTAGAATACAAGTTCTTTTACTTGATTGTGATTATCTCCTTGACTAATTATCTGATTTTACATTGATCTGACATGCTCATTTAAAATCATGTTTTAATCAATAAACTTACCATGATTTTATTTAAAGCAGTGAAATGTTGGTGAGTACAAGTGTGAACACCCAACTTAGAGCAAAGGACAATTCATATCCATTTCTTTGTTAAACTGACAGACCACTGTAAATGAGTTTGCAAAGCCCAGCATCTGTGCACTGAACCTTGCAAGATGGAAGTTTCTGGAGTTGCATCTGGGGCTGGGTGTGCTTGCTGGGGGACCATCCCATGAGTAGCTAGTGAAAAAACATTTCCACTGCCTGAAAGACTGATTACACATTGGTGGCTGGGCATAAGTTGACCCAGGAATGGGAGCTCATGCAGGAAGGCAGGGTAACTTAGGGCCCTGGAGTAGGGAATTGGGGTCACTGGGACAGAACAGTCCAGATACATCTGACTTTGCTGCATGCTCATCATTCATATATTCTGATTAGAAATTCACAGGTCAGCTGGGCCTGAAGTTGTTAAACAAATTGCTCTTGCAAGGTTTGCAAGATAAACCGGAAAAACCCACCAATACCAAACATTCCAACACATACCATAGATGGGATTCTGCCGCGAAGACAGGATTAGAGCTCAGCAGTTCCTCTCACTCAGTGCTGTGCTCACACAAAAGCTCTTCTCCAAGCCTGAGTGAAGACATCTCTATAGTAAAGGTGAAGATTGAATCTTCAGTCTGTGCAAACAGGTGCAGTCCTCAGGCTTCTCACAAGACACCCTGAGGCCTTGGGAGGAACAAAGTTTGGAGAGCACTGATGCATGTACAGTATGAAAAGCTGACATTTGCTAATACACCTCTTTGTTTTGTGCTGCCTCACCAATTCTGACTGAGCCAATGACTAAACTACCTCTTCCAGACTGAAGGAAAAAAACCTATCACCAGGTGCCTGGCTCCTTTCACAAACTAGCTGCCTTCCAGCTGGAACTATTTAGTGCACCTTTTTCCACCTACAGTCAGCTCAGTTAGGTATCAGTCCCAGCTGGAAAGGGACTAGGAGCTTAGATTAGTGGGAGGAGAGAAAATGCTTTGCATGCCTACTCAGAGTCTGTAATGGAGGGACTGTCTGGAGTATGCTGCTTTGGCAGGGACAGCTGGAGCAGGCTGCCAGATTCCCCAGATTAAGGACAAAACAGGAGCAAGGGGCCAGAAATCCCCTGGGGAAGGCTAAGAGTTCCTGATAAGGGAAGCAGAGAAATGCTGCTGAGAAAGGAAACAAAATGGAATAACTTAGAGCATTCTAGCCTGGCTAAGGGACAGGATGCTGAGAAAGTCTGAAGAAGGAGAGGTCTAAGAGAATTACCCTCGAGCTTGGTGTCTCGTATGAAGGACAGATACTGGGGAAGACCCAGCATAGATTTAGAGAGAAGCCCAGGAGGGGTCAGTGCTAAATACATGAAACTATTGTGTAATCTCAAGATAAGAAAGACTTTGTTTCCTCATTTATCTGTGGACTGGACAGAGGTAATCTTGCAGTCCTTCACCCAGATGAATGAGCTGCACAAGATATGAGATGCACCTGGATGGATGGCAAATGACAACTCCGGTGAGATCCTTAAGTTATGACATATGGACTTTTCCTTCAGACTGTTCCCAAGGCAGGTTTGAAGCCTGGATATAAGCAAAGGAGCCCACAATGAGTGTTTGTGGAGTGATTGCTAGGGCTCACAACAGCACATTCCTAGTGCAAGGGAGCTCAGAGGGCCTTGACCATCCACAGAGGCACAAAGTCTGAGGAGGGGCATAATCCCAGCTTTAAAGGGGGATCCCATTTTATTCCTGAGGAGAGTGGATGGGAGGGTATGCAATCACTCCCAAAAGCCCATCCTCTCCTAGAAAACTACATCACAACTCAACTGTGAAGGAAGGTCCGAAAAGGTGTTACAAATGCAAGCATTTGAAAAGTCAGTGCCCAGTGCTGACGGGAACTAATCCCCCCTCCTGCCGTCCAAGGGAATGCAGTGATTCTCACTCTTGAGGCACAGAAAGAACCCACGGTTTACATGACTGGCTTTGTAGGTGTTGGCCTTCAAGGCAGAGATAAGGAGTTTCTCAAAGATTTTTAAAAAAATGGCGAGGAGGCTGTTCCATGGAAGGATATGGCCACACAACTTTCGCTGGTCAGGCCAGGCTGGGTCCTTGAGAGCGACACATTACCTGAGTAGAAGACATTAGTTCAAGGAGTGGGAGGTGGTAGCACCTGTGTACCTGTGGCTAGAGTGCAGGTACAGCACAAAGGCTTGGGAGGCAACCTATGAATGCAGGTACTGGGGGAGATCACCACTGAGTTACGGATTGGGAATGACTTTCTACAAGTTGCTGAGGCCATTAGAGCAGTGACCTGCCAGAAGGAGCACTATGCTGGGACTCCAGAGGGAAAGGGTAAAATCCCAGAAAGTGCTGAGGGAACTTGAAGTCTCCTGGGCTATGTCTACATCTGAAATTTTAGTTTGGACTTGCTAATCTGAACTAAAGAAGTTTGAGGTTAGTCCAAACTAACCGTGGACTTTTTAGTTCAAACTAACACTTAGTTTGAACTAGAACACACGGTTAGTTCAAAATAATGGCTTAGTTTATGTCTTGCCCGCACCTAATTCAAACTAAAGTTCGAACGAAGTCCAGACTAGTGCCAGGTTTTAACAGTTTGGACTAAGCTTTGCCTCCTTTGAACTCAGCAAAGCCTAGGGTAGCCATGGGCTAAATTAGTCCGGATGAGGGGCATCGCTGGCGCTGAGCACTCCGGGGCATGTGCCCCAAACCCCAGTGCCAGAGCCCCGGATCTCTGGCGCAATTGGGCCAGAGATCTGGGGCCTGGCTGCAGCGGCCCCGGCCCAGGCCGGGGATCCGGGGCCCAGCTGCTGGTGGCTGCGGCAGCCCCGTCCCCAGCTGGGGATCCGGGGCCCAGCCACCAGCAGATGTGCCTGGCCCTGTTCCCCGCCAGGGGGTGGGGCCTGCAGGCTGGGGCCGGGGCCTGGGCCCATGCCCTGGGTCCCTCCTCCAGCCAGCGATGCCCCTGGTCTGGACTAAGCTTCCTTAATCCAGACTAAGTTGCCAATGTAGGCATTGCCCTGGACACCTCTGCAGCAGGGTGAGGTGACATGCTTCTAGGGTAGAGGCAGGGCAAGCAGTTAAGACCATTTCCCACAGTGCAGCTGGACACAGCAGCTCCTCATGGAGGGTGGATTGCCTGCCAGCAGGGGAACTACCCAGGTTGTGAGCTGCAAGCAGGTTGCAATGGAACAAGAGATGACAGACCCCACTGTAGAGAGCTAGAAGTGTGTCTTAGAGAAGGAAGCTAGGGAAGGATTGGTGGGAGTGCAGAAACGTCTCCTCACTGAGCACTTGGGAGAGAATGCCCAGCACACAAAGGATGGTTCCTGGTTTCTGCACACACACATTCAGCCTGGGGCTCAGGCTCTGAGAGGGAGCTGTGTGGCTGATTCTCTGGAGGGGAACAGTCACACAACTGACTTCTGAGGCATTTAAAACAAGATGAGAGAACCAAGCTCCTGATCCAGTTTTTCAGGACATTCACCAGGATATGCTGGTGGAAATTAACTCTGCCTCTTTAAGACAGAATCCTGTTTCTACTACTGAGGAAGGTGTCTGTGAGCATGTGATTGACCCTGCTGGGAAGGGGTGCTTCTCTCAGGGTGGTAAAACACCAAGAGTAACTGGGAACAATAAAACCTAAGGACAGTGCAGACACTCTCAATCCACAGGTAATACATCATAATCCTCTAGGGAAAGGGAGCGTTGAAGAATTCAGTGCTGGGACTTGGCCCAATGGGTGACCCCAAGGAAGGAGAGAGATTTTCTGCACATGTGCGGTCCTGGGATTGCAGAGCAAATCCACAAAGGGCCAGCTGAGGTGCAGGATTCCTGCACAAATCCTTATTGCACTGGACCCTGAGGCTTCAAAATCCAACCATCCAAACAGGGGGAAACAATGGAAGGAAAGGAAAGCCAGCGATAAACCACATGCAAAGGCAACTGAATGACACATGAGATGTTAAACCAACCAACCTCAAAACCAGACTGTTTGAACAAATAATGTGGTATGATAAAGACACTTGTAAGCACCTATGCCAACAACTCTGGTATGAATGCTAAACTTTGTGATAAATTCAGATATTTATATTGAAGCTTGTAGTAAAATGCACTATGCCTGGATTTTTGGAAAAAGGCTTTGAATGTGCTAAAAAGAGCAAATGGGGAAACTGAGGCAGGCTGCCTCATGGCTTTGATAACTAAATACCAGAAGAACCCTAATTTACTGCCGCTGGATTAGCCAATGAATAGCCCTACTGCAGCTTTGAAGGAGTGGAGGTGTGACACAATGCACCGCCTTCTGGGATCATCACGTACCATTCATGTTCAGTGTTATAGCGTGATCGTGAATTATTCAATATAAAGTATGTCATATAAAATATTCCTGGAATGCTCATGGCATACTGAACCTCATTGTTATATTGTATGTTTGTTGCAATGTCATATGTATGGTTATGATGCTTTTCTATGTTAGGGTAGCTAACGGGAATGAGGACGTGGAAGTGGAAATTACCATACTCGAGGTAGAAGCCAAACTCGAGCTGCTTGATGGGATTAAATCGGGACGACTGGATAATCTCCATCCAAGGATATTAAATGAACTGGCACATGAATTTGCCAGCCCATTAGCAAGGGTTTGCAATCAATCTATAAACTTGGGGATTGTACTGTATGACTGGAGAATCGCTAATATAATTCCTATTTTCCAAAAGGGAATAAAAGTGATCCAGTTAACTACAGGCCTGTTAGTTTGGCCTCAGCAGTATGCAAGATCCTGGAGAAAATTTTGAAGGAGAACGTACTAAGGATACTGACGGTAACAGCAAGTAGGATAAAATACACCGTGGCTTTACAAAAGGTAGAGTGTGCCAGACCAACCTGATCTCCTTTTTTGAGAGGATAAAAGATTTTTTAGATAAAAGGATTGCGGTGGACCTAATTTACTTAGATTTCAGCACAGCATTTGATAGTTTCATATAAAGAATGATTAGTTAAGTTACAAAAGATGGGGATTAACATGAATATCAGAGCCATTTCTAGGAGGATGCGGGGCCTAGGTAGTGTTCCCTCTAAGCTGATGATGCTGCTGAGCAAGCTCCCCACCAGTTCCCTGACCCCCCACTGGGCCCCTTCCCCGCTGGCTCCCTGAGGGCATCCATAACTTACTCAGCTGCATCATCAGCTTAGAGGGAACACTGGTGTCAAGGCACATGATGTATTTCTATTTTTGTTTATTTTGCTTATACAGTTCAAGCCCTGTACCTTTCCCACTGACTGGGACCCTTCCCACTGGCTCCCCAACACCCCCCAGGACCCTCCCCCACCGCCTGCCCGCCAATCCCTCATCCCTCCCCCCCCCAGTTCCTCAACCCTTCTCCATCAGCTCCCTGATCCTCTGTCCCCTTCCCCACTGCCCACCCAACGACTCCCCAACCACTTTCTCTGCCCGCCACCAGCTCCCCAACCCCCAGGCACCTTCCCTGTCTGCTGCTGGGTCCCCAGCCCTCTTCCCTGATCTGTCTCTTTGCTGGATCCCTGAGTCCCCGACCCCTGGGTGCCGTCCCTGTCCATCCACTGGCTCCCTGACGTGCCCATCTGCCAGCTCCCCAATCCCTTCCCCACCAGTTCCTTGACCCCATCCAGACCCTTTCCTGCTGGCTCCCTGACCCCCCATGCCCTTTCCTCACTGCCTGCCCACCTGCCAGCTTGTTGACCCCCCAGGTGCCTTCTCTGATCCGCCTGCTAACTCCCCCGACCCCTTCTATGACCCACCTGCCAGCTTCCCCAACCCGTTCCATGACCTGCCCGCCAGCTCCTTGATCCCCAGTGCCTTCTCCGCCAACCCCAAGCCCCCCAACTCCTTCCCTGCTGGCTCCCTGTCCCCAACCGCCAGGGCCTCTTCCTCCTTACCTGGCTGGAGCAGCTCCCTCTCCAGGTTGCTCCTGCCCTGAGCACACATCTCTGAGCATGCTCATGGTGGGAGATCTGAAAACTCCCCCAGCCTGGCCACAGCTCCCTTCTGCACGGGCGTTTGTGATGCCTGCGTGGGTGTGTGATGGCCGCTGCATGGCCGCGCACCCACACAGGTTAGAGGGAACATTGCGCCTGGGGCCAAGTGGCCTGTGGGGAGCCCCCAGCTCCCCCTTGCGCTGGGGGGGGGCAGTGTGGGTTGGCCTACAAGCCAGACCCCATGCTCCTGCCTCTCCCCTGAGCCAACCCCTCCACTCTCAGGGCAGAACAGCTGGTGGAGGGGAGGGGTAGGAAGGCAGAGCCTGGCTTCTGGTCCACCCCACCCCTGGGCCAGCTGTTCCCTGCCCAGAGCAGAGGCTGGGTTCCAGACTCCCACCCCCACCCCACTACCTTTGGCTTCATGCCCAGTGGGGTGGGGGCAGAAGACAGTGCAGCCACTGTGGGGGCAGCAGTCCTGTATGCAGCAGGGCAGTGTGGGGCCCACAGAACTGCGGGGTCTTGGGTGATTGCCTCTTCAAGAATTAATATGAATATAGTAAGGTGGACAAGGAACTGGTTAAAGGGGAGGCTACACAGCAGGTCATACTGAAGAGTGAACTGTTAAGCTGGAGGGATGTTACTAGTGGAGTCCCTCAGGGACTGGTCCTGGGACTGATCTTATTTAACCTTTTTGTTACTGACCCTGGCAAAAAAGTGGGACTGTGCTGATAAAGTTTGCAGATGACACCAAGTTGGGTGGTATTGCCAACAGAGAGAAGAACCTAGAATCAGGATATCATACAGAAAGATCTGGATGACCTTGTAATCTGGAGTATTAGGAATAGGATGGAATTCAATAATGTTAGGTGCAAGGTCATGTATTTATGGACAAATAAGAATTTTTCCGAGAAGCTGGGGATGCATCAGTTGGAAGGGACAGAGGAGAAGGACCTGGGAGTATTGGTTGATCACAGCGTGGCGTGGGTTCTAAACCAGGCTGGATGAATGTACACCTTAAACAGGTGATTAGGAGGAAACACAAGGCCTACAAGGAGTGGAAGTTGGGAGGATAGAAAAGGATGACTACCTTTTAGAGGTCAGAGCATGTAGGGATCAAGCGAGGAAGGCCAAAAGCCAAGCAGAGTTAGACCTTGCAAAGGGAATCAAAACCAATAGTAAAAGGTTCTTCAGCCATATAAATAGAAAGAAAACACAGAAGAAGTTGGACACTATACACTGAGGATGGGGTAGAGATCAAGGATAATCTAGGCATGGCTGAATATCTAAATAAGTACTTTGCTTCTGTCTTTAATGAGGGTGATGGTGAGATTGGGGACAGAGGTAGGGCAGCTAATGGGAATGAGAATGAGAATGTAGAATTGGAAATTACCATATCTGAGATTGAAGCCAAGCTTCAGCTTCTTAATGGAACTAAATCAGGGGGGCCGGATAATCTTCATCTGAGAACATTGAAGGAACTTGCACATGAAATTGCCAGCCCTTTAGCAAGGATTTTTGAAGTATTGGTGAACACAGGGGTTGTACCTTATGACTGGAGAATTGCCAATGTAGTCCCTATTTTCAAGAAAGGGAGTAAAAGTGATCCAGGTAACTACAGGCCTGTTAGTTTGACCTCAGCAGTATGCAAGGTCTTGGAAAAAATTTTGAAGGAGAAAGTACATAAGGATATTGAGGAAAATGGTAACTGTAATAAAATACAACACGGCTTTACAAAAGGTAGATCATGCCTGACCAACCTGATCTCCTTTTTTGAGAAGATAACAGATTTTTTGGATAAAGGGAATGTGGTGGACCTAATTTACTTAGATTTCAGCAAGGCATTTGATACAGTTCCACACAGAATTATTAGTTAAATTGGGAAAGATGGGGATTAATATGAAAATAGAAAGGTGGATAAAGAACTGGTTTCAGGGGAGACTACAGAGGGTCATAGTGAAAGGTGAACTGGCTAGCTAGAAGGAGCCAACTAGTGGGGTTCCCCAAGGATCAGTCCTGGGACCCATCTTATTCAAACTTTTCGTTACTGACCTTCGCACAAAAGGTGGGAATGTGCTAATTAAGTTTGCAGATGACACCAAGCTGGGAGGTATTGCCAATACAGAGGAGGACCGGGATAGCATACAGAATGATTTGGGTGGCCTTGTAAAGCAGAGCATTAGAAATAGGATGAAATTCAACAATGGGAAGTGCAAGGTCATGCACTTAGGGACAAATAACAGGAATTTCTCTTATATGTTGGGAATGCATCAGCTGGAAGTGAAGAGGGAGGAGAAGGACCTGGGCGTACTGGTTGATCACAGAATGACAATGAGTAGCCAATGTGATGTGGCAGTGAAAAAAGCTATTGCAGTCCTGGGGTGCATCAGAAGGGGTATTTCCAGTAGTGATAGGGAGGTGTTAGTACTGTTATACAAGGCGCTGGTGCGACCTCACTTGGAGTATTGTATACAGTTCTGGTCACCCATGTTTAAGACAGATGAAGTCAAACTGGAACAGGTGCAAAGAAGGGCTACAAGGATGATTCGCGGAATGGAAAATCTTCCCTATGAGAGATGACTTAAAGAGCTTGGTTTGTTCAGTCTTCTCAAAAGAAGGCTGAGATGAGATATGATTGCTCTTTATAAATACATTAGAGAGATAAATACGAGGGAGGGAGGGGAATTATTTGAATACAGTGCCAATGTGGACACAAGAACAAATGAATACAAACTGTCCTTCAGAAAATTTAGGCTTGAAATTAGACACAGATTCCTACCCATCAGAGGAGTAAAGTTCTGGAATAGTCTACCAAGGGAAGTGGTGGGGCAAAAACCTTAGGTGCCTTCAAAACCGAGCTTGATAAGTTTATGGAGGGAATGATATGATGGACAGTGTAGCTTGGCCATTGTCTGTCTTTTACTATTGGTGATGGGTATGATAGGGATGTGGGAAGGGGCATTAGATCGAGTGGGTTCTGAGTTATTACAGAGAAGTTCTTCTTGACTGGCTGTTGTGGACTTGCCCTCATGCTCAGAGTTTAACTGATCGCCATATTTGGGGTTGGGAAGGAATTTTCCCTCAGGGCAGATTGGCTTGGGTGCTCGGGTTTTTTTGCCTTCCTCTGTAGCATTGGGCATGGCTCACTTGCTGGTTGATTCTCTGTATTAAAGTCTTTAAATTTTGATTTGAGGACTTTAATAGCTCAGTTATGGGTTTGAGGTTCATTGTAGGAGTGGGTTGGGGAGATTTTGTGGCCTGCACTGTGCAGGAGGTCGGACTAGATGATCATATTGGTCCCTTCTGACCTTAGAGTCTAGGAGTCTATGACTACAAGCCGCCAGTGCAATGTGGCTGTGAAAAAAGCTAATGCAGTCCCAGGATGCATCACAAGAGGTATTTCAAGCAGATACAGGCACTGGTGAGGCCACATCTGGAATATTGTGTGCAGTTCTGGTCTCCCATGTTTAGGAAAGATTAATTCAAATTGTAAAAGGTGCAGAGAAGGGCTATATGAATGGTCCACAGAATGGAAAACATGCCTTATGAGAGGAGACTTAAGGAGCTTAGCTTGTTTGGCCTAACCAGAAGGCTGAAGAGCGATATGATTGCTCTCCCTAAACACATCAGAGGAATAAATGCTAGGGAGGGAGAGGAATTCTTTGAGTACAGCAGCAATGTGGACACAAGAACAAATGGATATAAACTGTCCATCAGAAAATACAGGCTTGAAGTTAGACACAGATTTCTAACCATAAGAGGAGTAAAGTTCTGCAATGTCCTTCCAAGGGGAACAGTGGGGGCAAAAAAACATAACTTCCTTCAAAACTGAGCTTGAGAATTTTATGGAGGGAATGGTGTGATGGGACAACCGACTTTGGAAATTGACTGATCTTTGACTACTGGCTATGCAAGTGGTCTAAGAAGGGAGGGTAGATGGGGTGGGTTCTGAGTTATTGCAGAGAATTCTTTCTTGGGTGACTGGCTGGTGAAACTTTACCATATGCTCAGGGTTTAACTGATTGTCATATTTGGGGTCAGGAAGGAATTTTCCCCCATGGCAGATCAGTTAGGGCTCTGGGGGGTTTTCACCTTCCTCTTTAGCATGCCCATGGCTCACCTTTTGGTGAATTCTCTGTATCTTAAAGACTTTAAATCATCATCTGAGGACTTTAATAACTCAGTCATAATCTGGAGACTTATTACCAGAGAGGGTGGGAGAAGTTTTGTGTCTGTATTGCGCAGGAGGTCAGGACACTAGATGACCATGCTAGTCCCTTCTGACCTTTGAGTCTGTGAGTCTATGATCTTCTCAAATATATCTCATGGCTTGAGGCAGATCTAAGCAAAACCCTCCAAAAGAAAAGAGGTAAACCATGCTTCATTAAGGCATGCATAAAAAAATCCAGTGCTACCGGGAACAATGGACTACTCTAAGCATCGATAAGGGAATCCATGCTTAGACATTATTCATCACCTGACCCTGAAAGGCGGAGAGTGCGGGGGGGGGGGGGAGGACATGAAGGAACATATTAAGAAATAGGGACATTTTGGTTGCTCTCTCTTCTTCTTCCAAACACCAAGCAACTGAAAGCCTGCTGACAAGGGGAGGGGCTTGGCTGAAGATCAGCCAGCCTGTGATGAGCAATGTCTGACTTTGTAAGGTTACTGAAAGTGTTAAGCTTAGTTTAGACTGTGATTTGCTTTTATTTCATCCTGATCAAATGTGACAGGTTCCCCTGACTTATAATCACTTAAAATCTTTCTGTACTTAATAAGCTTATTTGTTTGCTTTACCTAAAGCAGTGCATTTGGTTTAAGTGTGGCAAAAACTCCATTTGAAGTGACAAAGCTAGTGCATATCAATTTCCTTAACAGACTGACTTATGAATTTGTGGAGCCCAGTGGACAGCACTGAAGACCGTAAAACAACAACTCCTAGGATTGCATCTAGGACTAGGAATATTGGCTGGCATCCTAAACGTTGCTGGCTAAGACATTCAGTCATGGGGATAAGGGGAAGGGGGCAACTTGCTTGCTGGTGGCTGTGCACAAGCTGCCAAGGACTGCGAGTTCACACAGCACAGCAGAGTGAGATGTGCTCGAGGAGTGGTGGTTTGGGGCAACACAGCAATTTCCAAGTCTAGACTGCAGAGGGGAACACATACCATCATTTTTACAATTAACTTATATTAGCACTAGAAACATCTTTGGACTATTGGGTTCTATTAAGCACTGAAAACATATCATGACCCCCCCCCCCAAGAACATAAAGAGCGCACCCACAACTATGTTTTATTGATGGTGGATAGTGAGAAATGGATTTTCATCAGAGTCCTTGTCAGATCAGTCACAAGATAGATTAGGTAGCATGTTTTCTAAAAAACAGTCTTCTCATTGTTCTATTTGGCTTTTTATAGCACATGCATGACTGTGATAACCAAGCATCTTCTGAAATTAATGAAATGGAATTAAAAGTAGCTTGACGACTTATAACTTAGTATGCTTTTTCTCCATTCCTGCACAAAGGTGTGGGGTTTTTTGGCACTAACCTTTACAGCACACACTGGAGACCAAGGTCAGAAAATTAAGATTTGTACTTTTTTGATCAGAAAGTAATGAGGAATAAAACCCAAAATGCCTAGATCCCAGCCTCTCACTACTGTTGTAACTACTAGGTTATGCTCTCCCTCACTGAGCTGGGACTAGAACCCAGAAATCCTTATTCCCAGCATTCTGCTGCTATTTAACAAACAGCTGTGTAACCACTTGCAGTGTATGATATTGAAAGCACAATTACTCCTTTACTTCAACTCACAGAAGTCTCAGCTCAGGATCTGAGGGCCCAGGGTTCAAACTTTATTGACCAACAGTGTCTGGATGGAGATGAGAGAGTGTCTTTACAGTTGCAAAACATACAGCCCCCCCCCCCCCCCGGATGAACTGAGTAAACCATTAAAAAAACCACAAAAGTTTTTTTAATAGAGGTTTTATAGTATGAAAGATTTCTCTGTCAATTATATAATCTGACACACAAGGAAACATAAGTATTCCATCTTTTAGTCATTTCCCAGTTGCTTTGATGAATTCCATCACATTGACAGGTATGAAAGCTGAGAGAGTTATACTAACAAAGACTCTAACTAAGGCCCGTATTTGAACAAAGTTAGTAGCTTCAGTTACCTTGAAACCAATAGGGATTAGTCCTCTTTACTAGGGGGGCATACACTTACCATCTTTAAGGATGGACATTTGCTTTCTTTAATGAAGACATGAGTCGCTTCATTTTAAGATATAGGAAGTACTGCTGTAAAGGAAAACCATTGAACTATTGGGAAAGCTGGGAAAAATTAATAATGTTGTCCACTTACACCAAATTTCTTTATATGTACAGGTGAAGCTATTTAAAATTCCATTCCAGCTATCCAGAAAGTGAATGAAAAGACAGCCGTATGTTAGCAAAAAGGTTACTAAAGAAAGTTAAGCATTGAAGGTTTTTCCAAGTCACATTCATTTTAACTCAGACTCAGTAACTGATTTAGTTGAAAACCTAGAATATTAGTTTTTTTGCCCACAGATTATGCACTATAAATTTGGAGAAGGTACACTGTATTGGTCACACAAAACCAAGCAGCTGAATCCCTGCTTTAAGTGAAAAACTAGACCCAGCCTTATTAGACGCACCACTGCATGTTGCTAATACATCTGTGTGGCATGCACACACACTTTTATAAATACAGCTAAACTGGATTTTACACGTCTGTTAACAACCAAATAGAATTAGAGAGCTATATAGTATCTATAATGTTGGTTGCTTGTTGAAATTCTGATATTAAGAACAGTAAATTACACAATTTGTATAAGGTTCAGAATAATAGTGAAACGTTTCCTATAAAGTTTTATAGAACAGGAAACACCCTTTTTCTCCACACCACCACCAACTCACCGATTTCAGAAAGAATTTCTTATCAGTACATACCAAGTGGGAGAGAAAGAAAATGTTGCTGACACCAGATGCAAAACCTAGATATGCCACTATTGTTGTGATTAAACAGTTAGAGGACCCCACCTTTACACAAGGCAGCAGAAACGTCAACTTGCTGTGGTAAAATAAGTACAATTTTTCTTTTAATATGAAGTTTGATAAAATTCCATCCTAACAAAGCTTTTTGCCCATGTTCTAATGGAACCATTCTAATCACTTCCTCAATATCAGAATATGATAGTGACAAGTATGGGTGTGGTTGGCATCAGTAACGGCATTCATGGTTGTGTGGTAAACTGAATGTTCTATTTAAATTGTTCAAGTGTTGGCTTTTATACTATCACATCTGTTCCTGGGAGCACTGTTTGTTGAGAACTTAAAATACATTTTTGATATTTTCCCCCTGCTTGACTGCAGAAAGGGTAAATCAAGTAATTCTATCTTTCTTCTAGGGACTCCTATCAATGAGTGTAAATTTCAGTTTGCAAATCCATCCATAATCCAGTTTTCTTACAGGAAGGTCCAGGTAACAGTTTCAATCAAACAAGGGAAAAAACAAAAGAGAAAGCTTTAGACACTGATAAGTGAATAACATCACATAGCACAGAAAATGTAAACATTCTCAAAGCATTTATCCTTAGCAACTACTATAAATACATTCGTTTTTTAAACAAACAGAAAACCGCACTGAAATATTTGGTCCTCACCATTATTATTTTTATTTTAATTCATCAAGATAAGTCTTCTTACCCATTCACAGATGTTACACTCCAATCACATACAAAGAAATGGTAAACACCTATGAATCTTTTATTTCAGGGAAGGCTATTATTTATAGTAAATATATCAGTTGCCGAGATTTATGGTGAGTCAGCCTGATGCGGCCCAGGTTTGTTTTGTCCAATCTCTACTTTCTAAAACAAACATTTTTCGCCTGTGTTAAGTTCAAATTGGCCAAGTAAAGAAGTATGGAATCGCCTTTTTTTTTTTTTTTATTCTGAATGTTAGCCAAAAGGCTGAGTGATATGAATGCTTTCCCTTCTCCATTAAAGTATCTCTTGATTTGCCTGGATAACTGGGGCTTATGTCAGGGAACATTAAAACCCAACTTCCCTAAAAATAATTCTATTGCCCTCAGACCTGCTTACAATTCCATCCTGTTTGCCAATACCACACAGCAGGATATCTCTGCTCTCCTTCCTTCAGCAACAGGCTGATGAGACTAATCTTCAACAGTATCTCCCAAGAGGTCAGTCCTACCACAGACAAACTAAGGCAGGGGTAGGCAACCCCTGGCATGTGTGCTGACAGTGGCACCTCAGCCCATTCTGAACAGCACATGGCATCCTCTGCAGTACCACAGAAATTGCCACTCCTGCCACCAAAAGCCACTCTGGGCAGCATCCTTCAGGTGCAGCTAGGACACAGGGGGTCCCCCCATGCCTATGCCTCCCTGTGACACAGAAAAAAGCTGCCCGGAGTGGCTCATCTCTGTAGTGTGATGCTCTCCGAAGGAGCCAGCCCAGGCAGCTTCTTTCTGCAGCATTCCTGGGAACCCTTGAAAGGAGCTGCTTCTTTTTGTGGCATGCTTGGGAACCCCCATGTGACTTCTTTCTGTGGCATGCCTGGGAAGAGCTCGACTCCAGCAGTGACTGCTGCTCGATTTTCAGGCAGCTGCCACACTTTTTCAGCAGAGGGGGCCACTGGCACCAGGTGAGGTTTGGGAAGGAAGGACTGGCACAGGGGTTGGCAGAGGTTGCTCAGCCCTGAACTAAGGGCATGTCTGCACAGCAGTAAAACACCCAAGCTGACCCATGATAGCTAACTCAGGCTCAGGCTGCAGTAGGATTATAAAACTGCAATGTAGATATTTGGGTTGGGCTGGAGCCCGGTCCCTGACACCTCATGCTTGATGAGTTTCAGAGTCTGGGCTCCAGCCCTCACCTGAACATCTACACTACAATTTTTATCCCTTTGACTCTGAAGACACCTAACCCAAGCCACTCATAATTTATGCTCCAGACCTTCTATTCCATTGTAGACATACACTTACGCTCTAGCTGGGGCAGGCAACTATTTTTTGTTAAGGACCAAATTTTTTGGCCAAGGCAAAGCTAAGGTCCAGAATCCAGAGAAAATGATAATTATAACTGTAATGCTATGAAGAAGGAAATAAAAAGATTTCACAGTCCATTGAAAAGCATGGGGTGATCTGGATTTGGCCCAAAGGCTCCATATTGCCTATGCCTGGTCTATAGTTTGTGCATTGTACTGCATTCTGCAATAAATACTGCTACCATGGGGGACTCCAGGTAGAGCTGAAGCCGTTCCAGTCCCAAGTCACTGAGGAACAGGTGGCAGACAGCAGAAGATTCACAGAAAGGTATATTATGGTGTCTGCCTGCAACCAGGCACAAAGAGCTATGGATGGTGCTGCTGAGTAAATAAATTAGCACGTCTAGAGAATCACGGGCTTCTCTCCTGATCTCACATGTAATTGAGACAGGAAACACTTATGACTGTACAATTCCCAGCACAATGTGTTCCTGCTTCACAACTGGGGTCCACAAACATCATCATCATATAAACCATAATCACAGTGTAGCAGGTCCTCTGCTTGCCACCACAATCTTCTGGCCCAATAAACATGGACCCATCACCATACAGTGCCCAGCCTGGGCCAGTCCTTGCAGGGGCTGCTCAGGGTCAGGCAAACCCTCTGTCCCTCTCCTGACTCCTTTCCCCTCCTCCTTCTCAAACCTTCTGCCCTGATTTATAACCCTTCTAGATCCCCTAGGAGAGCTGCAGCTCATGGGCTAATTAATCCCCTCCCCTCACTAGTGTGGTAGGGGGCTGACCCCTGTGCACAGAGTCATGAGAGTCAGAAGATCAAATGCACATCAGTAGATGAGTACTTGTAACCCAAATAAGGCATGTATGGAAAGGAATCAGCCACTGAGCAATCAGAACTGAAAATAAAGATACATACACTAGATCTGACTATGACCTGTCTGTGAAAATAAACCACCTGTCAGAGTATACCAACAGCTCTCTCAAGAGGGAGAGCTAAGTGCAGACCTTGTATGGTTTTGGGCAAGTCACCTAACTTGTGTTCATCAGCTTATTCATTTGTGAACAGCCTTTTTACCAACTAGCACTTCTGAGCCCTGCAGCTGAAGTTTTACAGCTGAAAGGAACAGCACAAGAACTGCTGTTTAGTGAGCACACCACTAGCTTCAGGGCAATAGTCATAAATTGAGAAGCTCTGTGTACCCTGCACAGCCAATAAATAAAAGATTACTCCTAGACGCAGCCAGGAATCTCAACACTAACCTATCCAATGACAGAAATAACACTGCACAGAACAACCTGGCTTGCTATCCTTATGAGAGCAACATGCAAATAAATTGTTCTGAAAGCCTATCAGTTTTTATATAACTTGTGATATCAGTACAATTCAAGTTGGTTTTGTTTTCACCTGCTGGTACAAGAAAGCATCACCTTTGTGTGGAATAGTAAAGGAAATCAACTTGTCTAACAGACC
Organism: Podocnemis expansa; assembly: GCA_007922195.1. Taxonomy (NCBI): domain Eukaryota; kingdom Metazoa; phylum Chordata; order Testudines; family Podocnemididae; genus Podocnemis; species Podocnemis expansa. Next base: position 27,580,075 of record ML682060.1, read on the forward strand.
AGCCTTATGTCTGTCAATTTAAAAGCACACATGGAAACAGTACCATAGGCCACAGTTCTTTAGGATAACAATTTTGTTCCCCATTTAGCAAATTTTGCATACTGGCAAGCACCATGTAAAGTTGTGGAAAAATGTAAGTAGTAATCAGCAATTTATATGTGGCCTTGGGGTGTGTCAAAGTTTTGCCTTATTATTTGGTATGTGAAAAGGTGCAAGGCCTTTGCAGAGAAGTTGCATGAACCCTTTTCTTTGGTTTTCATTGACCCGTTGGCATTCTCCCAAGAGTTCTGAAGGAATCAAATATGAAATTGCAGAACTACTACCTATCACTTAAATCAGTCTTTTTGCCAGATGACTGGAGGGCAACCAATATATCACTGGCTCTTAAAAAAGACTTCAGGCAATCCTGGTAACCACAGGCCAAGCAAGCCTAACTTCAGCACCAAGCACATGGATTAAAACTAAAAAACTAAATTATCAGACAGGTAGATGAACACGATCGGTTAGAGAAGAGTCAACACAGCTGTTGTAAAGCGATATTATGGCGCACCAATCTACTAGAATTGTTTGAGGGAGTCAACAACCAAGAGGACAAGCGTGATCCAATTCATACAATTTACATGAACTTCCACAAAGCCTTTGATGAGGACCTTCAGCAAAGGCTCTGAAAGTCAGCAGTATTGTGACAAGAAGGAAGGTCTTCTTGTGGATCAGTAACCAATTAAAAGATAGGAAACAAAGGATAGGAATGAATGGACAATTTTCACAATGGAAAAAGAACAGCAGCCCCTCCTCCACTCCAAGTTTAACAGAATCTCTCTCTACTAGGGCCAATGCTGTTCAACATATTCATAAATGATCTGGAAAAAGTGGTGAAGAGTGAGGTGGCCAAATTTGAAGATGATACAAAATTACTCAAAATAGCTAAGTCAAAACTGACTACAAAGAGTCATAAAGGGATCTAACTAAAGTGGGTTTTTGAGTGACAAAATAGCAGATGAAATTTAGGGTTGATAAATGCAAATTAATGCACAATGGAAAAAATAATCCCAACACCACATACAAAATGAAGATGCCTAAATTACCATCCAAGAAAAAGATTTTGGAGTCACTATGGCTAGCACCCTGAAAACATCAGCTCAATGTCCAGCTGTACTCAAAAAGGCTAACAATGTTAGGAACCATCACGGAAGAGAGAGAATGATAAGACAGTAGCATTATGATATTTACTATGTAAATCCATGGTATATCCCAAGGGCATAGCCACAAGTGGGCTCACGTGTAAAGCCCGGCACGGAAACAGATAAGTGACTCTGTATCCGACCTGCATCTGCAAGAAATGGTCCGTGGATATGTGTGTTGTATCTGCGGGTGTGGATATAATGCAGATATCTGCAGATATCCACATATTTGCAGGGCTCTAGCTCTGTCAAGATAAAAATATGTGGATTCATATCCAATCTGCAGCCGCAAGAAATGGTCCGCGGATATCCGTGTTGTATCCGCAGATGCGGATATCTGCTGATATCCATGGATTTGCAGGGCTCTACTCACATGGGCTGGGGACCAATCCACTTGGAAATGTGGCCCACCAACACAGTGCCCAGCAGTGGTGCAAATTTCAGCACCACAGCCATGGGGTCACATGGCAGAGCAAAGGCACTGATGCTGGTACCTCTGCTCAGGGCTCCCAGCTACTGGTGGGCAATGCAACCATGGTGATGAAGTTCACATCCACCATTATGAGGTGCCGTGGTGGATGGGCCTCATCTCACTGCCTCTTGCCCTCCCTCCTCTTCACACAGCTCCACTTGCTACCTAGCACCTCAGCATCTCAGGCAACTTCTGGTCACATGAATGGAGGCTGCCCATGGCTGCCCCCCCCGGCCAGACTCAGGGGTCTGGCCACAAGAAGGGGGGCTGGCTATGCCCTTGGTATTGTCCACGCCTTGAATACTGTATGCAGTTCTGATCGTCCCATCTGGAAGAAATATACTAGGACTGGAAAAATTGTGGAGAAGACCAATGAAAATAACTACGGGGATAGAACAGCTTCTGCATGAAGAGAGATTAAAAAGACAAACTGTTCAACTTAGAAAAGAGACAATTAAGGGAGGTTATAATAGAGGATCTATGCAATCACAACTGGTGTGGAGAAAGTAAATAAAGAAGTGTTATTTATACCTTACATAGCATAAGAAGGAATGGTCAGCTAGTGAAATTGATACGCATCAGGTTTAAAACAACATATGAAGAAACACTTCCTTACAATACACAGCAACCTATGAAACTGTTGCTATAGCATGTCGTAAAAGGACAAAAAGCTAACTGGGTTCAAAAATAGATTTGATAAGTTCATGAAGGATAAGTAGATCAACCACTATTAGCCAAGATGATCAGAGGCAGAATCCCATAATTTGGGTCAATCCCCCCAATAGGAATTCCAGGCCCCAAGACAGACCAGTCATCTCCCATTCCACCTCTTCAACCCATGACCCCACCCCAGGCCCCAACCCCGTCCCCACTCACCCTCCCCTCCATCCTTCAGTCCCCACCTCTCTTCCACACTCCCCTTCCCCCAGGCAGCAAGCAACAGCTGGGGAGCAAACAGGGAAGGAGAAGATGGACGCATGCAGTGTGGAACCGAACAGGGAGGAGGACATTGCTGCATGGAGGCCAAGAAGAAAAAGAAGGGTGTGGAAGAGAGAAGTAAACTGGTGGGCTGGTGAAGAGTGTGATTAGACTGGTAGTGAGAAGGCCAAGGCCTGGGGTACAGATGGAGCTGACTGTGGGCAGCAGTCACGGCACAAACGAAAGAAACATGACGGTTGGGAACTAGCCTCCCAAAGGGGAAGCTTATACCCTGCCACCAAGGCCCCAGACCCTTTTAAAATCTCCAGGCCACTGGGCAATTGCCCACTCCTCCTCCCCACCCCACCCCAGCTGGCCTGCTCCAGGTGTCCCTAAGCCTATGATTGCCAGAAGCTGAGAATGGATAACAGGGGATGGATCACTTGAAATTGTCCTTTTCTGTTCATTCTCCCTCAAGCATCTGGCAATGACCACAGTCACAGTCAGGATGCTAGCAAACAGGTCTGACCCAGCATGGCAGTTCTTATGTCCTTCTCCACTTCTTTTTCAATGCAAAATGGTAGGGGAAACAGACATATAGGGCCGAGGGCAAACAAAACTATTCCTAGGAAAGGTGACATCAGAGGCTGCAAGAAAAGGATTATGAGGAGCAAGGCTCAGGTACAGTTTGGATGAGCACATCCACATGCTTTTTTCCAGCATGGCCTCCATGATTTCAAGAAAGCTCTTCAGAGAATGGGCATATTTGCACAGGGAAATCCATCTGTGTAGCTACAGCCATATATAATTACACCACTAACTCTCCTGGCAGACACAGTTATTCCAGACGTTTTTCCCATGTAGACAAATCCGAAGACATTACTCAATATGAGTAAGGTTGGCAGAACTTGTCTCATATCTGCCTAATTTGATGATTGAGAAAAGCTGAGTTTTTAAATTTTTATTCTGATTAGCATTGCAGAGGGAGAAGAAATATCTGAGGGATAGCTGGGTTTGATTGGTGCTGTCTCTTCAACCCCAGAGGGGCACAATTAATTTGAAATCTAGGCAGTTTGAAGTAGCGGCATATGCAACACCTCCACATGAGTTCATCTGATAGTTTTCAGCGTGTGCCAATTAAACTTTCCTGTTTTTCTTTCCCACTATCTATGCAAAAGATCCACATGAACAAAAAGGTGAACTGACTTGACTATACCAAGGAAACTGAAATTGTCTATAAACAATCGTGCACTGCTGGATGCACTGAACAGAACTGAAAAATGATTTTCTTTTCATTCACTGTTGCTAGAAGTAGCGAGAAACTAACGCAACTATTTCACGCTTGTGATTTAAGTTGATGGTGTCTCTAACGCCTGACTGAAATAAATTCCCATGTACAAACTATTATTATTGCTAATACGTATTTGGCACTGCCACCGGTACCTAGATACCTTACTAGGATGAAATATAAGCATTCAAGATTTCTTTAAAAAAAACCAAAAGTTCCTGGCTGCCTCCACCATTTTACCAATCAGCTAAGAAACCAGACTTAATCAGGCCTGGGAAAAGAAAAGAACCTTGTAGCTGTCTCTAGCAATGGATTCTAATTAAGTTGATTTAGGATTGCAAGCTGATTTTGCAGGCCTGGCAGTTTGGAGAAGGGTGTGTGTGACTTTTTACTTGTAAATTAAGCATATTTAAGAAAGAATTGCTGAGAGAAATCTTGGAATACTGCAACATAGTTTAAAGAATCATTTTTTAGAGCTGAACTGCACTTTAAAGCATCGATACAGGGCCGGCTCTACTGTGAGGCAAGAGACAGACATGGCTTCAGGTAACAGTTCTGGGGGGCGCCTAGCCCCCCCTGAAGATCAGGCTGGCTCCAGCCTCTTCAACTCTTTCCTAGCAGCTCAGGCACTGTTAGTCAACCTGCAGCTTAAGTCACGTAGGCAGAGTGCACTTTAAATCCCTCTGCAGGCAGACGCTGGAGATTTATGCACTTTGGAAAACAGTTTTCAGCCTTCATGAATGAGATGGGGGGTGCCAAATCAAAATTTGGCTTGAGGCGCCACAATCCCTTGAGCCAGCCCTGCATCAATAGTATCTAGAGTTAACTATTTCTGAAAACCCAGTCTTTAGTGAACATGCCACAGTTTAAAGGAATTAAAAGAAAAACAGGAAGTGACAAGAAATGAAAACAGAACTGAAGGATATTAAAGCACATAGCAAAAGGCAGTAAGAGGCCCCTACATGCATAGACTTTCTTACACCTTAAAATTACAACGTAACAGTTATTGTAACTTTCCCTCAGCCCAGCTACCGCTGAAGAAAGCAGACTAACCTCCTCACAGCATACGTGTTTCTTGCCATCCTTGTAGCTTTCCCTAACTAACAACTCGGGGGCAGTCTCTAGCCACTCACTCCGCCTCTGCTTTCTTTTCATAGGGTTTCTGTTCCCCTTTGTCCTAGGGGCTCAGCCTTGGGAAGAGTAAACCATGGAGTGGGACACACTACCGATCTGACAGCTTGTTTCCTGAAGGAGCCTTATCTTTGCTATTTTTTTTTTCACATGAGTTTTGAAGGAAAAAAATCCCACTTCATCAGATGCTTTGATGTTTGAAAGCATCTGACAAAGTGGGATTTTCTCCCATGAAAGCTCAAGTGACAAATGTAGTTTTTAGTCTTTAAAACTGCCACAGAACTCCTTGTTTGTTTTGATGAACCAGACTAACATGGCTACCCCTTCGGGGCTTTGCCATTGTTTCCTTTCCTCTGGGTTTCCCTCGTTACAGCCTCCCAGCATTCAGACAGGTAAATGACACCCGAGGGGCATATGGTATTTTATAAAGAAATACTACACAATTCTCCACTGCTCCTCATTCATTTCAGCATTTAGTTTTTAAAATTCCCTAGTTTTGGAACCCTCTGTGGACTGACCTCCTGATATTTGCAACTGCCTCTCTCCTCCTACTGCCCCATCACACCTTACATTCGTCACTTCTTTTCAAATCTCAGCAAAACCCATCTCTCCTCTCTCGCCTACATCTAATTTGTTTCCCATTAGTTATTTCCACACTGCATGATTTTATTTGATTTTATCGTAACACTGCACTTATAAAGGTTGTTCTCTCCAATTGTAAGTAAGTGTGCAAATAAATTTATATAAAAGCAAACATGACTGTATGAACTGACTCTCAGAAGCCTGTGAAGGAGGGTGGCAGAAGAGAGCAAAAGAGAATTTACATCTATTTTGCACCAGATCTAAACCCTTTCTTCAGAACCATGGGAAAATAATACTGGGATTCGCTGTATGAAAAGGATTAGATAGCTACTGGTAGTTACTAGTGCCATATCATGGTATCTTTCTGGAAAGTGCCATGCTGTCAAGTCTGACATAAAGTGCTGTAATAATGCACATAAAATCTTTGTTTGCCAAGCATGGAATCCCAGCAACAGTATTCGGGAGCAAAGGTCCTTATTGTTCCACACACGCACAAAAGTAGCTTCAGCCGCCTTGGAGAACAATTAGGCCACCGCACAAGTGAACAGCAAAGCCAAAAGGGAGATGTCGATTGCCAAGAGAGTGGTGGGAAAGGTGCCTCACAGTATCTCCGATTAATGTTTGCTCATATTGCCTCATTTTAACTCGGTTAGAATTCAGATTATATTCTCCAGGGAACAGCTATAGCTCTATTAAAGATCCGCCACTAGCAAGTACTGGTTCCGTCAGAAAGCTGCAAGTCTTCCTTTCAGTTTCTTAAGACAACCCTGGCCAGTAATCCTTGGGGACTGAATCTGGGGCCTCAACCTGAAAATCAAGACACTTTCCTCAGGACCAAACCAAGTTTTTTGCAGGGGTCTGGGGCAAAATCTGAAACAGACGCTCTCTGCCACCCCCTTATAAAGATTATTTATGACGAGGGGAAGGAATGAGGGTGGCTGGGGGGGGGGGGTCACAGAGGATCCAGGCCTGTGGGGTTGTTGCAATCGACACAGAAATGGGGGAACTCTGCCCTGCTTGTACCCAAGAGGGGCAAGGAGTGTGCTCCGTCTCACCTCTCCTTGTACTCTGGTAGGAGGCATATCCCCAACCCTTCATACCATGCCCACCTCCGAGATCTCAGCCCCACTGGTTTCCTGGGGCCCAGTGCCATGATGCAGAAGCTGTGATAATAGAATCGGGACTCAGTCGCAGCAAGTGAGTCACATCAAACCCAAGTGGTGCTGCAACCCCACGTATCACATCACAACGCCTCTCCCCTCAAAAATGACCCAGCCATCCCTCTATGATATGGGGGACCCACTCAAACAGGGAGCCCTGGACAGCCCTACCAAAGGACCAGCTTTTTTAGCTCCAGGGTAACAGCAGACTCCCAAACCTTTCGTCTAGTCATTAGAGGGGGACAAAGAGCCATTCTGTTAGCATGGGTTACAACACATTTGGCTTGGCTAGAGAAGCTCATCCAAGTTGAAAGAAAATCATATTTCAAGGGTCACATAGTAGTTAAAAGAAAATAAAAAGAGTAGTTTGAAACAACTCAGAGATTTGGTATGTTAAAAATAATGCCATCAGAGATGGATTTGTCAGCAGAGTGAAGGGGCTGATTCATAACGCATTTCAAAGATCACTGCAGATCTCCTTCTTCACAAGAGAACTGGCTTGCTGCTGGAGACTCAGCCTAGGGATTGGGGGTAGTAAAAACTCTTGTTAAGATTGTTTAAATTTAAAGGCACTCAAATCCATCTGAAGGCCTGACTGTCATATAAAGGTGCTGATCATGCAGATTTCTTGATGATGTCCATAAAATGTTTGGGTTTTCAAAACCTCTGAAAAAAATCAGCCACTTATTTATTTGCTTAATTAAGGAATTAGTTGCCTAGATTTTAGCACCCAACTTTGAAAATGTTGACCATAACTTGTGGTGTTTCCCTTTCCTTCCCACACAAAAAAAGAAAACAAAAACATTCACTGAGCCTGGTATGTAGAGTGGAATGGGGGGAGGGTTAGGTCTACTAATATTTTCCAAGTTGGTTAAGCAAATTGGCTTCTCCCGGGGGCCAACAATATACAAATATCTTTTGACCCTTTGCACTTTTCTAATTGAATGTATATTTAATTCTCTCTATTCACACATTGTCAGTTACAGACCTCAGCCTAGGTCCTGAAAGACTAGCTCAAGAGATGTAAAAGCAGTGTTTAGAACCCAATTACCAGTTTAAATTGTTCATGTATTATTCCAGTTCCACTATACTAAGAGATGTGAAAAAGGCAGCCACTGGGACTAAAGTTAAAATAGTAATTATATTTTCAAATGTCAGAGATTGAAAGATAATCCCAATAACATTTGTACATACTGATTGAATAGCCTGAGAATTACTTCCCTCTACCTTTCAGAAGCTAAACTGAAAGCAAGGTAGGAGCAATTTTCAGCAAGCAAACAATTAGTTGGTCAGTGAGAGAGAGAAGTTCAGGCTCCCTCAGTGTAATAAGACACACAGAACAGCTGTAATTATTAAACCAGAAACCTCTGCTAAAGCTGTATTGTGCTCCACAGAACGACAAAGGGAAAAGCCTGGATGTCTGGAACATCAGAGATCAGTCAGTCAATACAGTCCCAGTGCCGAAAACTGAACCCTGACTGCACTATGAGCTGTAGCCGAAACTGATGCCCCCCGCCCCAGTGTAATAAATTTATTTATCACTAGCTCTTACGGGCACAATAGCATTTTGTCAGATGAAGTGGGATTGTGCCCACAAAAGCTCATGTGACAAATAAATGCATTGCTTTTTAAAAGTGCCACAGAACTCCTTGTTTGTTTTGGTGAACTAGTCTTAAAGTGCCACAAGTCTCCTAGCTTTTTTTTTTTTTTTTTTCCTTTTTGCTTTACTAGACTAACACAACAGCCCCTCTGGAACTAGACGAACACAGTTACCCCACTGGTCTCTGCAATTCCTCAGGGTGAGACTCTCCTTCCTCACTCCCTCTTTCCCCGTGGGATGGGAGTTGAGGGCACCCAACACCATGCAGGTTTGGATACGTGAGTATCCTAAAGTCAATCACTTCAGTGTGTTCAAAAAAAAAAAAAAAAAAACCCAAACAAACCAAAGTTACATTCAAGTTTTAAAATGAAGATTTCCCATTTCCAAAAAGATATATAATCATTTTGTGGAGTCTCCTGCACCCACACCCTAATGCTAATGATGACACACACACACACACACCTTGCAACCTTTTGCTATTTACAAGAAACTAGGTTCCCCTCAATCTCCAGCTTGCCCCAACGCCAAGTGCTACCTCCATTAAACTGTTCCAGCACTATAGTGTGGTTTTTGTTTCTTACACAGAGACTATAGCTGGAAGGAGACTGAGCATCATCAAGGTCTCCTAAATCTCTGTAGAAACATCATGTATTTACCAGGGTTGTAACTACAGCAGGGCGAAAGGGGCAAGGACCCCAGTGCCAATTTGAGTGGGCACCAGACCCTTCCTGGCCCTGAAGAGGAATGTGCCTTTGTTATACCAAATGAGTACCTGAGATCTTTTTAGGGGGAAAAGGCAATATGCCATGTTTATTAGAAAGAGAAAGTTGATTAACTTATCCCTATGCCCACACACACACACATCCATGCACCCAAGCATACCATACAATGTTCTGCAGTCTGTGTTATTACCAGTCCCGATGGTGCTGCTGCTGGAGTCCGTGTTAGTGTCTGTTGCTGGGGTTCACGGCAGCTGCCTGGCCAGGGAAGCTGGACGTGAGGAGGAGCAGGGTCTTCATCGGATGCACACCGACACTCTTTTCTTCCAGGTGGTATGCAGACCAGTTCCCCCTTTTGCTTCGGGATCTCACCCAGTCTTTCTAGTTTTGTCACGCCACTCCAGGTGCTCCGGGACCATCAATCACCAGACAGTTGTGGACGTGACCCTCAGCTCATTTTCTTGGGTGTCTGCTTCTGGGGTGGATCCTTCATTCCTTTGTTTTTAGGGGTGTATTCACATTCTTCAACAGTTAAGCCGGGCTCCTCACTTCAACTGACAGCTTAAGGCTGGTTCACACCTAGTTGATCAGAACAAGCTGGCAGCTTGGGGCTAGTTCACACACGCACATCCACACCTTTGTCGAGGGAGCCCAATGCAAATCAATTATGAATGGATCCAATAGTCTATAGATAAAAATCACCACCACATCCCCACACGGTAAAGGCACATTCCTCCGGGAGCTGGGAAAGGGAACCCTGGCCCAGCTCGGGCTGTGCCACCGGGCGAGCGCAGCCAGCGCCGGGCAGGAAGATGCCTTTTCCTGCCACGTCCCGGCGGCATTGGGCGGACAGGTGCCTCTGCCCACCATCCCCGAAAGCCCCCTGCGCCTGGTGCTGGCTGGGCTCACTGGGTGGCAGGCGAAGACACCCTGATGCCCAGCACTGGCTGGACTTCGGGGAATCAGGAAACCCCAGGGGCCACCCCAAGCCTGAGGCCGGGCTGGGGGGTGCAGATTTCTACTCACAGCTCTGCCCTCCGCGCTTCTGCTCCAGGAGCCTGCCCATAACTCAGCTGAAGCGCGAGGCCAAGCCCCAAAGGGCGGCTGGCAGAGGCGGAGCCAGGCGCTCTCCCACACCCCGGGGCTGGGGTTGGTTTCGGTTTCCCCGCCCAGCGCGGGAGGCGCGCGCAGGGGAACGCACCTTGCGCTGGCGGGAAGCCGCCTCCCCTCCCCCCGCTCGGCGCGCGCGGCCCGCTGAGGTAACCGTCGCCCCTGCGGGGAGCCGCGCGCAGCCGCCCCGGGCTGGGGATCTGAGGAGAAGGGAAAGGCCCCACGCCTTGCCCAGGGGACAGACAGGAGGCAGCCCCAGGGGGTTGGACTCCATCATCTCCTGAGGTGCCTGCCAGCCCTGTCAGGCTAGTCTAGTCTAAATGGGCCCCAAACTGCCCTCCCCAAGAGAAAAAGCGGTGGTTGAGTTGAAACCAGGCAGGGCCAAACTGGGCTCCTGCGCCGCCTGCGGGCTGGCGGCACAGCACGGCGGGGAGAAGGGATTAAACGACACAAATCATACAATCCTAGGGTTGGAAGGGAGCTCATCGGTCATCTAGTCCAACCCCCTGCCAGAGGCAGGATCACTCCCGCTAAACCATCCCAGTCATGGTTTTGTCCAGCCGGGCCTTAAACACCTCCAAAGATGGAGACTCCACCACCTCCCTCGGCAGCTCATTCCAAGGCTTCACCACTCTCCTAGTAAAAAAGTTTTTTCTAATATCCAGCCTCGACCTCCCTAACTGCAACTTGAGACCATTGCTCCTCCTTCTGTCCTCAGTTACTACCGAGAACAGTCAAGCTCCAGCCTCGACCTGCCTAACCGCAACTTGAGACCATCGCTCCTCCTTCTGTCCTCCGTTACTACCGAGAACAGTCAAGCTCCAGCCTCGACCTCCCTAACCGCAGCTCGAGACCATTGCTCCTCCTTCTGTCCTCCGTTACTACCGAGAACAGTGGAGCTCCAGCCTCGACCTCCCTAACCACAACTTGAGACCATAGGGCACAAGCCCCATGAGGAAAGACTGAAAGCATTAGGAAGCAACAAGGAGTTGTGTGGCACTTT
>ML682060.1:27591638-27653198 GCA_007922195.1 Podocnemis expansa
TGGAATGAGCTGCCAAGGGAGGTGGTGAAATCTCCATCTTTGGAGGTGTTTAAGGCCTGGCTGGACAAAACCATGACTGGGATGGTTTAGTGGGAGTGGTCCTGCCTCTGGCAGGGGTTGGACTAGATGACCCATGAGGTCCCTTCCAACCCTAGGATTCTAAGTGCATCATGGTTAGGGATGGTGCAGAGAAGTGTGGCACGGTCAGAGAGTGGGGAAGTGGCAGCGTGGTCAGAGAGGGTGCAGAGAAGCACAGCATGGTCAGGCACGGTGGGGAGCAATGTTCTCTCTAATTTTTCATAGGCTGTGTGCACCAAAAATTTCATTTGTGCAGATTTTTGGAGCCAGTGTCCAAATTTGTGCACACCCCAGTGCATGCGGTCAAACTTGGGAGCGCAGTGAAGTGTGTATGATCCAAGTCATATCTACATTTGATTTTTGATATGGTGGGGCAAATGATTTTATAAATTACAAAACTTTCTTTGAAACATGCTACTTGAAATCACTTTCTTAAAGTAGCATAAAAATATTAGCACTGCTGAATTTTTTTGTGCGCGCTTTATTTTGTGGTGTGCGTGGGTTTCACAACCTGCACACGCACAGCTTAGAGGGAACATAGGTGGGGAGAAGTGCAGCATGGTTGGGAATGGCAGGGAAGCAAAGGCATTTATTTGTACTGTAGGCCTAGTTTTCATGGTAACCTTAAGTAATTAATAGAATCTGACATTAGGAGGATCCATATTTGCCTCTTTTTAAGATAAAATGAAAGTGTGCAATGAATTTTAAAATTAGTAATCATGCAGGTAAAATATGGGTATATATGCCTCAGTGCAGCTCTCAGAGGTTTAATAATCAATTTGTGTGGCTCTTGAGTTCCATAAGTTTGGCCGCCCCTGCTCTAAGTGACATTAACCACCCTGCTGAGGGAGGTCAGTGGGACAGCAAGACTTCAGAGAGAAACAGCTGCGGCAGAATTAATGTGCAAATTAGATTGTGTGAAAGCAGGATTAAATCAAGACTATGGGTTCTCTTCCCATTACAACAGGTAACAGAGCCGTAACTGCGGTGGGGCCGACGGTAAAGCCCCGAGCGGCTCAAGGGAGCCGTGCTATTAAAGAGGTGGCTTGCGGTGCCGGTGCTAATCAACACTAATGGGAAGGGGCGCGTTCCCATCAGAATGCACCCCAGGCGGCAAAACAGAGTATTACGGCTCTGACAGGTAATTTGACTTCAGCCTTCCCAGGGTTTGAACCTTAATAACTGTTCTAATTTACTGTAACTGTATGACCTGATCCTATGTCTTACATTCCCTTCCATTTATTTTCATTCCATTCTGTAATTTCCTCCATCTTCAAAGCATCTGACGAAGTGGGATTTTCTCCCACAAAAGCTCATGTGAAAAATAAATTTGTTAGCCTTTAAGTGCCACAGGACTCCTTGGGGGGTTTTGTTTGTTTTGGTTTTTTGTTTTTTATTACAGAGGAGACCTAACCTTTCCTGGGAGTTCCCCAGTGTCAACATGAAGATCCAGCTAACATGGGAGGATGGCATTAACAGAGCTGCCAGTGGTCACTTGCTGGGAAAACTAGTGACCTCATCATAGCTCTGGATGCACCCATGCAATGATAGGCAATTTTGACCCACATTCAGAAAAAGTCTGCTCTCTCTTTCCCCCAGCCTCCGCATTTCTAAAATACAAATAAATTAGTTTAAAAATGTTCCGTTTTTGGTGGGTACTCTGAGATGTGTCTCAATTTTTTTTTAACCAACATTTCCCTTAAAATCTTAAAAGACTCCTACAGTTTAAGACAGGAAAGGACCAGCAGATCACCTACAATGATTTACTAAACTATAGCCTAATGCTCCCCTGCCTCTCACACAATCCAGAAATCAAAATTATTAGCCTGAAATGCTACAGCCGACAGGAGACTAACCTATTATGTGCCACTGGTAGAGGTGCACCAATGCCCAGATGCCCCCACAATGACAGGGAGCTGTTCAAGTCACATACAGTCAATTAATTCCGGCAAATCTAACAGTCCGTGATTCAGAAGAAGACATGCACAAAACCAAAGATGACTGCCAATCTGACCTGGAGGAAAATTCCTTCTCAACCCCCCCAGATCTGGTGATCAGTTAGGTCTTGAGCATGTGATCAAGAAACAGCTAGCCAAGCACATGAAAAAGAGAACTGTTCAATTTGTCACCTTACAATTCTGACCCACCCTGCCAAGTGTCCCTGTCTCTAGCTGTGGCTATCTCAGATGCTTCAGAAGAAGGGGACTCCCCCCCAAAAGCCAGAAAATGTGGAGAGGAGGACTTTTCCTGATCCCTGCAGGTGATTGGCTGAAATGTAAGGCAGACATAGAAACAAACATAAGACCTAATGGCAAACAGACTAGGTTTTTAAGGAGATACAGTACAGCTAACGTTACATCTTCTTCATTTTGAATAAGTGAGTTAAAGTTACTCTTCTACTCCTTCCCCTGAATCTTCCTGCAAATGTGATGTTACGTTTTCTATTGTTTAAAAATGGTTTTGATTTCCTCTCTACAAAAAAAAAACAAACAAACAACAAAAAACAAAAGAGAGAACACATTGTCTGTATACTGAACCGTCAAACTGAGAAACAGCATCCGTCACATGCCCTATCACTTTCAGTCACAGCAAGTTTGTTTTGCTGAAGAAAACTAACATGGCTACCCCTTTGACACATAGCAAGTTGAGCTGTTATTTGTCACAGTAGGCAAAACATTGAAGCTAAAAGTGCAAATTTAAAGTTGCTTACCCTTTCAAGAGACAGTCAGTGACATTTCACCTGCTTCTGTTCAGTGGCAGAGGTGATTTCTCCTCCCCGCGCCCACAGAAAAGCAGGGAGGGTTAGTAACCAGACAGAGGATAATTTTAAGGGCATGCGTCTACACCATGAAACTTTCACAGTTGGGAAGAACTAATTTAACTCATCCTGTGGATGCGCCCAATTTATCAAGTTATTTTTTTCTAAAATGTTGTAAAATGCCAACAGGATGTTAGTTTCAAAAACATCAGCATGCAAGTTTGTCAGCATACTATCAGAAAATGCCTGCTGATGTAATTTAGCCTCATTCACCCTCCCTCCTCTTTTCAAATGTTTGAGAAACAAAAGAAAAAATCAATGCAACATTAAAATACGGGAATTCTGGGCTCCAACCATAATACAGAAGCGTTAAAGGTAATTCCGACCGATAAAATATGAATGAAGTTTGCATCTTATTTCACAGTGATTTCAAATGAAATAGCAAAGATAATATCTCATTGACTTTTAAAAGGCCATAAAATATCGCTTGGACAGAATTTAAAAAAATCAGATCTGGATTAGAATATTTCAGTGCCGTGAGTGACTAATGGAAGACAACATCTGAATCCACTTGAAAGCATCTGACGAAGTGGGATTTTCTCCCACGAAAGCTCACGCAATAAATAAATTTGTTGGTCTTTAAAAGTGCTACAGGACGCCTTCCTTGTTTTGCTGAACTAGAGTAACACAGCTACGCCCTCTGGCTCTAATTCCACTTGTTACCTATGTCTCTGAATTTTGAGATCCCATGTGTGTTGATGCACATATATGATGGGACATGATGTTTCTAATGTAATGTAATAGGTATCTATATTTTAAGGCCATGGCACTGGGAGTTGTTCTGGAGATAAAAGGTAGGGTCCTGTCCTACAATGGTTAGCAAACAAGCTCACCTTGGTATTTAACGCTCTGTACTTCAGTTTCCCTTCATCCAGCTCCAGGCATTTCATTCTGGTCTCAGATAAGGCAATTCCAATGATGTAGCCCTCTACTCAAATTATGCCTTCCATTTTGGGAGGTAAACAGAAAGTCCAACGAAACAGACAGACATCCAGCAACCTCAGGCTGCTTTTCATCAGGACTCCAAGCTCAGTTGTCTTTCTACCTCTTGTGGCAAGAGATTTTCACACCACCTTCCCTCAGTGGCCGTATAAAGGAACCCAGGCCTTCCTTCCTCTGGGTTGCCATCTAGGTGTTCTGTAGCAAGTGGTCCAAGTCTACCTATTCAGACCTCTTGCTTCACCTCACTATGTCTGCCTCTATGCCTTTTTCGCGGCTCCTGCATAGGTGTTCTCTCTCTCTCTCTCTGCTTTTCCTGGGCCTATTTGGGAGAGCCTCTAATACTCCTGTCACTCAACTGACTCTGGAGTAAAAACATCTTTTTCTCCCTGTTGGCCTCTGACACTGTATCACCCCCCTGCTCCCTAACAGCTTCTCCACCTACTATGCTAAGCATGCTTTTACAGGAAGGCTCACCACCACACACCTAGGACAGTAGTTAACGAAGCATGACGGATGCTAAACCTGGCTCCCTTAAAAGGCCAGTCCATCTTGCGACTTGATACACTAAACTCAAGCTGTTATAGAATTCATTGTTCACTGAGCGTTTGAAGTAAACATTATCCATTATATGACTAATCAGGAGAAGGCAGTTTAGATCTATGCTAGGATCACCTGAGACAAAAACAATCAGAGAATAATTTCTGCTATTGATGGTATGGGGTTGGAAACATTTCACTGAACTCTACTGCTAACAAGAAAATAAGTCTGAAATGTAATTTCATTTCACAACTAGTCTGGGAAACTACAGAGAGAACTAATGAAGAAATCAGTTAAACCCTGGTGGAACACAAGCTCTCATGCACCTCAGTCATAAAATATTTTCACTGAAGCTAATGTTTACCTCAAAGGTACATGTGACTTACAGGAAAAGACAAGGAAGATTCTGCAAAGGCTATTCCTGGGAATGGCTAAAGTTGGACACCATTTCCCACATTTTTGACTGCAGGTTTTAGTGACTTTGCTAGCAATAAACAGGCTCTTTCATCATGCTGCTGGAGTTTCCAAAGGATATTGTGATAATTTTTAAGGGCAAGTGGAAATTTTAGCGTAGGGTGTATCTATAGTCTCAAGTCCTTGACCGGAGACATTACTGAGTTAAACCAAGATCAGAATGTTTAGTTTCCAAAGGGATAGTCATGTTATTCACCCATCTTCAACGCATCTGACGAGTGGGATTTTCTCCCATGAAAGCTCATGCGAAAAGTAAATCTGTTAGTCTTTAAGTGCCACTCGACTCCTTGGGTTTTTTTTGCAGAATGTATAGGACGTTTAGTTAACTCTAAAAACAGATTGTGGGGCATTAATACATGAAAACATTGCATGTTCTATTTTGTGAGGAAACTTAGATAAACTTTTGAGTAGAGTAAACGGCATTGTTATAGAGAGCATCTCAAGGACGCCCTTCACCAAGGCACAGTCATCACATGGATTATCTTCTCCAGGTCATGATCACACAATATTTTTATGGCAACTACAGCAATTGCTTATGTGAGAAATCATATTATACAAGTATTACATTTTAGTTATCTTTATTGCCGTAACTATAATTGTGCCCTTTTAGAAAATAATCTCACTATCTGTTTTTTTGTCCTTCATTGCATTTCTCACACCAATCTGTTTGGTTGCTCTTCTCTGGAAATAAATCTGAAAGCCAACACTGTAAGTGTGTTAACTCAAGAGAAAAACAGGGATCTCTGGGGGCAGCTCTATAGAAAGAGTGGAGAACATGTATTTCCTGACAATTAATGATCTGCTGGGTTTAAGGATCTTGGATTTTGCTCCAGTCTTTGAGTTTATCAGATCCATCATTAACAGTCAAGACATGCTTTCTGTATTGGTCATCATTGGTTACATTTGAAATACAGCATTGAATCTAATAACCCATGCATATAAATAGTACCCATAAGGACACCGACCTCAACAATGAGAGCTCTCTCTAATTGTTCACAATGAGTCTAGATGAAACTTCAGCATTCAAAAAACAGTTCCACAGACTCACCGATGCTCTTTTTTGATGATTGGTTAACGCTGTTTCTTTTTTCAGGCTCAGTGAGTTGTTGTTTACTCTTGCTTGCGCCTCTGTCCAGCCGTCTCACCATCTCTTCTCTTGGGACTCCTTCCAACTAGTTGCTGGAGCCCAAGTTGTTTTGTCAGTTGTTAAAAAACAAAACAAAAAAAAAAAAAACCGCCCACGCTTTACAAACCCCACTCGTCTTTACAGATCAACAAACTGTGAAAGGATCAGACTTCCTGTTTCACTTCCGTTAAGCTTTTCGAAGTTTCACAGGCACCATATGCTTCTCCATGCACAAGCCACAAGAAAATAAATCAAGCATAACTCAGCTATTTATAAAGGCCACACTGGTCACATTCTTGTGTAGCTTCCACGTTCCTTGGAAATTTTAGGGCATCAATTTTCAAACTGTGGTCCCATCAACCACTGAGGTTGAGATGGAAGTACAAAGTCATACAGTACTAGCTGCTCCTCCTTTCTAACTAATAAATCACATTTAACAAAATCTAAAAAAATTTAAATACTTCTTTAATATTATATATCCATGCATAAAGTTGCTTTAGTTTCAGAAGGAATCTGATGTGATTGTCAGTGGGAAGGGAAGAAGTTTATGGGACTTTCTTTGTTAAGATACAGTGTACAGTATGGAAAAATGGGGTATAGCAAAAGCCAATAACAGACTTTACAATGGATGAATTTAAAAAAGGATGAGAAATTAGCTTCTTGTGAGATTCATGTTCATTCCCTTCCCAGGTTTTTTAAGTTAAGTCAGCCAACATTTTCACCCAAAATGAATTTATATTTTTTTTTTTTAACTATGACGAGGGAGACATTACTCACTGTCCAGGCTCAGCCCACTGGTCCACCAAGTCCAATCTCCTGGGACTAGAAATAACAAATACCTGATATTGCAGAGGAATGGAGAACCCCTCCTACTCCAGAATAATTTCAAAAGAGGAGCCAATTGACCAGTGCTATAAGTAAGATAAAACAAATCATTGCTGGCTTCTGCGGTTATCATCTTACACCCTTCCTTTCATGTGATATTTAATTACACTTTCATAACTACTAATGATGTTCATAAAATTCATCCGTTTGTTTTAAAGGAGCTGCTTCTGCATCCTTTCAACGTGCCTAGATCGATTGTGCTTGCTTGTAACTTTAAATTTGTATTCATGAATTTAAAAAAAAAAAAGAACTTTTAGCTATTGAGCCTCCTATGATTCTGCACCTCAGGAACCGAAGGGTAAAGATCTGCTCATGTAGCTGTGCCTTATGACTGCAAGCTCAGAGTCTTCTTCCTGTCTCAACATCTAACAAGGCAGTGGTGCCCCTTCACTGAAGGGTTTTGTTTAAAAGCTCAGCAGCTGGCTTTGAACAATTGTCCACTGCAGAGTTTGTGTTTGTTTTCAGATTGGTCATCTGTATTCAGCTGGGTCAGATGACCAGCTTCTTAAGGGGGGGAAATTGGGACACATTGTGTTTGAGGAAGTAGGGCACTGGTGAAGATGAAGGAAGTTTATGTGGGAAGGAGGATACCTTTGGTAGCTAGGAGAACGAGAGAAAAGGGTGCATTTCCTCCCTCTTTTCAAAATCAGTGTATTACACCAAAAGGTGAGGTGGGGGTAAGCTATATATATCATGTCTTCAACAGCTCCCATGCTGGATTTCTTACCCCATTCTTGGCTTCTTCAAAAAATATTTGTTAGATTTCTCTCCCTCATTTTTACCTCTTCCTGGGCACTTGTTTTTGCTGCTTCATTTCCTCATTCTCCTGTTTCTCAGTTTGCACTCCCCTTGTTCCTCTTCTCTCTCTTACTCCTTCAGGTTCCACCTCCTTTCTGCCTTCCTCTACAGCTGTCATTCCTTCATACCTCCCCAGTTCGATCACTGTCATGGGGTTCACTTGAACTCCCTCTTAACTGTTGGCCCCTGGATTCACTTTCACTTCCTACATAGTCTTCATGTCAGTGTTGATTACCTCATCTCCATTCCCTTCTCTGTCCATTGGGATGTGAGGAAGTAGCTGAATCAGTACAGGAGCAGTAGTGGTTGGACTTCTGAGGGAGGACCAGGGGAACTGGTGAAAGAAAAGCCAGGAACCATCCAGAGTTTAAAGGCCTCAGGCTACCTGAACCAGCACCTCAGTGCTTAAGAGATTAACATTTTTTTTCATTCCCAGTGAGATCAGGGGAGAGGAAGCTCCCTACAGGGTGAATAGGAAGTGCTGGGAGGCTTTGCTGTGCACCAATAGCAATGCAGCACTTGCAAAGCTTTAGAGTTTAGGCAGTTTAAAACAAACAAACAAGGAAAAATACCAGTTTTTAATAAAATGGCTAGGAGGTTGGGACTGGGGTGGGGGTGAAGAGGGGAAGAAAGTCTTGCCAGTTCAGAGGGACTATGATACCGCACAAACTAAAAAGAGAGGTTTCTTGATGAACGGTCAGCATGTATATATTTTCTTGTTTTGCTCCCCAGCTCCTTTTTATCTCATTCACAAGCTGAAAAGGAAATATCCTTTGTCCACCCCCACACTTCTGTGGCTGGTCTTATCTTCATGCTTCTGTCACATAGGACAATTTCCTTGTGGTTCCATGAGCACCATAAATTGGGGTCTGAATTTGACCATGTGACAATGTGACTTTCTTTTCTTGGTCTTTTGGCAGAGGATATTGCAACAAGTTACCTTTGATCATACAAAGTAACAACTTTGAATCCAGGTTGGGATGCAAAACAGTAATGTCAGGAAAATTTAACTTGATACTTTTGCACACAGCCATTAGACAAGGGACTGAATCAACATTTAAGAGTACCAAAACTTCAGGACATTCAGCTTTGTTTTTGAATTTTACAATTGAGTCCCTCTCTATGTCATGGATTGACCAAAACCCTGGAATTGAACATGCCCAAACTTTAGAGCCACATGCAAACTAAGGTGCTTATGGACATTTTGCATCATAATTATTAGCCATGTCCTCAAAATTGCAAACTGGAAGAAAGCACTTGCTGTAGACAAGCTCATTATTGTAATCAGTGGAAAGAGAACTTACTTTGTAGAGTTGAAATGCATAGGACCTATCTGTATTACACATGGGCTCTATACTACTGAGACAGGAACCTTTTTTTTCTAGCAGTAGCAAATATTTTGTGCTTGTGCCCTTCTCCTCCTGATGCTCCAAACAGAGGATATAAGAGACAGTGTAGATCAACCACCTCTCCAGTTCCTTCTCTATCACAAATCATATATCAAAGATCCAAAGCAGATGGCAAGGAGGTCATATAGTGAGATATAGAGACCACACGTTGAGGAAGTCAAGTTACTGTACCAGATAAGTAGCATTTCTTCTTCAATTAATTGTCCCTAGATGTTTTCCACTATGATGCTGTGATACAAGCTGATGGATCTTGCACTGCCACAGGGTATGATAGATCAGTCTCCAAGTGCTTGCTCTGTATCTGCAGCTTCTCTTGGAGATGTTCTTGTAAAAAATCTGTAAAGCAGCAGCATGGGATGTGACACATATCTTTTTGAGGCCATGTTCCAGAGGGGTAGCCATGTTAGTCTAGATCACCAGAACAAACAAGGAATCTGGTGGCACTTTCAAAGACTGACAGATTTATTTATTGCATGAGGTTTTGTGGGAGAAAAATCCCACTTTGTCAGATGCTTGAAGACATGATGTTTTAGTATAGGCTTATGTACCTGAGGCATCTTTTGATACAGTAGTGTTCCTGTCAATGTGTAACCTGCTAGGGTGGGCTTGAATGCATTCACTTGCCCCTCTCCAGTGCCTAACAGAGAAACCTCTGCAGAAAGCAGCTGGAGAGCCAGGATCCAGTCTGTACAGGACTCACAGCGAAGACTGCTCAGAGTTCCCATCCCACATTAAACTACTACTTAGCATAAACATAACAATGAACTTTATTAACTAACTAAACAGACATTATCCTAAGAAACCATAATAAAATTTAAACAAAACAGTAAGAAACCCAGGAGTCCCAATGTTCAGGTGGAGTCACCCTTATCTCAATTGCAGTCTCTTAAGTCCTTGAGGCTTAAATGCAAAACAGAAGCCATCCTCATCATCTCTAGCTGCAGGAATCTTCAGGCAAATGCCCTGCAGTCCTTTCTACCTCCAGTGTAGCAAGCACCACACAACCTGGTCACTGGCCATCCAGCTCTCAGTTCTATTGCAGACAATTCCCCTGCAAAACTGTCCAAAGCAGGGAGAAAACATCATGCAGTCCACGCCTACTCAGCTCCTTTCACTGAGTCCCTTAGCAGATGGACTCTGCAGCTCTCTTTGCTCCTCTCCAGGCTGCTCTTCTCAGGCTTCTCCCTGGGCATGTAACTCCAGCATAACAATAAAACTTGTGGAGCATGCTCAATGTGCTACCACACCCTCTTACCAGACGGTTCTGGTTTCTCAGCTGCAAAATCTGCCCAGCAACGTAACCCAGCCATAAAGGATCCCTGGAAGAGATTGCACCTTCTTAGGCACATGGGTTACAAATGGTTATCCCAGAGGTCTTTACACACTCTTCCTTCTGAGCCTTTTTGTCAATCACTCACCAACCAAACTTTGATTCCTTTCATTGGTCTTACTGAAAACCATGGGGTTCAAATCTGTGTGTTCCCATCAGGAGTCTCAACATCCCTCCCCTCTGTTAACTAATATATGCTAGGTGTGTAACACCACATTAATAAGTGTCATCACATGGTATTATTATAATATCCATTATATAGATGTGTGGTGTTGAGGTTTGTTAACTGAATGAATTATGCCGTTCCTACAATTCTGTTTATGCATCTTAAGCATCCCACACCATTTTCAAAAATGACGTCAGCCTTGGAATTAAAAAATAGGAAAGCTGTCAAAACAAAGATTTGTGAATACTTTGTAACAAATACAATAATGGAGTAGTTTCATGGCTCATCAACTCGTCTGGAATGTAGGATTCAAAACAGATAAGAATAGTACAGAACAAAACAAATTAAGGTAGGTTGGGTTTAAATGACATGTCAAGAGTTTAGTAATGTGTAAAATCATACAATAAACACTATTAGCTGAAATGCATATCTTGAAACACACATTTTGTGTAAGGGCACCTTGCTTATAAATTTACTTCCCAAAAGAAGGGTATGGATATCTTCTTTTTGAATTGTATTGTTTTGACTTTGGACAATAAACTTGACTAAATGTAGTTATTTGGTCTCTTGAACATTTTTAAGACTGAACCAAGAGTTTAATCAAGTAATTGGCTACATATTTTAATTTATGTCTGTATGCAAAAGAAAAGAAAAGAAAATCTACTGAAGAGCATCAGTAGTAAAGGGTCCTACCATCAATAAAACTGTTTCCACGCCCCTTTTTTGCCAGAAATCCCTCCCACCGACCAACCCCTCGACATCTGGTCCCGCCCCCTGCCCACCTGTCAGCAGAAGTCCTACCCCCAGCCGCTCACCTGACATCTGGTCCTGCCTCGTAGGTGTAGGTGTGTCTTCCGGCTCAAGATGACAACCTGAGCGGAAGCGGGTGGCGTGACCCCTCCCAGAATGCCTTTGCACCAATAGGAGTGGGTTTTTCCCCCAAGAATGGGATTGGCCCCAGAAGGGCATGTGGCAGGGCAGCCCTCCCCAGAAGAGGGTCGCGTAACCCTCTGCCAATAGGAAAAGGGTTCAGATTGGGCTGGCGGGGCTGCGTGGGCCAAGCGGGAAGGTTGGAACCCCGCACCTGATCTGTGGGCCTTGATAGTTGGCAGCAGGTGGCGCTGGCCCCTGGAAGTCTGGGTCTTTAAAGCTGCACAACCCCTGGCTCGTGCACAAGACCACATGGTTCAGAGCTCATGGAGAACATGGATGCCTTCACCACCCCAACAAGGCCTTCGGGATTGGTTTTTGGCTCCGACCTTTAATGGCCCTTGGAGAAAACCCTGTGACAGCAGCAGTTCGGTGGAGGAGGCAGCCAGTATGTCGACTGATGCCCCAGAGATCGTGAGGGAACCCGATCGGCCCAATGGCCTTCCGTTGTCTGTCCCCATGGAGGAAAGTGAGCATAGCTCACAGGAGCTGCAGGCAGAGGTAAAGAAAACGAGGGAGGGCTCTAAAAGAGAAAAAGCCTAAAGGGTGGTGAACTTACAGCTCTTTTTTTTTTATGTTTCTGAAAAAAATTTCTCAACAGCTCAACGATGACTTTATATGGGCCTTTGAGAACCTGCACATCAGTAGCTCTGTGAAAACAAACATATCATGCATCAGCTGTTTCAGCCCGTGGCTGGCACACAGAGCTGAGAGGAAGAATGAAGCAGCTCAGACTCCTTCAGGGGGTGGTGACTGTTTTTGCAGGATGCTGTAAATGAGGGATTTTAAACCAGGCAATTAATAAAAAAAAAGTCATTTAAATTTGTCAGTGTGAACGTGTCTCCTTCATACTTGCGTGGGTAAAACGTTGGGGTGGCAGCCATGTCGGAGCAGACGGCCCTTTTAAAAAAATATATTACAGCCTCAGGGAAGTCAGGAGCTTTGGAGGGGTGGATGCCCTTTTCCGGGCAGCCAAAAAGCATAGTGAAACTTTGAACAGGGGTAAGGTAGCAGCCTGGATTTCGGACCAGGACGCTTACACTTTACACAGACCGGCTCAAATATGTTTTAAAAGAAACAAGACGGTCGTTTCAGACATGGATGCGCAGTGGCAGGCGGATATGGTGGATATGCAAAGATTCTCCAAACACAATAGCGGTGTTAAGTACATCTTAACAGTGATTGACATTCTATCTAAATATGCCGGGGGGAGGGTACTATTTGACAGTTTGAAAGAACTGGTCCTGAACTACAGGGCAAACCTGGGGGAAGGCAGCTCCAAAAAAGTAGAGGTGCGTCAAGCCTCTATTGTGAGGAACAAAAACCAGTGGGAAATAGAGACCATGACTCTTAAGAAAACACAAAAAGTGGTTTACAACAAGAGGTCCTCAGAGAAGGGTTTGAAACATTGCCCTACGGTTATTGAGAAATGGACACATGGTGGAAACACCCCTTTTCTGTCATTTTCGCAGGGCCTAGCAACTGCAGGAAAAGTTACTTCATAAAAAATGTATTGGATAATGCTGAGAGAATGTTATCTGTTATGCCCGAGAACATTGTGTGGTGTTACAGTTGCTGGCAGCCTCTGTATAAAGAACTCCTCTGTAAATATCCCTTTATCAATTTTATAGAGGGGCTACCCACTGCTTTTGACGATGACCAGTTGTTTCCTACTGATAAAGTAAATATGGTTATCGTAGATGATCTGATGAACTCTGTTTGTGAAAGAGGTGAAATTGAAAAAGCCTTTACCAAGTACATACATCACAGGAACCTGAGCATTATGTATATAGTTCAGGACGTGTTTTGTCAGGGAAAAAAGAGTCACACGAGCTCTGAACCATGCAGTCTCGCACACGAGCTGGGGTTGTGCAGCTTTAAAGACCCAAACTTCTGGGGGGCAGTGCCGCTTGCCGCCAACCGTTGAGGCCCAAGATCAGGTGCGGGGTTCCAACCTTCCCTATTGGCCCACGTGGCCCTGCTGGCCCAATCTAAGCCCTTTTCCTATTGGTAAAGGGTCACACGGCCCTCTTCTAGGGAGGGCTGCCCTGCCACATGCCTTTCTGGGGTCAACCCCGCTCTCGGGGATAAAAACCTGCTCCTATTGGTGGAAAGGCGTTCTGGGAGGGGTCATGCCACCCGCTTCCTCTCAGGTCGTCATCTTGAGCCGGAAGTCATACCCACAGGGCAGGACCGGATGTCAGGTGACCGGCTGGGGTTGGGGCTTCTGCTGACAGGTGGGCAGGGGGCGGGACCGGATTTTGGGGGGGGGGTGGTCGGTGGGAGGGATTTCCAGGGAAAAAGGGGCATAGAAATGGTTTGATTGATGGTAGGGCCATTTACTACTAGAATCTCAGAGCTGATGTTGCCTCCTCCCCCACTCCGTTTTTTTTTTTTATTGCCATGTAGACGTACTGTTTCTCATAGAGAGAACTCTGACTCTCCTTTGGAATCAGTAGTTAGAAGAGGAACCAGAGCTGATGGCACCTATGGTAATACCATTGCCATTCCTCCCAAAATGCAGCTCCAATGGTCTCAGCTTCTCCCCCCCATGATTTCAGACAGTTCCAGGACCTTTTAAGGTTGACCTTCTCCAAATTCCCCTAGAGGAAGCGCAAGATGATCTCTCGTAAGCTTCTTCACATTCTGAGGGTGGAGGGCCTAGCTTGGTGGTACTCCTGTTAATGTGGCCATCCTAAAGAGCAACATACGCCCCACCGTCTAAAGGAAAGAAAAGAAGCACTATGTGCCAGCCACAAAGGAGTGAAATTTTTGTTTATACATGCTGCCTTGAATGCTTTAATTGTCCAAGCTGCCATTGGTGGAGAAGGTAGCATCAATCTAGATCCACTCCACCCAATAAAGATAATAATTGTTCTGCCTTATTGGGCAGGAGGGTTTTCACTTCAGCCAGTCTTCAATTCTGTGTTGCCAGTGACCAAGAACTAATTTCTAAATACAATTCTGTAAACTAAGTTCCTGGACAAATTCCCTCAGGAACTCAGCACACAACTCCAGACTTTGACTGAGGAAGATAAACTGATAGTCAGATAATTCCTACCAGATGCCAGAATGACCTTCACTAATGCAGTGGACACAGCTGCCCATCTTTCGTTAATGGCTATTGTCATGAACTGAGCATCATGACTGCATTCTGTAGGAATCCCTATGGAGATTCATTTCACAATGGAAAATTTCCCCTTTGAACGAACTAATTTCATTCTTCTTCGAGTCATTGCTCAGTGTCCATTCCCAGTTAGGTGTGCATGTATCTTCATGCATGGTCACTGGAAAACTTTTTGCTTTTAGCATATCCTGTAAGGTCAGTCTCACTGCTCCTTGGAGTCCTGTGCACATGCTGCGGTATATGAAGCATCTTTGGCTCTACACCCTCTCTCAGTTCCTTCTTTCTGCCCAGCTGGAACTACTGCTTCTCCTTGCTAACAACAAGTGTCTTATAGACTCAGTTGTTTGATCTGTTATTGATTTGTTAAGTAGAATATTTAGCTGAGTAATAGTAGTTAGAGTAGGTGTTAAGGATTGTTAAGGGACTTTTTTCTCCTGTGGGCTATGCAGCATTTCCTGGGGTTTTAAGCCCTGTGCAGCATGTGGGAAGGCCTTCTCTAGGAGCCACCCACATGAGAAGTGCCTGAAGTGTCTGGGGAAGCTCACAGATCTGATAATTGGCCTGAGACCAATCATTGTCAGCACAGCCCAGAAAGAAAAGGCCGTGGACTGATGGAAGGCCAAGAAAGCAGTACCAAGAAAACAGTAACCAGGCCCTTCAAGACAGAGTGGCTCTCCAGTGTCGCCTACAAGGGTACCACCCCAGACACCAAGCAGCATAGATCATAGACATCAGACATACAAATCTTGATCAGCAGCTCAACCCTTTTAACACGAAAGGGGCTATGAACCACTATAGAAGCAATAAAAGCTGCAGTGGGGAAGTATATAATGATTTTTCTCCTTTCAAACTCAACCCCCCTGCTAAGAAATATTCTAGATGAGCCTTTGGAGAGTTATGAACCATAGTAGATACCACATGCATCAACCATGAGCCCCAAGAACTAATTTGGAAGCCATCTAACTCGCTCTGCCCAAGGTTGGAGGGTGATAACAGAGCACTGAATTCTCAACGTCATTCATTCTGGCTACGCTAAGAATTCCACTCTCTACAAACCCTATTTTCATCCCTCTACAGGGACCACTTTTGTGAAAAGAAGCTTTTGCAAGAGGTGAACTCCACCCTTTTCCAGGGAAGCATAGAGCTGGTACTTTCTCAAAGTTAGAAGAGATTTTACTCAAATTACTTCAGCATTCCCAAGAAGAAGAGAAGGTGCAGACCCATCTTGGCCCAAGACAACTCAATGCTTTTATTGGAAAATTGTGGCTTAGAATGACCACTGTGGCATCAATACTTGAACAGAATGAGCAGAAGCGAATGGTTTGCAGCTCTCAATAGGAAGGATGCTACTTCCCTATGAATTCCATCTCGAACAAAGAAGATTCTTCAGGTTCACTGTGGGCCTGAAACACTATCCATAGAATTCCAAAGGGGAGCCATGTTAGTCTAGTTCAGCAAAACAAACAAGGTATCTGGAGACACTTTTAAAGCCTAATAAATTTATTCCAGTGTTGAGAGTTCACTGTTAATTTTAATTTGTTAGTCTTTAAAAGTGCCACCAGACTCCCTGTTTGTTTTATCAATACAGTGCGCTCCCCTTCAGCTTTGCAATACCATCACGGCTATTTACAAAGGTAGTATCAGAAGTGGCAGCTCACTTCTGGTGACATTGGTCATCCATTTTCCATTACCTTGATGATAGGCTGCAGAGAAGGCAGTCTTATCAAAAGGAATTTGTTGGAGACACATAGATGATGCCAGTCTTTTACCATAGCTATGGCTCTGCATTAAAACACCAAATCTGTTTTGATTCCACTGCAGTCCATAGAGTTTTTCAGAGTAACTCTGGATTCTATCATGGCCAAAGCACATCTTCTCCAGTGCAGATTTCAGTCCATGCAAGAACTTGTCACTCAACTCAGATTGAGCCCACCAACTTTGATCCATTCATGTCTCATCTTTCTAGGTCACATGGATTTCTGAACTTGAATCTGTACTTAAATCTGCTAGAACTGTATGCAGGCTGCAAAACTTACAAACATTTTTGCCCTTTCATTCAGTCACGGCATATTCGAGAGATGTTAAGAGAACACATCAGCAGTGTTCTACATAAACAAACATGGGGGAGCAAGGTCCACCCCTCATTGTATGTATTTTGTAGGGCTTTGGAGCTGGTATATTTGTCTGTTGGTAGTACATCTCCTGGCCAGACACAACACATTATTAGACAGTCTTAGTCAGTGTTAACCCAAGAGACTGTATGATAGTTGCACAATTCCATGATAGAGGACATATTTCCACAATGGATGGGGGACAGAAGGGGCATCTTTGGTCCTTTCTGCATTAACAAGAACAGGAAATATAATTTACTGCTCCAGGGGTGTCTGGAATCGAGGCTTCAGAGAAGACTTTTTTATAGTTCATTGGTTGGGACAAATGATGTATGCCTTTACATTGATTCCTCTCTTGCCTCAGGTTCTGAGAAATAACTGACAGAATGAAGTAGTGGTCATTCTGATTGCTGCCAGATGGCCCACACAATTCTTCATTTGGCACCTTGACTGTGTATCAGTACACAGACCTTTCCAGACTTATCGAGAAAGGCAAAGTCAAGTATCTCAGTCCAGCTTCCCTCCACCTGACAGCCAGGGTTTTAGATGAGTGCTGAACCAAGGAAATTCATGTTAAGGAAGAGTTTGGACCATGCTTAAGAATAGTAAGAAAGAGACCATTAGGAAATGTTACATCACTAAGCAGAAAATATTGTCAGTCTGGTTACAGGGTCATCATCTAGAGGACGCCAACATCGCTACTATTTTGGAGTATTTTCTCTTGCATCTTCCACTTATTTCCCTACAGCAGTGGTTCTCAACCACTGTGTTGGGACACATTACTGTACCACCACACAGTGGTAAGTGTCACAGAAGGCCAGGGAGATGGCTGGATTTGACCTGGGATGGGTGGGCTAGTGTGTCCTGTAGGGTTGCAATATGCCGCCAAGCATGTCACAACCTGCAAAAGGTTGAGAACCACTGCCCTACAAGTTCACTTTGTGACTATCAGTGCCTACCACCCTCTGGCTGATATCCACTCAGTTAGAAATCTTCCTCCTGTGAGTAAGTGCATCCTGATATGAACTTCAATCTTGTCTTCTCAGAATTAACAAAGACTCTGTTTGCAGCCATGGCTTCAAGTTGCTTAGCCTGCTTATCCACGAAAGTCACCTTTCTAGTTGTCATCACTTCAGCAAGAAGAGTGGGTGAACTGGAGGCCTTTATGGTGTAGCCAGCGTACACAATCTTCCATAAGGATAAAGTGATACTGAATTTCCTGCTATATTAGACAATCGACATGCCCACCTTCTTCTTGAAACCACACATCAACTGTGAAAATAGAAGACTACATGTCATGGGTATGCCTTGAGCCATGGTGTTCTACTTCCAAAGAACGAAGCTGTTTAGGACATCACCTAGATTATTTATATCATTTGCAGAAAGGATGAGAAAAGAAACAATCTCCCCTTAGAGACTTTCCAAGGTCTTCAGTAAGACCAATGCGAGGGATCAAAGTTTGGTGAGGATGCCTTCTATGGCATAGGGTACCATCAGTCCTTAGGAGAATACCTTGTTTTATCAGATCATGAAGGAGACTGGGAGACTCTGCCCCCTGGATCTGGGCTAATCATAGAAGACTAGGGTTGGAAGGAACTCAGGAGGTCATCTAGTCCAATCCCCTGCCAAAAGCAAGATCAATCCCAAACTTCTCCCTTAGTGAGGTGATGGATATAGTATGCCAGAATCCAGTTTGCCAAGGGAGGAAAAGGTTGGTACAGAGTTCAAGTGTGGTGCAATAGGTACCATGGATTTTGAGCTGCCATGGCTAGTGACAGACAGAAGAGAGCTACTTACTTTCTTGTGTCATCCCTGGATAGATGCTATCAGGATCTTTCTTGTGAGGGCTGGGTCCAATAACATAGTCCAGCTCTGGCAAGATAATGATGTCCTCAGGAGTGGTTTATCCATCTTTCAACTGAGGAGGATCTTGTCCTTCCAAACCAGAAGAACTGGGCCTTTCAAAACTTCCTTACCAGAATGCGACAGTACTGACAGAACATGGGCTGTTTGGTGTTTACTCCTTGCTGCTCGGGAGGCTGGTCCATCTACTGTGGTCCTCAGGCACTCTTACCCTTTGGAGCCGGAAGATCAGTTCCATGTACTTTGTAAGCTCTGAGGACTCCTGTACTCCAGTGTGATGTCTCACCCAACTTGAATGCCATTAGGGAAGAATTCTATCCTGTAGAAAAGAATCTGGCTGGAATTTTCTTCTTCCTTGTTTGAAAATGTTTGTTACCCTCCTCGTGACTGAGAGTCCTTGGCTCTACTGCTGTGCTGTCAGGCATGGCCTTAGAAGTCACCATATTGAGAGGTGTTCTCTTTGGTGCCTCTCCCGATTGTATGGGGTGTGGGGGTCTGCCTGCCTGACCTGCGTCAGATGAAGGCCTCATTATTTAATCATGAGAAAATTTCTAAGTTGATACTCATGTATCAGGGAAGTTTGGCTGGGGAAAGATTGGCAATACAGCATTACACTTTGAAGGCGTAAGAGTTTTTCTTAACCAGCAGAAGTACCTCTGGTGGTCGCTGTGACCCAAGAGTGCTTGAGAGCATGAAATACAGTTCTTAAACCACAGGATTTTGGGCATACTAGTTGCCTCAAACGTGGTGAGAAGGAGAGGAGCACCCACAATTCTAACTTACTTAATGACTAATATTATCTAAAACTAGCTAATCAACTATAAGATACATTTATTTATAAGGTGAAGGGTTTCCATCTCAGAGTATGCAGTGGTAAGAAGAAACTGGAGAAGTGGTTGGTCTGCTCCATACCTAACACCTTCAGTTTGGACTATGAGGAGGAGAAGGCTGAGGGCACAGACAAACAGACATACTAGGAAAGAAATCTTCCAAACTGGGTGCATGCAGTTCAGATGTATATTCTGCTATGGGATGCACAAGAATCATCACTTGATGCTATGTCAATGATGAACATTGTTTGACAGGTACCATATCAAATAAGACAATTCTTCTGTGTAACTTGATTATCAAATAGCACAGGGTATGTTTACACTTACAATTAGTTCAAATTAAGGTGGCTTAATTTGAACTAAATTAGTGCATGTCCACACTTGCTTTCATTAGTTCGAACTAAGGAGTTCCCTTAGTTCGAACTAAGGAAAGCCTAGTTCGAATCTATAAAAACCTCCCTTAAGTTCGAATTGATGCTTAATTCGACCACATGAGTTCAAATTAACCCAATGTAGCTGTGTTAATTCGAAGTAACTGTTAGTTCAACTTAACCACAGATTGATTTTTCCCTATGCAATAGTGCCTCCTGCTTGATTTGAACTTGCAAGTCCTGTGCATGGACATGCTAGTTCGAATTAGGGTTTCTAGTGTGGCCATGCTGATTTGAATTAACTTAATTCAAACTAATAATTATCAGTCCAAATTGATTCGAATTCAGTTAATTCAAACTAACCTAAGTGTAGACATACCCACAGGGTTTGGAGTTGTTTTTTGTTTAAATGATACAGGCATCACCAGACAGGACAATTACACATAATCTTACAAATGCTTTCTTAGTCAGTCAGTGAGTTTCTAGTCTTTGCTGCCTCTCCACAAAACTTTCTAGCACTAATACAGTTTTTCTTTAGTTACCCACAGAAAGAATGTTCTTGGTGAAGCATTGTTCCCTGGGAATGTGGTGGCATTGGTGTAGAAGCTGAGAGCTGGTGTACACTAGCAAATTAGGTAGGCATAATTACATTAAAAAAAACCAAGGAGTCATGTGGCACTTTAAGACTAACAGATTTATTTTTCACATGAGCTTTCATGGGAGAAAATCCCACTTCATCAGATGCTTCGAAGATGGGTGAACTTACAGAATGGAATGAAAATAAATGCAAGTGGATGTAAAACATAGGATCAGGTCATACAGTAACAGCAAATCAGAGCAGTTGTTAGGTTCAAACCATGGGAAGCCTGAAGTCAAACTACCTTTTGTACTGGGAAAAGAACCAGTAGTCTCGATTAAGTCCTGCTTTCACAGAATTTAGTTTGCATATTAATTCGAGTTCAGCTGTTTCTCTTTGAAGTCTTGATGTCCCAGCCACATCTCTGATGACAGTCATTAACAAATCATTTATCAAGTGATTAGATAGATGGCAGTGCTCAACAACTGGTTTCTTTGTTTTGTGATTTCTGATATCAGCTCTGTGTTCATTTATCCTTTTGTGCAGCGATTGTCCTGTTTGTCCAATGTATAAGGTGTTGGGGCATTTCTTGCACGTGATAGCATAGACCACATTAGTAGATGAGCAGGTAAATGAGCCTTTGATGAAGTAGCAGGCTTGATTAGGACCTATGATGGTATCTGTTGGGCAGATATATGGGCAGACTTGGCAGCGTGGTTTGTTGCAGGGGTGTGTGCCTGCTTCAGTGTTTCTGTTGTTAGACCTGTAGTTGCTGGTGAGTATCTGTTTAAGATTGGGTGGCTGTCTGTAAGCAAGGAGAGGTCTGTCTTCCAGGGCTTGAGAGAGAGCGGGATCATCTTTTAGACTAGGCTGTAGGTCCTTCATGATCTGTTGCAGAGGTCTGACTTGAGGGTCGTATGTGGTGACTAGTGGTGTTCTGTTGCTTTCTTTCTTCGGCCTCTCCTGTAGTAGATGGCTTTGGGGAACCTGTCTAGCTCTGTCAATTTGTTTTCTTACTTCCCCAGGTGGGTACTGTAGTTTCAAGAATGCTTGATAGACATCCTCAAGATGTCTGTCTCTGTCTGAGGGATCAGAGGAGATGTGGTTATATCTTAGGGCTTGGCTGTAGACAATGGATCGTGTGGTGTGTTTAGGATGGAAACTTGAAGGATGTAGGTAACTAAACCAATCAGTAGGTTTTCAGTACAGGGTGGTGGTGATGTGTCTATCCCTGATTTGTACTGTAGTGTCAAGAAAGTGGATCTCCTGTGTGGAGTGTTCCAGGCTCAATTTGATGGTGGAGTGGAAATTATTGAAATCTCTGTGAAAATCTTCAACTCAGTGGTGTGAAAAATCCACACCCAAATGGAGTAGTTAAGTTTACCTTAGTACCCATGTAGACAATGCTGTGTTGACAGAAGAATTCTTCCATAAAACTAGCTGTCTGCTCTCAGGGAGGTGGATTCATAACAGCAACAGACGAATCACTCCCGTTTGCATCGGTTGTGTCTGGCATGAAGCACTATTATGATGCAGCTGTGCTGTTGTAGCGTATTATGTGAAGACAAGCCCTGAGGTTACTGGAAAAGGCACTTGTATACTGGCTGTTTGTGATTGACTGTGTTCTGGGATTTGTGTGTGTGTAAACAAAGCAATTTACATTTATACACTCAGAGTCCAGGTTATTGATTACTCCACCACTGGGAAATGGTCAGCAAAGCCCTGTTCTTAGTCTGCAGCAGGACAGAGGTGTCGGAAGAAGGGACAACAATATCAAGCAGCACTTCTTGTGATTTGGGCACATCTTAGTACATGTGCTAATGAATGGGGCAAGGGTAGCTGTAGTGCATTAAATAGCAGTCTTATTTGTAAGTTCCAGAGGGGCAGCCGTTAGGCTGTAGAGCAGAAACAAGAGTCCTGTGACACCTTAAAGGCTGACCCATCCTTGCAAGTGTGTATATATATCCTAACTTTGGTTTCCATGTCATTCATCTGATGAAGTGGATTGCAGCCCACAGCAGCTAATGCCTGAAGAAATTTGTTAGGCTTTAAGGTGCCACAGGCCTCTCAGTCTTATATGTAGTGGTGTCTGCTCCTGCCCTTCCTATATGAGACTTGCCATGGATTTCAGTGAAAACAGGACTGAGCCCCTCTCTCTCTGTAACCATAAGAAGCTGCCAAAGCAAAGTGGTGTATGTCTGATTCTTTAAGCGGGCAAGAGTTAACCCATGAGGTTCTATTGTCTAATACATCTTAATGGTCTTAGAAACCGGTCAGACATTTACTCAGGAGACACAAACCCCCACCAAAAAAACAAACAAAACAAAATGGAAAAACAAAAAACCCAAAACCAAAATAGATGCCCTCCTTGCCCCATCAGGCATATTAAAAAAATCCCTCTGGTCACCGTGGTGAGATAACTAGAGAAACAGGGTGAGCACTTGATTTTTGGCAACTACAGTTAAATGCTTAGTGCTGTGCAAACATGAAGCCTTAAAAAACCCTTGATGAAGCAGATACAATTCCTCCAGCATATTTGCTCACATCCTCAATGTGTCAGGACCAAAGTTTAGCATACAGGAGTATCCAGCTCTCTGTTTCTGACTCAGGCAAAAAGAGCAACTCTCTTTCATTCACCACTTCAAGAAACACATCCCAGAACAACACCCATTCCTGCTGTCATAAAACGTGATGGAATATAGACACATTAATGCAGCTTCTTCTGCATTAGATGAGCAAATCAAATTGGGCATTAAATGTTTTCATGTTGCATTGATGCAGGAATTATACAGAACACAAAAGAAATATACAACTAAGAATGAACATCTTTATGTTAAGAACTGGCAGCTACTGGGAAGACATAAGTGCTGAAGAACATTTGACTGCAAGAAGAAATTAATATCTGACAGCACTGAAATAAGCACTGTTGATAAAATGAATCAGCAAATAAACATAAGATCCAGGATGCACATGCCTTACACATTCACTGAAAATCCAGCTAAATGAAAGAGCAGAAAAGTTAATCAGTAATGCTATCTGAACATAGGTCTCTCTGGTAAGCCTCCACATATACAATTAGTGGTTGTCTTATTCTGAGTTTCAGAGGTAATTGTTTTAGGCCTTTTTATAAGTTTTTGCTATATCTTAGAGCAGTGATTCACACCCGTTTTTGGCTCCACAGCCACAGATATTTTTACAGCCTTGCGGGGGCACCAGTTTCAGCCAGCAGCCTCTTCCTCCCACAGCCAGACAAGTTGAGAGAGGAGGCTGCCTCCTCACTAATCTCCCATTCCCCTGATTGCAGCAGGGAAACTGCACGTGTCCTGTAGCCCTGTGCACTCCACCTGGGTCCTTAGGCAGCAGCTCCTCCTTTCTGCTACCAGGGAGAGGGAAGATCAGTGCTCCCCTCCCTCTGGCTCCAGCAGGGATCCCAGCACCTATGGACCCAGGTAGTAGACTGCTTTGTTCTCTGCTGAAGCTGGGGAAGCAAGTGCTGATTTCCCATCCCCTAGGCTAGCAATGAACCTGCACGTGTCTCTTAGTCCCACAGAAATATGTTCCACCCAGGTCCTTAGGCAGTGACTCCTTTCAACAGCAAGAGGGAATTGCAAGGCACTTTGCAAGCCTCTGTGGGCTGCTTTTGGCTCCCAGGCCACAGGTTGGGATTGGGAACCACTGTCTTGAAAGACTGCTATCTTGCTGCAGGTCAATATTAAAATCCCTTAGTAACTCAAAAAGCCCCTGATGAGCTAAACTATTAACTATTTGTATATGTATAGACATAGCTAGGAAGAACATTTCT
This sequence comes from Podocnemis expansa, assembly GCA_007922195.1. Classification (NCBI taxonomy): domain Eukaryota; kingdom Metazoa; phylum Chordata; order Testudines; family Podocnemididae; genus Podocnemis; species Podocnemis expansa. Next base: position 27,615,813 of record ML682060.1, read on the forward strand.
GTGAGTAAGGCACTGGAGTGGCAATTGGCAGCTCTGGGTCCTATATCTCAGGTGCTGCAACATATTTCCTATGTGACTTTGGCAAGTCACTTTACCATCAGCGGACAAATGAGGAAGTAATACTTCCCCACCTCAAAGTTAAAGATGTAATTAAAGGATAAATTAATGTATGTTTGGGAGGCACCCAGCAGCCACAGTGATAGGGGCTGCCAGTTCAGAAATAGCATTTCCTGCTCCCCAACACCAGGCTTCTCCTGTGGTATGTTGAGGAGTACTCTCATGATCCTTAGGTGTTCTGGTTCAGCTCTTTTTTAGGCAGAAACCCAAGGTGTGAATTTTCAGGGCAGATCAAAGCTGTCCCCAAAGTTCAGGATAAAGAGGGACTCTAGTCTGAATTCATTCCTGCTTTTACTAGTGCTATATTACACTTTGGAGACTACACAGGCAACATCTTACTCAAGCCCCGGTGGAGTCACAGTCAAAGCCATGTGCACTCCAAGCAAGAGAGACTGATTCTGTAAGACGCCTGATCTCTGTGGCACGCTGGTGCAGCACCTGGAGTTTCAACAATTATTGCAAGTAGATCCTAATATGGAGGCCTTTATTAAAATAATTATGAAAACAAATGCTACAATCAGTAAACTAGGCCGTGTGCTATTTATTTTGCTATTTGTTTTTAAATCATAGTTCCATGTTTGCAGATTTCACTATTTCTGCACATTTTAGGACTGGCAACACAACTGCATGGTAGAAATTGCCAGAGAAAAGATGGGGAAGAATCAAAGACAAGAGAAGGTCCATTGGAACCTACTTGTTTGTGAGGGAGGGAAGTCTCCCACACAGAGTGGAGTCACAGCAGGAACCGAATGAGGAACTGAATGTACGACTATCATGGTTGTTAAATATAGATGCTTAGTTTTAAAACAAGGAGGAACATTCATGGTGGAGTCTGCCCTGTTGCTGTGTGTCAGAGACACTAAAATACTTCACGTTCTTAAACACATTCCAAAAAGATGGGTCTGCAAGGAGTTTCTGCTACTACTCCATTTAGTAAATTATCAAATACAACTACAGACAGCACCATTACTCCCAAATCTGATGACCTTCTTTCCGGAAGCTATACAGCACAACTCTGCTGGATTTGATGATGTACACGTGGCTGCTGCTCTGTGCACTGTTGCTGAGGTCACTGGGCTATGAACTACCCATAACATCAGACACAACTGAATGACATAGTTTTTTTGGTGTGCTGGGATACGTATGTTTGTCCAGCTAAGACACAGGAGCTGTTACTGGGTTGTTAGACTCAGCTTTTGTACCACTGCACTCACATGCCAATCTGACACAAAATACAAGTATAACTTTTCAATTTGGTGATGGACAGACACTAATAATGGTAGAGGAGGAAATACACTATTTCCCTGGACAGCTAACATTTCCACAAAATGGACTTCAGATCTTAATGTGTGTGTGTGTGGCAGAGAGAACACCACCCAACAATAAAATCATTTAGTCCCTGTGAGCAAACACACAGAAATCTGGCACAAAGACAATGCATAAAGATAACAAAACATGAAAAGTGAACTGAGTTAAAAGTCTCTGTGTCAAATGATAATCATGCATGCTAGATAGCAGTGTAGAGTCAAACAAACAAAAGGCAGGATGTGAAAATTAAGAGGGTATGTGTAACCACACAATGTCTAACATGAGCATTTGACAGAGCTTTTAGCCACTTAAAGAACTTGGACGCTAGGCAGCCAAAGTTCTGAGGCAATTTGAAAATATCTCTGGCAAAAGTGATCATTTCTGAATGTTGTATAAGCAAGGGAACTGCTAAGGTCTTTGCTCACTGTTCTATGACAGGAATCCATACTTCTAGGTTTACCCTCTGAGGTCATTTATTTTGTCTGGAACAGCATCACCACTGTTGGAACGCCAAGCAAGGACAGCCGTGATTATAGGCTTCAGGCCAAATTCTTGCTGGTGTGCTTGAGATACACGGGACAGAATGAGAGTTTTTATAAAGCCTAGGGACATGGCTCCCTGCCATAAGGTCCTGCAGAGCTCTCTGTACACTGCACTCAAACACCTTATTCCAGTTCAGAGTTGGAATAAATTAGGCACAGGTGTACATGGAGCTGCTGTGGAGGGTGTGTACTGAATGAGACACACCCGCCTTCCAGCTGACTGTGCATGTTGCTCATGCCACCATTTTGTCAACACAAATCTCCCTGCTGCTCCCTTCCAGCAAAAGTTAGAATGAAACAATTAATTTCAAATAGTTTTCTGTACAGGGGGCTCTGAAAAGCACCAGCACTTGTTCTGCTGGAAGAGAAGAAATCTTTCCTGCTCTCAGGCCTCTCCCTGCAACCACCAGTACATGCTGATAGGAGAGAATCCCCCGTACCAGTTATTACTCCCAGGGCTTACCCTGGGGTCTGTCATTGCCTTTTCAGTGGAGGATGGTCACCTTCCTTTCATTATTTTTAGTAATGGAATTTGTCAAAATTTTCACAGTATGTGAGGCTTTAAAATTCCACTGCTGAAAGTGCACAGTTATGGCACACAACAGGTAATCAATAGGGTGAGGGCACACGGGGTGGGAGTGGAAAACATCTTGCTGTTTTACTTCCAGTGGAGTTTACTAGAGAAATGCTGACAAGTTGCAGGCAATATTTGGTAGCTCTGAGAGGTCACAGGAGATACAGATAGCTCCTTTAAATGAAGCTCTTTTCTACACTGAAATGGCACCCATTTCATGTCCATTATCTGGAGCAACTCTCATGCTGTGTATTAACACCAGTTCCTTGAGGCAAAATCATGAGAACAAGAGACCAGCCATTAAATGTGATACCATCAACACAATTTATCTGACTAGACCACAGTGTAAGACAGAAAAGCAACTGCTGTTTGTATTGTAAGTGGCGTACACGTGTATTACATTGCATGTGGAAAACCCTTGACAAACCTGCAGAGAGGTACTATGCCTCCAATACCTGGCCATTCTCCTTTGAGCGCTGCTCACATCATTCAGTTACAGGTGTCTATGTGCCGCAGCACATGGTAGCTTGGAAAGTTTTTAGCGTTAGCCTGTTAGGTCAGGGTGCATGGCCAACACCCCCTCCATGCCGCAGCCACAGCTGTATAGGTGACTGTGACCCTGACCCTCCCAGTTCCTTTTTCCACCATCAGCGTTGGTTTGATCACTATTATCTTGTGAAATGCAAGGGCCTGTCTTCCACGTGAAATTCAAAATGCCAGGACTCAAGCCATGCTTAGGATGCTGCAAGGCTTTCCCGATGGACGACCCACACAAGAAATGCCTTGTTTGCCAGGGTGAGTCCCACATCATGGTGGCCTGCCCCATCTGCCGATCCTTCAAGCGGAGGACTCAGCTGGAAAGGGAGTGCCGTCTCCGCCTCATTTCAGGGACTGGAGACGCTCCATCTACAAGCAGCCGAGCCGTCAGCGCTCCGCCAGCCTCTTGATCGGCCCGGGCTCAAGCCTCCTGCCGATCCCTGGTACCAGGCCCAAGATCTCAGCCCTCAATGGTACCTTCCAGATGTTGAACCCCGGGTTCGCGATGTGACTGGGATGGACCAGCGACACCCACCAATGAGGCGGACACCAGTTCAAGTAAACAAAAGCTACTTTTATAGTGACACCTTAAACACCTCTAACCACTTAACAGTATAAAACAAGGAAATCTATGCAACAACACTTGTAATCAACTAACAATATGAAGCAAAGGTCTATATAGGACACTTATAACCAACTAACAGCATAAAGCCAACAACCTAAATAAACACTTATAACCAAATAACAATATAAAGCTGAAAAATCTATGCAAAGTACTTATAGCCAAATGACGGTGTGGAACAATGACCTACTAGAGGGTGGCCATAATAAGTCAAGGACTTTTCTGGCCTCTTACTGCCTCAATATCAGTATAGGCACTGACCAGCCCACCCGACGTGTATTTACCAATGGCTGAAAGCCATTCCTCCTTGCTAGCCAAGAAGGGTGGGTAGCAGAATGAGAAAGTCAATGAGAGAAAAATAAACCCCCACACTCCCCCTGGGTACACTGGGGAAGTTTGGGGCCAACAGTTTAGAGCAGAAGCAGAGTAATGAACAATTATACAGTAAAAAGGTGCAAATTACAAATGACTAACAAAACACCTGGCAAATTAACATCACAAACTATGCTAGACCATAAACAACTATATCATGAAGGATTATACAGGATACAGAGAAAATAATAACAACTACACAAACTATGCAAAACTCAAGTAAAGAAACTACAATCACAGACTATATATAAATGGTACCAAGCAGAATGATTAAGAAAAGGTAGGAGGCCTATATCGATTTATAATACCTGTCCCAGGACCGTGGTAGAATCCAAAGCGAGGAGGCAGACCAGCTGCAGCATCTCAGCACTTAATTGTTTGGCTGGCAATCCGTGTACACCCCAGAAAGGAAGGTCTTGTGGGTGGGTGCTCTGTGTCTCAGTCGGGGGCCAATCTGACCGGGTTGCGACGTGCCCTTTAGCATCTGAGTGTGGGAGAACACCAAGCTAGCTGAGACGGGGTTTAAATAGAATTTTGCACAGCCAGAGTAAAAATAGCCAATTAGGAGTGGGATTCTGGTCAGGACCAATGATAAAACTGGGACCCCAGACAATGACTCCTCCTTCGTGGTGATGGGGGTGCGGAGAAACTGTTGGGGGGGGATAGAAACTCACCCCCCTTGTTGTTGACAGAAACTAGGGAGGAAAAAACTCAGACAGGAGACTGAGAGCCATCAGGGGAGATTGATACTTAGCATTCTTCCCCCTTGTGCTGGATGGCCCAGAGATGGAGGCCCATCAGTGAGATCCATACTTAGCATTCCTCCTTGGGACCAGCATAATCCATGGGGCTGCATGTGGGGGCGGGGTGGCCATTATGGCTGCCACCTTCGCTGACACGGGACACCGATCCCGCCGGTCCCCTGGTAGGTTCTCAGCTGCCCCTAGGAGGGCCATGGCTCAGGCACCAGCTCGCCAAGGGAGCTCAAATCTGGCTTCAGTGCAAAATGTGAGGCAGCCGGTTGCATTGGCACCATCTCCCTCAGTGCCGCTGGACGTGGTACCGCCCACAAGCCCAGCACCGCCTATGAGCCCAGCACTGCCTGCAAGCCCAGCACCGCTGGACCCGGCCCTGTCACCGATAACACCACTTCCGGTACCATCACTTCCGGTACCATCCGACTCAGCACCACTAACACCTGCACCAATGCTGGTACCGTCCCAGGCCTCCTCACCTCTGTTCAACCTGGCACCGTCTAACCCAGTACTGGGTCCAAGTTCTGTGGCTCCACATCGCTTTTCCAAGGAATTCTTGGTACTGGAACGCCGCCTATCAGGGGGGAGATTGTCCAGGTCATCCTCAGAGGATCCCTTTCTCCCCACCCAGGAGGAACGCCCGAGGAAGCATGCCCGCAAGAGCTCCATGTCATTGAGCGCGCGGCACGAGCACATGTTGGGGGAAGCACCTGGGCCCCTCATAACACCTATGCCGCCGTCAAGGTCCCCGCACTTGACTGGCTGAATGCGACAGTGGACGATGCCTCCTCCCGATATACACATTCGCCTGCACCGGAGTCCTCGGATTTCTCCGACGACGAGTCGGACCCTGATTCCACACAACAAAACAGATCAAGGGCCCCTTCATCTTCATTGCCTGACAAGAGGCTAATTGACATGTCCACCAACTGCGAAGGGGACCCTTCGTCGAACAGGACCTTCGCCGCCGCATGGCGGCGAACCTGAAGCTTAAGCTGGGGATCATCCAGGTGGAGGATGACTCCCTCTTTGACGCGTGCTGTCAAGCCCCACTGGCTAAGGTCGGAATTCCCTTGCATGCCGGGGTGTTCCGCATTGTCCAAGAACGCTGGCAAACGCCTTCCTCGATCCTGCCAGTGTCCAAGGCAGTGGACAAGAAATATTCCATCTCCCCAGACGGGTTTCCCCTTCCTTTTTCACCGCCCGGTCCCGGGGTCTTTGGTGGTCGACGCCGTCAACCAAAGGGCGAGGCAAGGTCAACCTAGCACCACCCCCAAGAACAAGGAGGTGATCGACCTACTTGGCAGGAAAGTTTACTCCTCAGCCGCCCTCCAGCTGCACATCTCAAACCACTCTGCTTTGATGATGCGCTACATCTTCAGCCTGTGGGAAGCCCTACGGAATCGCTGATTGGTCATCCCGGAGGATCACCTGAGAGGCTTCTAAGCGATGCTGGATGAAGGGGGGAGAGCATCCCGGGACGTGCAAGTGGCAACCTGGGATGCAGTGGATACAGCGGCACCCACAATGGCATCAGTGGTGGTGATGCATCATTTGGCCTGGCTCCAGAACTCTGGCCTCTCCATGCACATGCAACAAATTATGCAGGACCTCCCTTTCGAAGGTCCCGACCTCTTTGCATCTTCCACAGACACGAAGCTGCATGGTATAAAGGACTCAAGGGCCACCCTGAGGTCCCTCAGGATCTACACTCTGCAACCTGTTAGACGTTTGTTGAAGTTGCACTAGCTACAACAGCAGCTACAGCGACTGAAACAACAGCTGCAGCTACAGAACCAGTTCCCGAGATCCCTCCAGTTTCCCCAGCATCACCTCGGGGACCTGGACAAGGATAAAGGCCAGGCAGGTAAAGGGGTGGGCCGGGTGCCTCCCAGTCGGGACGGCACAGACAAGGGTTGGACTGCTTGTCGGGCCACAAACAGCGTTTTTGACAGTCCCTCTGAGGGCAGCGCTCCACAGCCCGTTCTTCCCCCACCCCCTCTGCCACTTCACCCCATGGTGGACCCACGTCACCTTGGACCAATGGGTCCTCGACACAGTAGCAAGAGGATACCACATCCTGTTCCTCTCAACCCCCAGGACAGGAAACCGTCCCCTCTCATGACCCCAGAAAACCCAGATTTCCTGGGAAAGCTTGAGGCCGAATGCCAAAAGTTACTCTTCCTCGGAGCCATTGAAAAGGTTCCCAAGAGAGAACGCAGCAAAGGGTGCTATTCCTGCTACTTCCCAGTCCCCAAACCCAATGGGGATCTCCGGCCCATCCTAGACCTCAGAGGTCTCAACAAAAACATAAAGAAAATAAAATTCTGCATGATCTCCCTACCGCAGATCATTCCCTCCCTGTCCCCAGGAGTGTGGTTCGCGGCCCTTGCCCTAAAGGATGCTTACTTCCACATAGCCATTCGACCCCACCAGGGGCGGTTCCTCAGGTTTGTAGTGGCTCAATGCCCTTACCAGTTTACCGCCCTCCCCTTCAGGTTATTGCTAGCCCCCAGGGTGTTTGCAAAGTGTGTCGCGCCAGTTGCAGCGTTTCTACACACGAGGGGTATAAGAATCTACCTGTAGGCGTTCAGCGCTGTCGGCCGGTCAGGAGGGCGCCTCCTACTGGTGGTAAAGGGGAGTTAGCCGGCGTGGCACCCCTCCCGGCAGCTGATAAAAATGTCTCTGGCACGATCCCTTGGGTGGGTCGAGCCCATTCCCAGTCTAAGGCCCAGCCCCAGGTGGAGCGGGCGAACACAGAGTCTGGAGCCCCGGCCCCCAGGCAGGGCAGGCAAGCACAAAGTCTAGAGCCCCGGCCCCCCAGGCGGGGAGGGCAAGCACAAAGTCTAGAGCCCCAGGCCCCGGGCAGGGCAGGCAAGCGCAAAGTCTGGAGCCCCGGCCCCCAGGCGGGGTGGGCAAGCACAGTTCAGGTGGTTAGGAACAGTTGAACACTTCCTTCACCAGGAAACAGGAGGGCGGTTGAGGAGGGAGATGCAGGCCCACCCGCTCCACTGCGTCTCAGCCCAGGGCCCTATAGAGGGGCAGGGTGGTCCACCACAGGGTCAGCAGGGCAGCCTCCGAAACATGCTGCCCTAGGAACACGGCCCACCATCCTGCCCTCCCTGGGCTACTTCCTCCAACCCTGTCCCGTCCACCTACCCTGGGTACCTATCTCCACAGGGGGTAGCTGTCTTCGGGGTCTCCCTCATAGCAGGCCTCTGGGACCCCGGCAAACCCCTCGGTATCCATGGGCGGTAGCGCTGGATACTCGGCTGGCTCCTCCGTGAGGGGCAACTCCTCCACGTCATGGGGCCCGTACGGGGCCTGCGTCTCCGCCTCAGCGGAGGGCAGCTCCTCTAAATCACAGGGCTGATAGTGGGTCGGACCTTCTGCTTCCCCGCATTCCCAGGCTGTCCCTGAGCGGGGAGGCTGCGGTGAGGCCCGGCGGGCTCTCAAACGCCCATCCCAGTCAGCCGCCTCTGGGTTCCCCTCCCAATCACTTGGCCCTGGGAGGCTGGGCGCCCCAAGTGAGCTCCCAGCCTGAGCTCTTATACCACCCCTACCTGGCCTGGCCACGCCCCTCCGCTTCCAGGGCTGGGGCCTTGTAGTTCCCTGGTCTGGCCAGAGGGGGTGGTTGGGGCATTCTTCCAGCTCCGGCTCTGAGGCAGGCTACAGTGCCTGCCTACACTACCCCTACCTGGATGACTGGCTCATAGTGGGCAAGTCAAGTCGACAAGTATAAGACCACATCGACATTGTAATGAGTCTGTGCAAATTCCTGGGCTTCTGCATAAATCTGGAAAAGTCCAAGCTTTGCCCCACCCAGGACACAGAGTTCATTGGGGCATGCTTGGATGCTTGGCAAGGCATTGCATCCTTGCTCCTGTTAAGATTTCGATCCATCTGCACCATTGTCACGGAGCTCCAGGCTCCTGGGCTGACCACAGCACGCAGATGCATGCAGCTCCTGGGGCACATGGCAGTGGCCACATCAGTAATACGACCAGCCTGCCTGCGGATGCAACCGTTCCAGCTCTGGTTCACCACAAGCTTCCGACTGGAACGAGACCGCCTTGACAAGGTAATCTCGGTACCCCAGCATGCCCTGGAGTCCCTCCAAATCTGTTGGGACCCCAACTTTGCAAGGGGGGCAATCCCGTGCAGGGAGTCCAAACCTGCAGTGACCCTGATAACAGACGCCTCCAACCTGGGATGGGGCACCCATCTCTCCAGGGGCCTATCCATGCAAGGCACCTGGAGTCCCGATGACAGTGTCTTCCACATAAATGTGAAGGAGCTCAAGGCCATCAGACTGGCCTGCATGGCCTTCCTGCACCAGATCTAGGGCAGAGTGGTCCAAATCCTATCAGACAACAGAGCATCCGTGTTCTACATGAACCACCAAGGGGGGGGTCCGTTCCTCGGCCCTATTCGAGGAAGCGATCAAGCTGTGGCAACTAGCATTAGATCACCACTTCACGCCAACTGCCGCCCATCTCCCCGGGGTGGACAATGGCATAGCGGACTCACTCAGCAGGAAGCTGCTGGCGAACCATGAGTGGTCCCTCCACAGTGAAGTTTTGTCCCTACTGACAACCAGGTGGGGAACCCCTCAGATCGACCTCTTTGCCACAGCTCAGAACCACAAATACTCTCAGTTCTGCTCCCTCCAAGGCAGGGAGAAAGGGTCCCTCAGCAATGGCTTTCTCCTCAATTGGGCGGGAGTCCTAATGTACACCTTCCCGCCAATCCCCCCAATCCACAGGGTGCTCATGAAGGTCCTTACAGATGGGGCATTCCTCATCCTGATAGCCATGGATTGGCCCAGGCAACACTGGTTCTCTTTCCTACAAGACATGTCACTGAGGACCCCGTGCCACCTCCCAAGGGGGGCGGACCTTTTGACATAGGACTCGGGCCGCCTTCGGCACCCCAACCCAGGCCTCCTGCACCTGACAGCCTGGATGCTCTCTGGCTCAGCAAGCAAGAGAGACACTGCTCAGATAGGGTTAAGAAGGTCCTGGTTGGTAGCAGAAAACCCTCCACCAGGTCTGCCCATGTCGCAAAATGGAATCACTTCTCTACTTGGTGCCGTGGTAAAAACATAGACCCTATCTCTGCACCAGTACAGGCAACCTTAGACTAGCTTCTTGACCTGAGGGAGAAGGGCCTTTCCCTGTCATCACTGAAGGTGTATTTGGCAGCAATCTCGGCCTTTCACCAAACAACGGATGGGGTCCCACTCTTCTCACATCCCATCTGCCATAGATTCCTGAAAGGAGTGGAAAAGCTTTTCCCCCACGTCCGTACCTCCCCCCCCCCCCCCCCCCGGGGGGCCTGAACGTGGGGCTACGGGCTCTCACAGAACCACCATACGAGCCCTTAGACTCAGCCACCCTGCTCATGCTGTCCTGGAAGGTGGCTTTCTTGGTGGCCATTACATTGGCCAGAAGGGTCTCAGAGCTGCGAGCCCTATCCTCTGAGCCCCCATATACAGTTTTCTTCCCCGATAAGGTAGTCCTCCTTCGCCACCCCTCGTTTCTGCCAAAGGTCGCCACCCTTTTCCACTTGAATCAAGAGATCTGCCTGTCGGTCTTCTATCCAGACCTGCAGGTGATGGAAAACCAGAGACGATGGCACACCCTGGATGTGAGGAGAGCACTTTTAACTTACACTGAGCACACCTGATCCTTCTGCAAGACCCCTCAACTGTTTGTGGTGGTTGCGGAATGCATGAGAGGCTCTCCGGTATCCTCCAAATGCATCTCCAAATGGATTGTGAACTGCATTAAACACTGCTACAGAAGGTCAAACACACCTCTTCCAGAGACTGAGAGAGCCCACTCTACCAGAGCTCAGGTGTCCTCCACGGCCTTCCTCGCTAAGGTCCCGATCCAAGAGATCTGCAGGGCCGCTACGTGGTTGTCAGTACATACCTTGACGACGCACTATGCCATTGCCCAACAGGCGAGAAATGATGCTGCTGTGGGCAGAGCTGTACTTAGTGTGGGTAGACTGTAACTCCTCCCACTGTCCTTGGGTACGGCTAGCAGTCACCTGTAACTGAATGATGTGAGCAGCGCTCAAAGGAGAACTGTTGATTACTCACCATAACCGTCCTTCTTCAAGATGGGCTGCTCACATACATTCAGGTCCCTCTCACCGTCCCCGCTAACGGAGTTGGCAAAGGTATATGGGGCTGGGAGGGTCAGGGTTACGGTCACCTACATAGCTGCGGCCACGGCATGGAGGGGGCGTTGCCTGTGCGCCCTGACCTGACAGGCTAATGCTAAAAACTTTCTGAGCTACCGTGCACTGCGGCACATAGACACCTGTAACTGAATGTATGTGAGCAGCCCAGCTCGAAGGAGGACGGTTACGGTGAGCAACCAACCGTTAAGGAAGTAGGAGAGATTAGCAGGCAGGTTTCCCATCTGCCCAGAAACAGTAACTGAGAGAATCCATAACTAGAGTCACTAACATGTTAAATAGCTTTTCATTTATAATTTTGATATGGGAAAAAAAAACCAGACACTGATCAAACCTCTTTTTTTTTCTTATCCAGCCATGGGAAATGGAACTGTACATTTTGTAGCTTATTCACATAGACATTCTTTCTGAACAAACCTTTAGAAAATTACCTTTAATAATAAACAGCACTGTTTTCCAGTGTGTGTAAGAAGTTTCCTCTCATTCACTCCATTTCTAGGCTGAGTGATTTTTAAAAAAAATTGGCCCCCTAACAACATACTGACATGAATGTCATTATTTAAACAAAACAAGATCTACAAATAGAAATAGCCAGTTGGCTGGGAGCAAACATGCAAAATAGATGCAGTCTATTAGTTGAGCAACATTGCTTAGTAGAAAGCAAATGTTCCATGCACATCTGGGGTGATAGAAAACAGAACAGTTATTTCTCAATAAATTGTCACTATAAAGGTGACAGACTGAAATGTGGGAAAAGGTCATCTCCCTGCCTTTATAAATATAGCCCAGCTGCCTCAACTATAAAACTCAAAACTCAGTTCAAAGTTCTGGTCTCAGCTATCCCCATGTAATTCTGTTCAATCAAGTCTGTCCTGTGCACTTCAGTGGAATTATTGCAAATTTATATCAGAGCAGCATTTGCCCACTGTGTCTGTTGAAAAGCAGGAACGATTGCAAATAAGGTTTTTCTTACAGTTGTTCAATTTTTGGATTTTCGATACAAAAACAGATGGAATTTTTCTATGAAACGATTCCAGTTCTTTCAACTAGCTCTTAGGTTTGTGTCCTTGACATGCAGGCCTCATTGCTGAGTCCTCCCATAGGCAGCACAAAGATCTGCCTCTTTTTCCCAGTGACAGTGTCTTCAGTTACATGTGCAGAAGTTCAATCCGTGTTTAGCACGTGGAGAGGAATTATTCTGCAGAGGTTAGGAAAAATAAACAAGGTAAATAAATTCCTTAAAATTTGATTATTTCAAAGACTATGCAAACAGCCAATCCAATGTAAAGATGATCCCATCCCACTAATCCAGTATTTACATGACTTAATATGCACCACCATGCCTGGACAGCTGCATCCCATACGCCCACACAGTAAGGCTTCATCATTAATCCAAACCCAGAAATCTTCTGGTACAGTCTCAACCTTTTTCAGGCTGTGACAAACTTGGTAGCATATTGGGAACCTACAAGACGCACCAGCCCACCCACCCGAGGCCAGATTCAGCCATCCCCCTTGCTCTCCGCCATACACTTTCCTGTGTGTGAAGACACAGTAAGGTGTCCTGACACAGTGTTGAGAGCCCTGCTCTAGACCAGCTGCAATACAGAATGGTAGCTCAGCCTTGCCTGTTCCATATGCACACTGACGCATTTTTTTCTACAACTAGTGGCTTATTTTTGGCATCCTTGGTTCTCCTCTACTTGGTTGTGCCCAAGGCTTAGTTTGGTTATCACCCTCCACCCCGAAGTCTCTGTGAACCAGCAAACCGTTTACAGCCTATGCTACCTTCTGGATACCACCCAGCCATGGACAGGCTAAAGTTTTTTGGTGCCCCCCCCCCGTGGCCTGGACAAGGCCAGATGGTGGCCCCCTCCAGCTGGGCCAAGTGGCGAGGGGTGCTGCGTGGGCTGCCAGACCAAATTGTGACAGTGGCACCGCTCCCCCTGTGGGGGCCGAATTCCGGCAGCAGCACTGCTCTTGGTCCGCATGCCCGGCCAGCAGAGCCACTCCTCTGCCAGGGCTGGAGCCAAGTGGTGGCACTGCTCCCTGGCTGGGTCTGGCTCTCTGCCTGTGGCTGGATGCCAGGGGCAGCGCCACTCGCCGCTGGGGCTGAATCCCAGTAGCAGCACCTCTCTCTCCTGGTCGTTGAGGAATCACTGCCTGCCTGGGCCATGATTGGCCTACATCAGGGGTCTCAAACATGTGGCCCGCGGTCAACATGCAGCCTCTAAAGCTATTTCCTGTGGCCCGCAATAGCGCTATTGTTACTGATATTTGCAATATTGTTGTATGAAAAGGTTTCAGTGATGTGGCCCTTGGGCAAACGTACTAGCCATCATGAGGCCGTCATGGTGATTTGAGTTTGAGACCCCCAGCCTACACTAACACTGCCCCCCCCACCCCTTCACTGCACTTACATGGAGTGGAGCCAGCCAGCTCATTGCAACAACTTTCCCACCTGCCCTTCAGAGGCATGCTGGATGCAGCTCACCAAAACCAATCAGGTACAAATACAATTGGCAGAAAGTTGCATTTTTGAAGGCTAGAGGTTGGCTAAATCAGCTATTTATCAGCTAGTCTTAAAAATCCCAATCCAAATACGCAGATACATTTGGATCCTGGTGACCAAAGGGATCTGACTAGACAGACCCTGGCAGACTTCAGGTGGGTCTCTGGATCAGTATTAAGGTCCACACATGAAAATTCTGTGCGCGCGCTCGGGGACAGTGGGCATCAAAGTATCTTGTATTTATTGGCTGTTGGGATCCTGCGGGTGGGGGGGAAATGTTGACATAGTCAACCCCCTCAGAATATTGACAGGAACTTTGCCTACAGGAGGGGCTTTTTCTGTACTAAGACTCCCTTTTCTATACTGTGCCCTCCCCCCAAAGCTGGATGCAATTCCCTCTCCTCTCTTTAGAAAGCTGGGGAGAGCAGGATGGAAATTACCTTTTAATTGCTACTTCCAAGCTGAGACCCACTGCCCTACAGGCTGGAACCTCTCACCAGACATTCCTTACCTTAGCTGAGGTACTGGTTCATTCAGAAGTGATGCCGCTGTTAGTTACCTGAAGGATGGAGCAATGGCTTCAGCAAAACTCTGGTCTGGGCAAATTCTGAATCCCAGGTTCCATACCCATATTGTTACCCATACGCTCAATCCCTTCTCTACAATTGATAAGTCAGTAAAACAAAGAATAAAAGGTCCCTCGGAGGCTTTCATTGTTCTAGATACAGAAAGGGTACATGAAGCTTAGATCACTGCCTGAGCTGCAGGTGAGATGCCCCCTTGACTGAGTGTACTGGCGGGGTTGGAGAGCTATACAAATCATTAGGACAACTATGCCTTATATTTTCACAAGTATTTATGTTTCCATGTGTGCACAGTTAATTGGCCTAACCACAATGAAGTTGACCTCACTGGATTACTATAGCAGCAGGAGCAGGATAACACTCAGTACAGTCACAACCAGATCCATGAAATTCGGCCACAACTAGGCACAGAAACTTCATTTTTTAACATATTTGTGGCTAAGCTGGTGTCCTTCCCATTTCTGGAGACATTATCCACTTTGAGTGCCTTCAGGGCTATGTCACTCAGTAAGCTAACACTGAGAGAAAACAGAATCCATATTTTATCTAGAGGACCTATTTTGTCCATGGATAAGGCTGTGTGATGATTGCTTCCTCATTGTGGCAGTCAGGACATCATCTAGGTCAGTGGTTTTCAAACTTTTTTCCTCGGGAACAAGTTGAAAAAAAATCATTTATGCCTGTGACCCAGCAATTACATCTTTGAGCAATGCACTCTAGTCTTTTGGCAGTGGCAGCAAGGGGTGCCATGATTGTGTTTGACAGTCTGTGACCCACTACTGGGTCCTGACCCTAAGTTTGACAACCACTGATCTAGGCAAGGCAAGACTTAGCGGCTAGTATGTCCAATGCAGTGCCTGGAACTAGGAGGGGATGACTCCTATCCCACAATTCCAGCAGCTTATCACAAAGATGACTTTGTGAAGATTGAACCTGTGCCTTTGGACTACACAAGCCTCAATGAAGTCAAGGTTGGTCCCACAGGCTCACAAATCCCGTTCAAGTTCCAAAGTAGTAGTTGTGTTAGTCTAGTTCAGCAAATAACGGCACCACCTATTTCTGTGCCAGAGGAAGTCTTGGCCACCTCCTGCTTTCTGTCCAAATATATCTAAAAGTCATGCTGTAGCCAGAGGTTGATGCATTGCCTCCTCAGAAATGAAAACTTCAAGATGCACTCTCCCAGCCTCCACTGTTTCCCCCATCCTAGCCACTGTAAGTTTTCCACCCATGGCATTGCTGTAGACCACAAGCCCCATGCTATCTAATCTCACCCATGCTCTTTGCCTTTTCCACTTTAAGTCATGCTGGAATTCTATTTCCAGACATGGACTGTGCAAAACAGTCAATGGGTTCTCATGTCTACGTGGCTTAACTTGCCCTTGCAGTCTGTATGTATATTTTTGGGGACCAAAGTACATCTATACTGTATTTAGAAATATGACTGTACCTCTAGTCATACCCAATACAGCTTTGGTCTAGCTAGTTCAAATAACAGCAGCAGTGAAACCAGCAGAAGCATGCACTTATGTTCAGGGATCCAGGCTTGTACAGACCAGGATGCCTTAGCTTCATAGCTATTGTTATTCAAGCTAACTAGATCACATTTACATATGCCATAATCACAGCTGACCACCAACACTTAGACAAATGTGTATGTGTGAGCAGATTCCTGAGTAGCCTCAAACACATGAAGGTTTATGACTTCACTAGGGGCTTAAGTCGACTTAAGGAGGCTTAAGTAGCCTTAAGCAAAGCCCTGGCCACATCTGGAGTTCATTAGGTCGATTTAAGGGCTTCCTTAAGTCGACTTAATCACTCTCACTCTTTAAGTCAACTTAGGCAGTAAGTTGACTTAATGCAATGTGGCCATCTAAGTTGACTAAAGCCCTATGTAATAACATGTGCCTGCTTAAGTTGACTTAAGCAAACATTTTTTATTAGGACACTTTCTTAAGTCGACTAAACCTACTTTGTTAAGTCAACTTAAGGGAAGTGTGGGCTCACTAAGTCAAATTAATAAAGTCAACTTTAAGCAGACTTTATTAAATCAGCTTAATAAAGCCCTCTAGTGTAGACATAGCCAAGGAGTGCTCAGCCTTCAAAATGCACAGAGGACTGAGATATAAACAAATATGCTTGTTTAAAAAAACAAAACAAAACAAAACAAACAAAAAAACAAAACAACCCCAAACTTTCAAACTTGCGGGTGCCATATGCTGTGCTGTGGATCTCTGCACAAGATTTTGAAATCTCTCAATCTTACTTTAAAGGAATTCATTTTTGTCACTGAAATCCACCCGCTAAGTAATATCTACCTCTGCGCTGCTTGGGTTAATCCTCTGCCCCCTACTGTGGTTTATTGCCAGGCCTAATCCATTTTCCTGCTCAACAAGGGTGGCAGGTATGTAATCACAGAGCAGCAAGGAGCTTGAGCTTTTATCATAGAAAGAACAGGTTGGATGAGGCATTTCATTTTCATACCACAGAGGAGACTTTCAGCTAGATCACTCTGAATATTCAGTATGTTTATGCTGGGGATTTCCATGGCAAATTGTGTGTAGTGAAGGAAAGTGGGGCGGGGAAGAGACAAACAACTGGTTTTTGAGACCAGACAGCAGACAATC
Organism: Podocnemis expansa; assembly: GCA_007922195.1. NCBI lineage: Eukaryota > Metazoa > Chordata > Testudines > Podocnemididae > Podocnemis > Podocnemis expansa. The sequence goes on from ML682060.1 coordinate 27,632,570, forward strand.
CTGAAAATCAGGAATGTAATGCAGTGGCAAGCAGAAGTGTCGCATATTGAGTTACTGACCTTTAAATTCATTTTTGAATTGCAAATTAGGTAAAGACAAGAGAAAAAGGAGAGGTACATATTCAAAAGCTTTCTGCATGAATCTCTTGAGGGATCAATAATGAAACCATCCCTGACTTCCTCATGTGTAGAACATCTCCACATTAAGTATGGAAATGACTGGAATATGCTCAATTTTATGAGACTTTATTTTGCTCCCTTTATTTTTTGATAAATTGTCAGTGTGACCCTTAGAGTGTAGCCTGGCTGCAACTGTTATATTCACAGTTGCTCTAATGCAGTGGTCCCCAAACTAAGGGAGGAGGAGCCACAGAGGAACATTTGGGGGTGGGTGGCAGAGGGGGCCAGCCCCCATGGGGGGCAAGGAGAGAGCATCAGCCAGCCTTGGCTCTGCCCCAGCTCCACCTCCAACTTTGTCCCTGCTCCTGGCTCCAGCCCCAGCTTCTGACTGTTGCCCCTAGATCCCAGGGGGAGAGTGACAGAAAAAATTTGGGGGTCACTGCTCTAACAGTATGCAATGCAGTAACACATTAGTCCCAGCAGGGTAACAAATCAAATGATAAAACAAACAAGGAGTCTTGTGGCACTTCTAAAAGACTAACAAATTTATTTATCGCTTGAGCTTCAAAGCATCTAATGAAGTGGGATTTTCTCCCACAAAAGCTCATGAGATAAATAAATTTGTTAACTCTTTAAAAGTGCCACAAGACTCCTTGTTTGTTTTGCTGAATAGACTAACATGGCCACCCCCTTGGAACAAATCAAGTCGTGTAACCATGGAAGACTAAGATACTGCAAAACACTCAACACATATAAGTAAGGGGCAAATGGTATTTTGTGGGACATTCTCCTGGCCTTTCAAATAAAGGTAGAGTCACTAACCAATTTAAATCTTATTCTATAACAATGAAACTATGGCCATAGCATCAGTGCTGAGCACCTCCAAATAGAGCAAGACCTAGATCAGAAGGTCTTAAAACAAGAGATATCAGGCAAATATGTCAAATATGTTTAATTTTTTTTAAAATAACTGATGGCAAAATAAAATATTTACATCACATCATACTGTTTAAACACATAACGTCACTGTACAAAGAAATATACATGCAAAATGAAGTAAAAATGTAACTGAAATAATAGAGGAAAATAACACACAAACAAGATGTTATGAGGTTGGTACGAATACGCATCCAGTTTTGAATTAAATTTTCTTTTAAAAAGTTTCTGTACAACTTTACAAAACAAACAAAAACCCCCCAACCAAACAAAAAGGAATAAATAGAATACAATGGAAGCTGCAGAGCTTAAAACTAACCAAAGCCAGTTTATGGCTTAAGGCCCATAGATCTAACTAGTGTGGGTTGCAGGCTTAGTTTCCTTATTTAAACATGGCAATTTGCACAGAGAAACACAGATGGCAACACATCCATGTGAACTCCTTGATGACCCGAAAACCATTTGTCTCTTTAAATATTTCATCACATATTAATATATTACCTCAGTCTTAAAAACAGTTACATAAGACACAGTTACATTATGTGTCAGGTCGTCTGAGCACTGCTGCCTGAATGTATTTCTTCATGAAAGAGCAAAAAGTTCATTCAATTATCGTACAGAAAGCAGTAAACACAGATTTGAAAAGTCTAAAAAGTAGTAAATGTTCAGACTGATTTTGGGAAAGTAATAATACTTTGGCATTTTGAATAGTATAATAACTTTTAAAAAATGTCACCCTATTTCTTATCTGGTTTGTAATCCGGGCTATGAATATTTAGTTATTTATTTACAATCCTTAAAACTGACAAGATTCTTTACTAAGTTTTATACTAAAATCTCATCTTAAACTAATAATGACAGTGTGATACAATATTCCCTCCTCCCTCTCCCACCCGCCCACCCCCCCCCCCCCAAACCAAACCATAAAGCTCGCCGTACTATGTGCTTTTTCTATATATTTATTACAGTTACAACAGAGGTCCTCATAAATAGTTGCATAAAATGTTAAAGCCACAACATTGCACATGATATGAAATAAAACAAAATCCCAAATGAGTGCATTTACAGTATTTTCATCCTGCTGTATACTGCTCAACAATCAGATTGGCAGGCTGGGCCCCAACCCAAAGTCCTTTTCAAATGGGACAGCAAGGGCTGACCTGAACTGAAGACCCGCACAGTGGTATACCACCATCTAGGGAGGAGGGAGAGGGGGAGAAAAATTACAGACCGAAGGCAGGTAACAGTCTATATACATGTAAGGCCTACATTTTATCAGAGCAAAATGATTCATTCTATTTGTATGCAAAAATTTTGAGACTGGATGCACTTAAAGCAGAGTCCGATCTCAGTGCACTGCTATGTGAGACACATATAGGTGAGGCAACTGGAAAGCTCTAGGACCAAGTGAAAAACAGACATCAATGGAGGCCATATCAATGGGCAGCCAATTTTGGTAAGAGTCTTCTCCAGGTGTGATTTGATATTTGTCCTTGTTTGTTCATTAATACCAGTGCTTTGAACATAAGTCATTTATTTTCTTGAACAAATCTTGAAAATGTCAGCTAAGTTCATTTGCAAAACTCTATTTGTTTTTCTAAAAAAGATTTTTTTTTTTTTTTGCAGAAACCTGAATAAAATACTGTAACACTCTTGACTGCCTTTCACAGAGTACAATGCTATAGTCCTCCACCTCAGCATAGTTTGCATTGCTAGTCCCAAGTACTACTGTGTGCAGGTTTACTTGGAATGCATTTTCACACGAACATTCTAGCAGCTGATTGGCTCTATTTGATTTTTTCCCCAAAATTCAAGTCAACAGCTGATTGGCAGGAGAGTTCTATCTCCAGTCTGATTGGCAGGTGAAAGAGAATGAGAAAAAACTTCAAGCTAGGTCAAACTCTTGGCAAGAGCCTGCTCTGTAAGAAGTTTTTAATGCTACGAATGGGTTGAACATCATTCTGGTGTTTTCGCCGCTCGATGAACGAAGTCAGTCTGGATATGTCAATGCCGTCAACGTTTTTGCTATTTCCCAGCTGCAGCCACTGCTCCTGAAGGGCAAGTGCAGCAGAAGGACGCTTAGCTGGGTCATCCTGAAGTAGGAAACATACAAAATCTTTGGCCTTCTGGCTAACTCCTTTGAAGTAATCATCTGGGAAACTAAAGTCTAAGCGACAAATATTCAGGCAAGTTTCCTCTACACTTTCATCCAGGAAAGGAGAGACGCCACTAAGAAGGACATATGTGAGCACTCCAATGCTCCAAACATCTGAGGTGAGGGAGACAGGATTTCCGAGGATAATTTCAGGAGCTGCAAACTCTGGGTTCCCAAGTAACTGGTGAATATAATAGGTGGTATTGAGCTGAACTGCATCTCCAAAGTCAGCCAGCTTTATCGTTGGCTTGGCTGAGCTCTGATCCACCAGAATGTTTTCAGGCTAGAAAAATACAAGGAGAAAAATTGTATACATCTTTCATGCAAGTCTAGCACATATCTAAAGGTCTAGGTTACTGCTTCCCAAACAGCTTTGTCAGTTGAAGAGCACAGCAAGCATTTAAAAGCTAAGAGGATTATCACGGTTAGCTCCACAAAGCTCCTACATAAATCTATCAAGCTTCTTAAAGTCCTGAAACTATCCTGCAATGGTGTGCAGCAGGGGTGTAGCCATCCCGTTTTCTGGCCAGGCCCCTGAGTCTGCAGGGTGGTCCTGGCCATCGGCATTTTCTGGTCAAGTGACCGGACGCCACTTGAGACCCTCCAGTTGCTAGATAGCAACCAGCTCTAATGAGGGATGGGGAGGCGGTGAGATGAGACCCACCCACCACAGTGCCTGGTAGTGGCATGAACTTTGCTACTGTGGTAAAGTTCACACTGCTGCTGGGTGCTGTGGCGGGTGGGTGGGCCTGATCTCCAAGTGGGTAGATCCTGGCCCAAATGTGGCTATGCTCCTGGTCTGCAGGATCCTTCAAACTGTAATGTGATCATCAAGTTTAAGTGCTCACACATTAATGACACAGGAAACACAGTCCTATCTCATTAGCAAAAATTCGCATTGTGCAGAGCGCCACAGAAAACTAACTCTGTAAACCTGCATTTCAAAGACTCAACAGCTCTTGACAGGTACTGTGTATGTAACACTCACTAACTACACCTCGTGATACAGAAAAATAATAATCTACACATTTTAAGACTAGGGTAGCATGTCAAAGTTTTTTTGTTTTAATCACATAGCGTCCCTTAACATTTACATGTCCTTGAGTGGCTATTTATTTTACACTATAAAGGCAACTGAGCACAGCTGAAATTGTCTCTTAGAACCCCACCATGAAAACTGTGGTAGCCACGGGAACTCTTACAAGCACCCCCTAAAAGCAAAGAGGAAAGGTGGAATTGTTATTGTGGTTTTAGATTTAAAGAGGTGGACTAATTAACTCATCATGTTAACTGAAGAAAAGTTACTTACCTGTAAGTAGATTTCAAGTAGACCCCCCCACTCTAGAATTCACACGTGCACTCCATACCAAGCCCAGAAACAAATAGGAAGCTCTGATTTTTTTGGCCTACAACCACCATACACCAATCAGGTTTTAAATTAATTTGATTTTTTAAAGATGAGTGAGAATCTGGGATGGAATGGCACAGCTTCTCTTTTCCTCTTCTTTTCATATCAAGAATGAAATCTGTACACTTGAGTCAAAGGCCCCGGCCTGCCTAATGCACCCTGCCTGCAGAAAAGATCTAGTGATATCAGATTTCTCCATATAGGCCGAAAGTGGGTGTGAGGAAGGGTCAGTAACAACCTTCTAATCCATCTGGAAATCCTCAAAGCTTCTTCCGTCAAAATGGATCAGATATATATGGGCCCAAAAACAGTGAAGAGAAAGACTGAGCAGATGCCCTTCACCTAAGCACCTCAGATAGGGTATGAGCAACAGACAAGGAGAATTTGGAGCCAAGAGAAAGAGCAGTCCTCGGACACAAGTTTTCAGCACATTCTGCTGTTTCAAGTGCAGAAAGTGATCTCAACAGCAAATTCCCCGGGGAAAAAAACAAGCAAAGAAATCACAAATGAGCACATTACACAAAGTCTAACAACTAGTTACCATTTACAGGGAAAGAAACCCTAACAAAGGGGACCATAAACAGTCGACAAGCTAAGTAGGAAGAAGCAGACGAAGTTAAGATTGTCTGCTTCAGTGACTGGAAATCGTGTAGGGCAGCGTTTCCCAAACTGTGCTGTGTGCAATTTGAATAGGTGTACTGTGAAAAAACATTAATGCTAGTGATATTTTATCTTCTAATTCTTTTCAGTCAACTTTTGAACAAGACCAGTGGCAATTTTTCAGTATGAAACCCCTCTCCCACAGCCCGACCAGCATATGTGTGTTCTGTCAATATATTCCAAGCCCCAAAGCGTTCCATGGTCAAATCAGTTTGGGAAACGCTGACATAGGATGCATGGGGGAAACTCCTACCACTTCATATGACCTGGGATGGAGCATTCCAGGCCATAGGCAAAGACTGCCTGGTTCCCAAAAGCCAGAACTTTCTCGGAGACTCCAGCTTGTATGCAGCATTCAAGTTGTATCCCAGAAACTGTCACCGGCACTGATAACTCTCCAGGAATGCCATCTGAGCCTCACCTTTAGGTCCAGGTGTGCTATCCTGCAGTTATGTAGATACTGCACAGCTTCCAGAATCTCTCCCACATAGAGCCTGATCTTCCCTTCAGTGAGGTTTCCCCATCGCACAACACAGTCTAGAAGGCGACCCTGGTCAGCCCTATTGAAGTACAAGGGTTACATTTCATTGTAACACTAAAGCAGCAACATTTGAAAATATATCTATCTGCTAATTCAAAAGCACTTTCAAGTTCAACTGTCCTTATCTTCACCAACAGCATCAATTAATTCACCATCTCTGAACCATGGCTACCCATTTGTGATTAGAAGTTTAATCTTATTTTTCCTTGAAGTCAAATGACAAATTCTATGCCCCTTGGAATTAATCTGTCTGCATTAATCATGTAGGACCGTTAAGTGAGTGTTATTAGTCTACTCTGAAGAATATTTCCGAAGGGGACCACTAATAAAGGAAAGGCAGTATTTTAGCTAGATAAAAGAAATGCCTTCAAAACTGCAATGCTCTAGTTATTTTTTACATGGAGGTTCATTCTATCATGAATTAAAAGAATACTAGAAGAAGATAAGTAGTGCCAAAGCACTGTCCTAGAATGAATGGTTTTACCCAACTGACACTACACTGGCTACCCAGCAAACCCCATTTCCAGTTTAAACACTTAAGATCCCTAATGCATTTCTCACAGTTTTAATCTACTGCTTTCCACTACAAAGACCTGTAGAAGTAACACAGAAAGTAGCTCATAAACATTTAATAAAAAGATATTACAGTGCCTCCATTTTTGGTGCCCAGTCTGAGACACGAACATTCATGATGCCTGGTTTGCATAAAGTGCCACAAGAATTGAACACTGGAGTACCTAAAACCGTTAGTCTCTTTTGAAAATCTTAATCACCATGTACATGTTGAGAACCTGTATTTTGAACCCCTTTGAACAGTGGGTCAACATAAGTACAGATGTTACCTCTAAAGCTTGTGCTGCATTTGTACAGAGGGAAAAACCTTCCGAGCTTGAGAAGAGGGATTGAGGGGTGTTCATCAGTGAAGCATGGAATTACTGGCCTTATTAGGATGCTGGGGAAAACCTGTCCCATCATCCACCAGTTTATACTGAAATGTGGTAGAGTGCTGTCTCGCGAAGAGAGACACAAAACATGGAGGTGAGATGAGCTGTCCAGGCACATCAGTAATTCAGAACATTTACTTTATCCTCATCTCACTCCTGTACCTACCACATCCAAAGCCATTTACACCAGTGGTTCCCAACCTGAGGTCCATGGACATGTTGCAGGGGGTCCACGGAGCCTCTTCCTACCAGGGCTGGAATCCAACTGCAGCCCCAATGCTCCCTGCCAGGGCTGCCTCTCCCTGCCTGCAGCTGGATCCCAGCAGGGGGATGAGGTGGCTGTGGCTCCCTGGGAGGGGCAAGGGCAGGGGGCCATAGCTGCCACGGGTTGGCTCCCCAACGGCACAGGCCATGGTGGCGGTGGTGCTGCTCGCCGGCTGTGCCAGCATCACTGCCAGAGTAGTGCAGGCCATATTTCATAATCAGCTGGGGGGATGGGGGGGGGGGGGAAGCACACAAAGATTTTTTTGTGTTAAAAAGGGGTCCCCAGCCTGAAAAAAGGTTGGGAATCACTAGTTTATACACCATTTCAGGTGAGGCTGTTAACAGGATCTCTACATCACAGTGGCCATCGTGCCCCCTCTTTACCAAACCCTTTTGATGGGGACCTGTTTACAGTAGATTTTAGCTGGGGAAAACTAGGAACAAGTCATGGCCTCTTCTTTCCATTACAGAGAGATAGAACGTTTTGGCAAAACTTGGGACAGTATTACCACCTACAAGAACAGAATGTCAGAGTTGCAGGACTTTATCTAAGCACTCTAGAAGATTGGTGAAATCTAAACTACTTGAAAATCATTCATGAACTACCATAGTACTCCAGTGTAAGAAATCAGTTGCATGAAGATTATGAATAGAAATAAAGTGCTGTTACTTAGAGCCCACACACATCTCTAATACTAAGACGTAGCTGGAGGAAGTTTCAAAGGTATCTAGAAGGCCAACAAGCTGGGGATGCTGGAGATTCTGCATGATTCCGAGTTCATGGGTAACCTGGTCTCGTTTCATCAACTTCTTGTTCACAAACTTGGCGGCCACTGCTTGCTTGGTTCCCTTCTGGTCACATTTCTTAACGACAGAAAACCGGCCTCTGATGAACAAAAGGAGAATTAGCTGAGGGCAGTGCTATAGGACCAGAAACTATACAAGATTTTAGTGGGACAAATGTTATGACTGTGTCCAATGGGACCACACAAATACAGTAGTTTGATTACATTCAGAGATGCTAAGTATTATAGGCAGTCTACAAAATTAGTCTTGATGACTGACTAGCTGTTGTCAAAATCCTTTTGAATGTCTAGAAAAGTAAAATCAGAATTTGATGTTTTCTAGAGTGCTGCAACTAAGTAATACAAATGGATTCAAGTCTATGAAAGCCATCTGTGCACTAGCTGTCAGACCACTCCCTTTCAAAAAAGCTCTTGGGCGGGATGTGTGGGAGCAGGGGATGGGAGAGGTAAAGGGTTTGCTGGAAAGACTAAGGCGCTTAACTAAGGGAGAGCTGTACAATCTCATGTACAAGCATTTGGAGGAACTTGTGCAATTTCTCATAAAACATATACATACCCCTTCTAATTTAATCCAGGAGTACAGCTGCAGCATAAACAAAACTGATTTTATATTTACACTCTGTCGTCTAGTTATGGCTGGTTTTGACATTATGTGGCTTTTTCTTCATAGTATGAACAATTTTGTGTTCTTTTTCACTCAAACAATTGATTGTTGCTCCAAATAATTTTAAACTTCAAGCAGAAGATTTTGCAAATAAATCATCTGAATCAATGTCCCATTTTGACATTTCTCTTCCACCCTTAAAAGACTAACACCTACTCTGGCTCAGGTTTCCAAACTTAAAAATGAAATGGCTCTATTAAGTCATACCTGCCAAGCTCAGCCACTTCACTGTACAGGGAATCAAAGTTGTCTTTCCAGATTACCATGATCCCATCACTTCCAGGACCTTACAAGGAAAGACAAGTAGAACTAGTTCTAGTATATAATATAATATAATATAATATAATATAATATAATATAATATAATATAATATAATATAATATGCCTTCACTGAACTAATTCATATTAATAAGTGATACTCCACAGAATTTCATCACTGCCATGACAAGCACTGAACTCTTTTAAGCAGCTGCAGGCTAGATAAACTCTGGAAAAAGAGTGTATTATCTGGCAGTGAATTTTGAAGGGATGAACATACTCCTCCGTGAGGCACTGTCCAATGTCTGTTTTGGTTTCAGGTTGGGATGCACGTATCTTGGAAGAGCAACAGGCCTGTTCAGGCGGCATCAGTGATTTTCAAGCAGCCTTGAAGGTTAAGAGTGTTCTGATTGACAACTAGTGATGGTTTGGTAGGACTTCAAGAGCAGAATTCAAAGTGGTGGTTATGTTGCCTATAAACCAGGGGTCTCAAACTCAAATCACCACAAGGGTCGCATGAGGACTAGGATATTGGCCCGGGGGCCCCAACCCTGAAACCTCTTCATACTGCAGGGTCACCAGTTTATTGAATAAAAATCAAATTAAAAATTAATTGAATTCAAAGTGATTGTAAATATAATTAATGAATTGGGTTTAATTAATTGACTTGGTATGAATTTTTAATTGAAAATTAATTTTTAGAAAGCTTTTTAATTAAAATACTTTTTTTAAAGTTTATTTTAAAAGTGGAGAGAAGGAAAGACAGAAGGAAAGGAAGAGAGAAGAGAAAGAAAAAAGGAAGGAGGAGAAAGGAAGGAAGGAAAATAAAGGAAGAGAAAGAGAAGGAAGGAAGGAAGGAAAAGAGAAAAAGAAGGAAAGAAGAAATGAAAGAGGGTCCGTGCCACTTTTTACAAGCAGCAGAAGCAGTTTCTGAGCAGCAGCAGCTTGGAGATGACTCTTGCTGCTTGTAAGAAGCCTTAGGAATCCTCTCCCTCTTGAAGCCTCTTGCAAGAGGCTCAGAGCCAGAGATGGTCTGTGCCACTTTTTGCAAGTGGCAGAGGCAGTTTCTGAGAGTCAGCCCTCGGAGACTGGTCTTGCCACTTGCAGGGACCATCCCCAGCTCCGAGCGTCATCTTGGAGTAGCTGCCGCTCAGAAACTGCCTCAGCCACTTGTAAAAAGTGGCATGGACCGTTTCTGGCTTTGAGCCTCTTGCGAGAGGCTGGAAGAGGGAGAGGGTTCCTGTGGCTGCTGGTAAGCGGCACCAGCAGAGGCCAGATCAGGATTTGAGCTATGCGTGGGGGTGCCTGGTCCAGACCCCATCCAGTAACACCCCTGAAAAAAACGAAGGCAGGCCCCAGGGCTGGGTGACAGCTGTGCTCCCAGTGTCCCTGGGGGATGGAGCAGGACAGCCCACCATGCTCCTCTCCCTTTGGCCCCAGGCCCCGACCCCCAAGAGATGGCCCTGACTCACAGGCGGCAGGCTCCAGCTCCTCCCTGGCTGCCCAGCAGCATGACTACCTGTGCCGAGGCTGGGTGGAGGAGGGGGATGTGTGGCCCGGAAGCACTGGGGCAGGACCCCAGGTGGAAGTTAGGCAGCTGCAGCTTGGCTGCCAGCTCCCAGCCAGCGTGGGTCTTGAAAAGCCGGACAGAGGCATGGAACTCCTGAATTCCAGTTTATGTTAGGGGCCGCAGGTGGGGATTCCACGGGCCGTGTGTTTGAGACCTCTATTATAAGGCGCAAATGGTTTGAGATTTGGTTATTTAAGAGATTATTTCTTTCAGAGCCTGGACTGTAGCTTCCTGATACTCTACAAAACTCATCTTTTTTTCCCCACAGGATTTTGGAAAGCTTAAGTCTATTTTACAGTCCCCATATTGGCTGGAATATGTGTGTTAGGATAGGAAGAGTAACCCTCTATTACATTTCATTTTGTGTTTTAGTTTATGAAATACACAGAGCACAGAATGGGCGTCTGTAGAGGCTTGTATTAATCCATATCAATGATAAAACACGACTTCAACAATTTAAAAACATGACTTAAGCAGTTTCAAATGCTATACCTGATGGAGTCATCCACCAATTTTTGTTTTACCACCTTATTTAATTTCTCCTGTCCATCTCTTCCCCATTGCTGGTTGGAGAACCCATTTTAAAAAAATGAAAATTTATTAGCAAAATGACAAAACTGTTATCCATGTGCTGTCAAAGGCATGAAGTAAACAAACTAGAAAAAAAATTCTTATCATAACAGTGATATGTAACTACAGCAAATAAAAGATCCTCAAGTAAAGCTGTCACTTTTCTGTTACTCATGTTTCTTTAATTGCTCACATACATGCTTTACAAGTTTGCTTGATTTCCGATTCTGCAATATGAGACCGCCTTAAAGTGTTAGATGGGACCAGTAAGAGGATTCTGTGGTTTTTGGACATGAGAAACAGGGAGATGAGGAAATATGTTCCACTAACGATTTGAACTTCCCTACTTAAGAGTGAAAGAGCTTTGAAACATTGTTCAAAGGGGACATGCCACTATTGTTTGATCTTTTGTGGGCTAGAAAGATTCTGAGATGACACAATTTTCCCCCAGTCAGTATTAAGAATACAGACTTAAAAAATGTGATTTCAACCCATATCTCAGCTGGTATTGGTGACCACTGTATTTGAAAAGTGTGACAAGGAAATCACTGCAGGACTCCTGACTCACCAGGCCAAGCTGTGAGCCACACAAGTAAACAGTAAACTCAACTTTCACCACATGGGGTTACCATTTGTGGGTGCCCAAACCAGTTCACTTCTGAAATCTGTCCAGTCTTCCTGAGATGACTGGTGAAATAATACATAGCCTATGAAAAAGGTCAACATAAAGCTCTAAACACCATGAGCTCACAGGCCAGGGTTTTCTCTATACTGTGGATGACATATAATCAACCTATGACACCCAGGGTTGCTTATAAGGTTATAAGCTGAAAAGAGGATAAAAGATAAACCCACCTAAAACTCGTAGACTGGCTGAAGATGAAACTGAACCCATATCGTTTGCAGCTATACAGGTATAGATACCGTCGTCTTCTGTGGTCACACCAATTATTTTCAAAGATGCCTCTCCTAAATCACTGCAAAACACATTAGAATCAATCAGTGAGTTTTTTGGCCTATTTCAAAGTTCTCAGCTCTCACCACATCTTACATTCAAATTCAGCACTCTTACAATACACACCCAGCAACTCCACTGAATTATGAACATTTAACTAGCAGAAAAATCTCACTTTTGCACTGAAAATTCATCATAAAATCTTTAGGTGAGCTGTGCTCCATTACATTTCGTTGCAGTCTGCATCTAGATCTCCTACAAGAACAGATCCTGCATTCATGCTGCTTGCTGAGACTATGGTTAATTCTGGAGACTTTCAAGAAGTGTGAAGATACCTCTAAATGCCCCTGTCCAAAACGCCCCACCCACCATTGTTATATGATTTCTGGATTAGCAGCAAACCAGAGGATTCACAGCTGAAGCCTATTATGTGCTGGCAAAGCACGAAGAGGAATTTACACACAAGTTTTATTTATTATTGGAGGCTAAGCGGGTGGAATGGAAAAAGTGAAACAGCGTGGAGACAAACGCCTCTCACTAGTCTTTCTGCTCTTCACAGAACTCCCTCCTTCAGCGTGCCAAAAGACAAATGAACGCACAATGACCATACCTGTAGGAAATGCTGTAGTGACTATCATTACTTAGGGTTTTATGATCGGGACCCTTCCAAGTTATTGAAGCTTTGGGGCGACCACAGACTTTGCACCTAAAAACGATGGTCTCTCCTGTCTCACATGTGACCTCACCCAATGGTACTATAAATTCTGGGGGAACTGGAAGAGGAAGAGTAATTACAGTAAGTGGACTGAAGTTACTCCCCCATCGTGCCCACCCACCACTCCAAGATAAAGCAGCCTATTTTCAAGTTTGAGGGGTCTGTCCCTCTTCCTTTGAAATCCTTATTCCACGTGTTCAGTTGAAACCTATATTGTCAAGTGGCTGGACCAAGCAACTAAAGCTCTGCAAGGTTCAAGTAGTTAATTAGTCACCCGTGCTTTGCATGAACTGAGGTAAAACATTTTGCTCTTGTTATACTGTTGGCAACCCAGAAAAGTTTCACTGAAAACCAAACACTCTGATGTGATTTTCTTGACTAAATGCTACAGCGAGTGATCTTAATGGACTTGCTGAGGCTTTTTTTTTTTTAAATCAAGGAACTGTTAGTATGTGTAACTGCCGCTCCACCTCCTGACCAACCCTTGCATTTTTAGTGCTCCAGTTACCATGCCTTATATTTGAAGGTGAAGTAATGGAGGTGTGGCATTCTTGGCAGAGGGTTCTCGATTCTAGGTTTTATTCCCTTCTCCTTCCAACAAAACCTGGACTTTACTAGTCTTCTGCATTCAAAACAAGACCCACCTCTTTTTTTCAGGTGTAAGTCATACTGGGAAGGAAGAGGAAGGAACCAGGCGGGAATCTGTTAGCAGCAGTGTCTTTGCCCATTTCTTAAAGGCATGTTATCTAATATAATATGTATATGTTACTACTCAACTGTGGCTATATGCTCAAAGTCCAATGGAAGACACAAATCTTAAACCTAAGATAATATCACATGCTTCATTTACAGGCTCCCTTCTCCAAAAATCCTTCAAGCTTTTAAAGCTACAGTACAGTCGATTCCTGATGTTTGCCCCAGCAAGCAGGCGACTATGTTTTGTGATGAAGTGATTAGGAGTGGTTTCTCCTACACTCAAAGTCCCATCAGCAGACACAATGGAAAAGTATGTTTTCCTCAAACTATAGTTACAATAGCTTTTCATTATTAAAACAACTTACCATCATAAATGTAGTTGGGGTTGAGAAGCTAAAAAAAGAAAAATTGAATGAATTACTTCTTTCAAGCAACATTCTTATAACTAAATATAATTTCCATTGTTCTAAAATGAAAATGATTTAGCATAAAGATGGGTGGTCACATCCACAAAAGCACAGAAGCCATTGCAACTCAGTATTGTGGCACCCATACTGCCCTCCCCACATTATCATTGGAATGTCATCACAAATTCAAAATGGGAGGATCACTTCCACATGCTCTGAATTTGGAGAAACAACATTAAGAACCACACAGGCTGAGTCAAGCTCCTCCTTGGTCTAATTCCACTCAAATCACTGAGGTTACACCAGAGGCTAATTTGGACCATTATTTTAACTCACCCCATAGGATTGTTTTTGAGACATGCCATAACCTTTACCTTCACTGAAACCTTGTTGGCAAGTCCTTCTCGGGATTTGCGATAACCATTTTCTAGCTTGCCTTCCCTTTTGCCGTCTTTATCTTTTTTCTCAGATTTCTTCCTTAAACGGAGTGCTGTGTGCCAAGAGGCTGACTTCCTGAAGGCAAAACATTAAGATTTCATTCAACTCTTTTGAACCCTCTGCAGGCATTGTGCTGTTTAGCTTCACTTGCACTGGAAAATTTTAATGCCTGGAAATGTCCAAGAGAAAAGATTGCAGAGGCCAATCCTTTTGAGTCTGGGAGCTGTAAAGGAAACTCACAGAATATCTGCATGAAATCACAGAATTGGTGGTGACCCTGCATGCTGAAAATACTGATTTTGATTTCTGTGTGTTTTTGTAAAAAAGTACAAAATTAAAGGATACAGGGTAAGTAGAAAAGACATTCTGCCTTTCCTTAAAACTGTAGGCAAAACAATGGGATCAATGAGAATTGTTGTATTTATCGAATATTACCTATGAAGCTAAGCCTTTCATACAATTACAGAAACTGTCAGTCAAACACAAGCAAGGACCCATCAGTCCTGTCTCCAACACTGACCAATGACAAATGTTTCAGGGAGAAATGGTTAATCCTTAATAAATTATTTCATTTAAAGTTTGCCTCAGTTTCCACTTGAGTTCTCCTGATTCTTTTATTATGGAAAAGATTAATTGTGAGTGCATAATTAGCCTTCTCTAAGTAACATTCGGTATCATTTCAGGGAAGCTAAGCAGTATTTGTAACAAAGAAAATATCTGCATTGTTTTTATTTATTTATTCATTTATTTTATTTTACACATTTCTACCTTAGCAAATTTCCAACTTATAAATCAGTTTTACTGACATGCAGCCGATATCTTCCAAGAATTCATCAGATTTGATGCCCATTTCCTTCAGGAAGTTTGAATAAACTTTTAGATTAGGAGGCTCAAATCCTGATTTAATTGTAAACCTTTTTTAAAAATGCCCCTGGGACAAAAACATGTGCAAAGCCTCTTCTCTTCTGAAGAAACCCCGACACTCACTTGATTGTTCCATCGTGGTTGTCAATGATGACTGCACTGGTATGCCCCAGGACATAGCCGGGAATCCAGCCCTCGGCTGCAGGGCACTGGTCAGTGGCGGCTCTGAACACCAAAAACATGTTCTGTTGGTTGCTGGCTAGGATTTGCACGACCTCTCCTTGGTAGACATTTATCTCATCCTCCTTCACTGCCGTGTAATCGTGTGTCACCAGCATGGTGGAGATATTGCTACTGCTGCTACTTTCACTCTGTAGGTATTAATTGGGTAGGGATAGAGAAAGGAGGGAAAAGAATGGGAACAAATTTAGAGCCCACACAGAGGACCCTTAAGATTAGATAGTACCATGGTGTTAAACTATGCGTAGTACAAGGAGTGCAACTTCCTGGTCTACTGTATCTTTATCATTTACACAAAAAATATACTATTGCCTGCCATTACAGAAACCCATGAAGAAACTGGGATCCTTCTCTCATCCCCATTTGTTATTTTTCTTTATTAGTCTATTGATCCCAATTTTACAATAATCTTGTTATATGTAAATTACTAATCTTCGCCTTTGCATGACAGCCCCTTTTACCCCTATAAAAGTAAACTACAGTACACAGGATAATCCATTAGGAGGCATTATAAATCACAATTTAAAAGACAGATCAATTATTAAGACTAGGATCCAACTTAAAATCCAGGAAGTACTGCACTGAAGCAGATGATTTTTCTCACCTTGCTCCATTTGTTGGATCTTAGGACAGTAGCCCAATCTTGCATGCTACATATAATAAGGTATACAAGATGAAATTAATGGGCTTTTGTTAGCGTTTCTCCAAAACCTTAATGCCTGCCAGTTGTTTGTGAGCTTCTTTTACCTACTTTCTAGTATTTAAATACCTATCTTCCCAAGAAAAATAGAGCATTAAGCAATTCCTTTAGAGATACTTTAAGATTGAAGGTCCTTTTTTTCATATTCTGTAAGGACAAACATTAGGCATATGTAACAGTTATGAGCACAGACTGTACACTGTAAGCATATGTCTGAATGTTTCCCTTTTTCCTTAATAAGCATTAGCATCAAATGCTGTAATGATTGATCACTATCTCATATGATGTAAATCACATTATCAGGGTTTTTCAACCAAGAAAAGTCACCTCTCCTGATGGTGTCTCACCTGAAAAATCAGGTCTAGCTATTTCCTCTTATGACCACCTAATGCTTGCTTCAGAAACTTAGTGAATGTCAACATTCAATTTCTCATCATACTAACAAGCCAACTACATAAAGCTTGGCCCTTAGAAAGGAGTTAAAAGTAAACCAATCTGTAAACTGGGGACTGGCTGGTTCCATGGAATAACAATTTACCATACTGTTTTTGTCTCCACATTGCTGCTTTGAATGTATCTTAAATCAATGACTGTCAACACTACCATGACCCATTGGCTGGCCAACAGCCCAAAACCACTGAATTGATGATGAAAAGCTGTCCTCAACAGAAAACACACCACCATAACGGCTGCTCTGTGCTGGCTCTCTCAGTAGAGAGGTCAAGAGTTCAACTGTCTCCCCATTATGAGACAAGAGTAGCATAATAATAACCAAGTTATGTAGTCTGTGTGCTGAAATAAGATGGGAAAATATGGGCTACAATCTGCTCAGTTATACCAATGTAAATTTGGTGTAAGTAAGCTGTTAAGTTTCTCCAGATTTATACCAGTGCAAATGATAGAATTTGGCCCAGTGCTTAAAACACGGTCATGGTGAGGAAAGTAAAGGCTTGAGTGGCACCATCTCACTGAACACAACTGACCCCTACATATACGGTGTTATTGCAGGCAGCATGGTTCAGTGTGCAACGCACTGGAGTGGAAGTCAGGCCACTTGAGCTCTGTTCCGGGTTCTTCCACCTACCATCTGCATGACTGAGCAAGTCATCGCACCTCTCAATACTTCTGTTACTCCAAATATTTTGTGTGTGTCTAGCCTATTTTGAATTCCAGTTACCGGGGCTGAAACTGCCTCTGATTATATGTTTGCACATTGCCTAGCACAGTGGTGCCCTGACCTCCACTGTGGTTGTTAGAAACTACTTTAATACTTAGCATTACAGGTAATGGTATTTCTTTAACAATTCAAGCACATACTACAGTGGTTTTCAGCCTGTGGCCTGCTGACCCCTGGGGGTCCACAAAGATTGTCATTACCAAAGAACTGTGGTTTTCAACCTGCAGTCCGTGGACCACTGGAGAGCCACAAACTATATTTAAGATTTCCAAAGGGGTTCACACCGCCACTGGAAATTTTTTAGGGGTCTGCATTTTACTCCTGTCACCATCACAGAGCAAACACAGCTTTGGGTGAGGGAACAGGTTTTTATTCTGGCTTCCATGTCTCCAGGAAAACAGTTAACTGGATTCCAGTTGTTGATTTTGTATTATCATTAACAATCCTCAAGACAGGAAGAACCCAGCTTGCGAGGAGAGTCAACTTTCCTGGAAATTGCATATCTGAGGAGGGAGCATTTACAGACTGCATGCCTGACTTGGGAGTGTGCACAGGAAGCAAGACAGAGCAAGCGAGCGTCAACACATACAAATTCCACTAGCTGCTCACACAACTAGCTAATGCCAGTAGGAGTATCTGCAAATTTTCATGCCAGCCTAGGAAAGCGCCCATCATATCTACTAATACAGGACGATTCCTTTGATTTCTAGCCTAGTCAACGTAACCGCCTACACCAACAGGCTGCACCCATACATTTCCAACATGATCAGATTCATAGATTCCAAGTCACAAGGGACTGTTACAACAGAGGTGCACAAAACTGGCTCGCAGCTAGGCACCAGCAATTTTACTTTTGATTGCAAGAGGGTGCTCCTCCATTGCATTTCTGCAGTGGAGCTAGGTGACAGGCTACTAAAATGGGTTGCCATGATGACCAGAAACATTGATTTGTTGAGGTCTGCATTGCAAACCTTTATCACACAGTCAGAGAACTTCCCCAAAATAATTTTCAGAGCATATCTTCTACAAAATATCCCATCTCAATTCCAAAATTGTCCATGACCAAGGATCCATCACAACCCCTGGTGGTGTTCCTTACTGTTAAAAATGCCTCAGTTCTGGTCTTGATCTGTCTAGCTCAGGGGTCTCAAACTCAAATCACCACCACAAGGGCCGCATGAGGACTAGTAGAGGGCCACATGAGGATTAGCATGTTAGCCCGAGGGCCGCACCAGTGAAACCTTTCCATACAACGATATTGCAAATATCAGTAATAATCCTGTCACTGTGGGCCCCAGGAAATAGCTTTAGGGGCCACATTCGGCCCATGGGCTGTGTGTTTGAGACCCCTGGTCTAGCTTCAACTTCCAGCCACTGGCTCATGTTATTCCTTCCTCTGCTAGACTCAAGAGCCCATTATCAAATATTTATTTCCCATGTAGGTATATACAGACTATAATTAAGTTACCCCTCATTAACTTAGATACAAAAGGCTCAATCTATTTATCACTATAAGGCACATTTTCTGTGCCTTTAATTATTCTTGTGACTCTTCTGGGAACCCCTCCTAATCTATCAACATCCTTGAATCGTGGGCACCAGAACCGGACACAATATTTCAGTAGTGGCTGTGCTAATGCGAAGTACAGAATTGAAATAATCTGTCCACTCCTACTTAAGAGTCTCTGGTTTATGCACGCAAGAATAGCATTAGGTATTTCGGTCACAGTACAGTTCTGGGAGCTCACATTCAGCTGACTATCCAATGTTCCCTCTAAGCCCATGATGCAGCTGAGCAGGGTCTGAATGCCGCTGAGCAGGTTCCCTGCTATTTCCCCGACTCCCATTGGGCCCCTTTCCCGCTGCCTTCCAGAGCCTCCAGTGCATCCAACAACTTGTTCAGCTGCATCATCAGCTTTGAGGGACACTGCCTGTGTAAATAAACAAAAAGCAAGAAAATAGAATTAGATTAGAAATATTTTTCTCTTCTACTCCCCAAATTCACTGGAAGCGTGAGAGGCAGATTTAGTGTTTGGGTTCTTGTCACACTAGTCAGGGGTCTCAAACACTCGGCCCCTCAAGCTATTTCCTGTGGCCTGCACTGACACCGTTGTTACTAGTATTTGCAATATTGGTGTATGAAAAGGGTTCAGTGGTGCAGCCCTCAGGCCAGTATACTAGTCCTCATGCAGCCCTGTACTAGTCTTCATGGAGCCATTGTGATGATTTGAGTTTGAGACCCCTGCACTATGTCAAACATTAGCCAAATAAAAACTGGCATACAGTTTAGTCAGAACAGACAGTAATCCTTGATTAAACATACTACTTAATTAAGAATTCATGCAGATCCTAAGATTTAACCCTTCTTGCAATTGTAGAGCCTTATCAACAGACAACTTATTGATATTCCTGTTTTTACCATACATAGTTATTAATCTTCTTGCCCATATGACAAGTTTAGCAGAGGTTGGAAATTCAAGCTGCCATTTACTGGAGCAAGTAGTTTCCTTTCTTTTTCTGACAAAGCCCATAACAGAATATGCAAAAAGGAGGGGTACAATTATACAGTGTTGTGAATAGCAAGGGAAAAATAGACTGAAAGAACAGAATTTAGAATAGAATAGAATCATAGGGTTGGAAGGGACCTCACGAGATCATCAAGTCCAACCTGGATTTGTTTTTCTGCTCTGTTGCTGCTACTTTATTGCAATGGATTCTGC
Source organism: Podocnemis expansa (assembly GCA_007922195.1). NCBI lineage: Eukaryota > Metazoa > Chordata > Testudines > Podocnemididae > Podocnemis > Podocnemis expansa. Next base: position 27,652,378 of record ML682060.1, read on the forward strand.
TTACAACCTTATATAGAGAATGTTGTTGCACTGCTGTGAAGTTATATTGAGCCAGAATGTTTACACATAACACTAAAGAAATGAAGATGCATACACATGAACTTAAGAGTGATATACGTTCTGTGTATTCACACTATGGTGCTCATCTATTTCAGGAATGAAGATGTTTAAAAAACTCTTATTAGGTGAAATACAACATCCTTTCAAGATCCAAAGGCGCAGCTGTGTTAGTCTAGTTCAGTAAAACAAAGAAGGATCCTGTGGCACTTAAAGACCAACAACTGTATTTATTGCATGAGCTTTTGTGGGAGAAAATCCAGTTCATCCGATGCTCTGAAGATGAAGGAACTTCGAACGTAAGTCTGATGAAGTAGGATTTTCCTCCCACAAAAGCTCATGCAATAAATATAATTGTTAGTCTTTTAAGTGCCACAGGACTTCTTGTTCATTATACAACATCCTGGGTACAAGCTAAGTTGCCATGCTGACATTGCTTAGTGCACGCATCAGTGGCCCTGTGTGTGTGTGTGGGTCTCTGTCTGTCTGTCTGGGACTGGCTCTGGGTGTGTGTTTCAGCCTGTCTCAGGGTGGCTGTGTGTGTCTCTCACTCTTTGTCTGTCTGTCTGGGGGTGCGTGTGTGTGTGTGTGTGTGTGCGCGCGCCTATCTGGGGGTGCGTGTGTGTGTGTGTGTCTGTCTAGCTGTCTGTCTGTCTGGGGGTGCCTCTGTGTGTGTGTCTGGCTGTGTGTGTGTTTCTGGCTGTCTGGGGGTGGCTCTGTGTGTGTGTGTGTGTGTGTGTGTGTGTGTGTGTGTGTGTGTGTGT
>ML682060.1:27653208-27862888 GCA_007922195.1 Podocnemis expansa
TGTGTGTGTGTGTGTGTGTGTGTGTGTGTGTGTGTGTGTGTGTGTGTTTGGGGGTGTCTGTGTGTGTGTCTGGGGGTGATTATGGGTGGCCCACCCACGCGGGGGGGCACCTGTGTTGGAGGGCTCCGGGGCCAGCAAACTACACTCTAACCCCTGCAGCAAGGGTAGTTTATGCAACTCCTGGCCAAGAGCCTTCCCTGCCCATGCACCGGTTTCTCCAGCCGACCCACAGTTGGCTTCCTTTTCCACCTGCCTCCCCGAGTCCCCGGTGCCTTCCCAGCTGACCCCACTGCCACACTTCCCCTGCTGCTCACTCCGACCCTGCTAAAATCCCCCCTCCTGCTTGCCTGGCCACCAGAGCTGCTCCCTGGCCACAGGCTGCTACCACCCTGACCATCATCGGGGTGGGAAATTTCAAACCGACGCGTCTTCCAGCTCGCTAAGGTCCGTGGCTGGGCTGTATGCTGCTGGCAGCGATCTGTGCACTGGAGAGTAATTGTTGCTACGCGCGCAGCTTACAGAGAACACTGCTATCCACTGTGACTCCCACATCTTTTTCAGTGACAGCTTTCCAGGACAGAGTCCCCATTTTTTACGTATGGCCTGCATTCTTTGCTCCTTGACGTATCTGTTTACTATGTAGCTATATTAAAATGCATATTGTTTGCTTGTACCCAGATTACCAAGCGATAGATCATGCTGAATTAGTCCCGTTCTATTCATTATTTGCCACTGCCCCCCCCATCTGCAAGTTCTATCAGTGATGTTGTTTTCTTTCATTGATAAAAATGCTAGTTATTATGGCTATGTCTACACCTGAAAGCTTAGTTCAGACTTGCTTAGTCCAAACTAAACAGTTCCTGGTTAGTTCAAACTAACCATGGGGTTTTTAGTTTGAAAAATCTTTTTAGTTCAAACTAAAAAAGAGTGGCTAGTTTGAATTAAAAGTTAGCTCGAACTAAAAAAAAACGTGGCTAGTTCAAACTAAGTGCTTAGTTCAAACTCATTTAGTTCGAACCAGCACAGCTACATTGCGCCAGTTCAAACTTATTGTTCAAACTAACTAGTTTGAACTAAGCTTTGCGTAGACAGGGACCAAATTAGTCCAGATTAAGCCTCCTTAATCTGGACTAATTTGCTAGTGTAGACATAGACTATGGGGCCAAGAATCAATCCCTGCAGAATCCCATTAGAATACCTCTTTGATGATTTCCCATCTATAGTTACATTTGAGACCTATCAGTTAGCTAAAACTTTTAAACCATTTAATATGTACCATGTTCATTTTGTATTGTGTTGACTTGATTAATAGTAAAGAATTGAAAGAGGGTGGACTACTAGTTTATGCCCAATGGCATAGGTTTATCAAAAACAGTTCTGGTTTGATAGGATCTATTTTCCTTAAGCCCATGTTGATGGGTTTGAATAAGTTTACCCTCCTAAAAACCTTTTTCCTTAAGTAATTAAGTCCTGTATCAGCCACTCCATTATTTTTCTGGGATCAATGTCAGACGGACAGACTTGTAATTACCCAAATCACCCTGGTACCCTTTTTAAATATTGGCAGAACATTATAGCTTTCTCCCACCCTTCTGGAATTCCCCTGATGTTTTGAGACTTACTGAAAATTAATACTGATGGTCTAGCAAGCTCTTCAGCCAGACCTTTTAAAACTCTTAGATGCAAGTTATCCACTCTATTGGTTTAAAAACGTCCTACTTTAGTAGCTACCTTTTAACACACGTATGAGATCTGACTGGAATGGAGAGTGTTATCATATGAGATGACTATATCGTGTTTTTTTTCTAAATACGCAATAGAAGTATTTACTGAACACTCTTTCCTTTTCTGCTTTATTATTGATTCTTCTCCTTTTCAGTTAAAGAACTGATACCATTTTCAGGATTCTTTTTATTCCTTCATACTTTAAAATATATCATCTTATTATCCTTAACTCTCTTTGTCATGGATTTCTCTTTCAGTCCCTTTGCTTCCTTTATCAGACTTTTAAAATTTTTGATTTTATTGTTATCTTCATCAACTTCCCTTTTTTCCATTTGCTTGATATAATTTTTTATCTTTATTTGTCAAGAAGAGTGCTAATATAGAATTCCCCTGTGTTGCATGCTACACTTACTGAGTTAGAAGACTGTGATAATACTTAGAAATTCCAGTATATTAGTAGTGGCAGCAAGAGACCTCCATAATATATCACTCAAACTGACGTCCCCCATGATCACACAGCATCCCCCCCCCATCTATTATACACAGGTGAGAGAAGAGCGGGTCGTGCTGTTCCCTCGCATTATCTGGGAGTCTGCAGCAACCAATACCCCAACTTGTGGTTTATCAGTGGTTCTCAACTTTTTGGGAGTTACGACACACTTGGTGGCATACTCCAGTTCTACAGAACACACCAGCCCATTCTTCCCAGGCCAAATCCAGCCATTTTCCTGGCTCTCCTCAACACACTTAGTGCTATTTGGTGACACACTAATGAAAGAACCGCTGTGTTACGTAGGACACTGATCCATAAGCATTCAGGATCTTTTTGCCCCAAGTTATCAGAGACTTGGAAATATGCTTCCCACTCCTGCCATCCTTTTGCCCATTTGCTCTCCTTAAATATATCATAACCATTGATTTTAACATTCTAATCATGCGAATCATCCCATGAGAACTACCTGCTAACTGTCAGTATTGTCAGGGAACCTGCACTGCAATCTAGCCCAAGGAGGGCGATGACTTCTCATGGTCCCTTCCAGTTTTTATGATTCTATGTTCCTCCTTTTATCCCTCCAGAATTCAAGCACTGTACTGTAAAAGCTTAATCAGAAATTGTTTCCACATACTTGAGACTCCATTTAAGTAGAAATACTTAATGTTTTGAACTGGTATTTCTCACAGCTTTTACAAGAGCCAGGCTATGTAGTTCATTTCATTTCTTTTCCAGGGTTCCCTTTTGTAGTTCTCTCTCTCTCTCTCTGGATGCATGTGTCCATATGATTTTACACACCCATAATTTAACTGCATCTGTGTGTGTGCAAATACAGAGAGACTTATACACAAAAGAATTTGTTAAATTTAGGGACATAAACCCTCATCTCAGCTCATTTTCTCCAACTAGCTGAACACAGAGTAAAATCACTCAGGTAGAAGTTGTGCCATCACCTTTTGTAACAACAGGTAATGAAGTTATAAATGTGGAATTATGACCTACCTCTAAAATCAAGCTAAAAGAGAAGATGGGTTGTGAGGGAAAAGGCACATTCAGATACTGCTGGCTATTGCAGAAAGCAAGCAGAGAAACGAGGGCTTCCCTTTCAAGTTTGCATGATGTTTCTTTTCAAAAAATGGAATTTTAGTAATTTATTTAATGCCTTCCTTTGGAATGTCAGAAGAAATGGGTCTTTGTTACTTTAGTATAAACTGAAACATCTTATCTTATTAATACTCTATTCATTAACTGAAAAGTCATCGAGTTACCCAAGGTGATATATTAACATACCATTCGCTAAACTAAAGAAAAAGGATAAAGGCAAGACAAAGCCAAACCAAATGAAAATTAGAAAGGAGACCAGATTTAAAAAAAAAAAAAAAAAATAAAAAATCATGCATAGCACAATTTTTTTTTTTTCCCTTTAAGGTTGTTACAAAGATAAGTGTAAGAACTATGAAGTCAGAGAGGTCCATATGTTAAATAATTCTACCAACAAGTGCATGCATTTGAAAAGGTATTGCAGGTTAGGTGGTTCGTAATTGGTGCTGTGTAGGAGCTGTGAAAGGTACTGAAAAAACAAACACTTATGAATACAACACTTAGTGAGGGAAAACCAAATGCTAGTAAAAGGCATTGTGACATGCCTATCACATTCCGAGTGAGTGGCATTCATTTGTTGCACATTACATTTTGCAAATGCCCCGTGATTACTGTGTTTCGTTTCCTGGTGGACATCATTAGAGGATGTGGATTCTGTTAACCCTTTTTTTCCACCACACACAAAGAAGTGCAGACTAAAAGTTTGAATCTCCAGATGCCCTAACACAGTTTCTTTTACATAGGGGAATAAAAATGTGGAGTCAATATTTCCACTTTCTAACTTTTTGGAGCCGATGGTGATTTTTTTTTCCTTGGTGTTTGTCTGTGTTTGTGTGTTTTCAGTTGACATTTGGAAGCTTCACTGACCAGATATGGAATTTAAAGGTGATGAGTGAAAAGAATGCTGCCATTCATTCAATTAATGCTGAAAGAAGTAAAATTAAGCAGCACATGAAGTGTGAAGCGGATGCCTCACCAAAGTCAAAACTACACACACAGGGCAAAATTAAAAAAAGGGATGGATGTTGGTGGGGGGAAGGGGAAGCCCCAAGACAATCTGCCAGCTTGAAATTTTGGTGGCATATAAAGAGAGGCCATCTGATTGCCACATTCAGCATGTTAATCATCCGCCTTCAGATTAGAGACAAAAAAAGCAAGGAGAGCAAGTTAGTAGGAATCAGACTCGTGATTTATGTTTTCAGCAGAGGTGGAAGTCAGAACTAATGTTAGCAGTTGTGTTGTGTCTGTATACGTATCAAAACCCTGTTTTACATATACACACACAGCCACAGAATATATATTCTGTTCTTTTGTGTACAGAAGATACTGGAACGGTTGATTATTTCAGAGCAGTGCAGCACTGGAGAGCCAGAAGTTAGTATGGAGAGTGATGGTAACGCACAGAAGGGGAGCATGGGAAGGTTTTAGAAGAGCTCGCAGGGCAGAAGTGCTCCGCTCTTACCCCATTACTTTGGGTGGAGTGAACTGACTGCTCGCTGGTCGAGGAGCATGTGCTCATGCGGTCTGTGTCCTTGCTGTGTGAAGAGTGGCGGTGGACCTGGCGCTGGAGGGAGTCATTGTCCCCAGGGAAAGTGAAGGAGCCAGGGCGGCTGGCGGGGGATGCTGGGATGGAGCTCCAAAAGGAGCCCTTCTGCAGGGGACTGCTGGGTGGAAAGGTTTCCTTGCCCAAAGGAGAAGGGAAAGTCGTTGAGAGAGGAGAGTTCATTGGAGAGATGGCTCCTGGCTTTGGCTTCCCGAGCGTCAGAGATCCTATGCTGCTCCTCGAACGACTGTCCTCTGAGCTCCCACGCGCTTCTTTCTGGGCTCCGTCTGCTGGCCCAGATACGTTTCCAGACGTCTTCCTGGGGCTCTCAATAACTTTCATCTTGGGAATCGGCTCAGCTTCTCTCTGAGGACCATCCGGCTGTGCAATGGGATGCTGCCTGTCTTTTGGCTGGCTGAGGCCAGTCTCTAGGGATGTGCTGTGTGGTGGCAGGAAGGGATTATGAATGGACATACCTGACATCTTGTCTGCCTCTGCTTGGGCGGAGGCTGCAGAGGAGACCAGGACTGGGGAATGGTGTCTGACAGGCTGGGGGATCCGGGATGGCCTGCTACGGCTGGAACTGGGAATTCCGCTACAGCTGCTGGGGCCACTGCTGTTGCTGCTGCTGCCACCGCCACCACTACTGTGGTTTTTCTGGTACTCAATTGGCGATGTCAAGGCTGCAATTAAAAACAGGGGAAGAAGGAAGGGTGAGAGATGAGGGCAAGTTAAGCAGCAAATGTAGAGTTTGATCAAAAACCTAACACCTTTCACCCACTAACCTTAACATCTTTTACAGGCATTCATGCTTTGTACCATCCCTGCAAGGCAGGTAATAAAGTACATTCCCATCACATATGGAATATCTAGGGCAGAGGCTGCATTCTAAGCAGCAGTCACAACTCCTGGTTTCCAGTCCTGTGCTGTAACCACCCGATTCTGTTCTGGAAACAGGTTTTTTCCCTTGTGAGTTTTTAAACTAGTTCCTTCACAGTGAAGTAACTGTCCTGAGAAAGAACAAGTGATTCAAAACTAGAAACATTCATGTGAAGTTCTGTGAACAGATCATGGCAACTACTAGCTTTTCTTTGTTTTCTCCTAATGACACTAAATGTTGCTATATTAAATGCTGCTGTTAAAAAACAATGATGTAATGCAACTGAAATACATTTATACAGCAATGTTAGGCTGCTGCATATGGTTAGGCCTCCAAAAACTCCCATTTCTTGAAAATGGATACATGATTTCTTCATATCAGAGGGGTGTTGTTGATTTCAATTAATTCTTGTAATGCATTTTGAAATACTCAATTACAGGATGTAACACAAATTTAAAATATCAGCATTATAATAAAGAGGGGTAACATTTTTTGCGAAGTGTAAACATTTCTTATATTTTTTTCCTCTAACTGAAAGGCATGCCTCCCTAGAAGAAAGAAATCTTCTGGAGTATTCCTTGGGCTAGGTCACATGAAATATGGAAAAAAGCTAAATAGTTGGGGCATCCAGTACAGAGGCAGGGGCAGAAGAATTAACACAAATGCTTTACCATTCAAAAAATTATGCTGGTTTTCCAGAATTTGGTTAATTTCATGGATCCACAATTGGCGTACTCCTGGACTGGCAGCATGCAAAACAAAGGTCTCCATGACATCACCCGTTCTTGATGTTAGTGCAAATTTACATGGATCACTGTCCACGTTTTCCTCCAGGCAAAGACAGCTCACCTTAATAAAACAGAATATACTGTATCTATTGTATTGGAAAGATACCCCCAAAATGCCCTGGCCAGTAGTTCTGAGCTTCTAAAAGTCTTCAAAACATTTCAGATTATTTAATGTAATCAGGATTAGTGTAGAATTATTAAAATGAAACTAAAGATTAATGATGGATGCTTGCCATCTTTGTGACATCACTTAAGTTTCACTTAGTCACTTATCTCATAGGTACCATGGCATCCTTCATTTCAGGGACTATGACTCAAGCTCACACTGAAGATAAAAGCGATCCATTCTAGGTTTCTAGGTTAGCGTAGTGAACTTCTTACCAGACTCATCTTCTCACTCCTTCCTTTTATTTAAAATCGTACAGCCGTTTTGTACTTTAATCTGTAGCCTAAGACTTCCACTATAAAAAGCAACTACTTCCAAACAAGTACACACTGCCAAGTTAGAGCAGGACCACTGAGTGCAGCTTGCATGCAGAGCTCAGTACAGCCATTCAGATCAACCTAGGGGAGTATCAATTTACCCTCCTGCTCAAAAGCCCCCAGGCAGATTACTTCTGGGTACTATCATCACTAGTGTGCAGCCCACCACTGCTTCAGAGCAGAGCTAAAATGTTTGAAGGATGAGCTTGTGGATGTCAAGTGATGTGATCTGACAGAAGATTTACTTCGGTAGTGTTGGCAAGTATTCATATTTGGTTTCGCCTGACTGAGATTTCTTGGGGAGTACAACTTTCAAGTTACTGCCTTCGAGCTTTAAGGTATATACTTACTATCCATGGGGGGCAAATATTACAATTATCTGTGACAAAATAGGAACATTTGAGTGTTGAGACACTGCCCCTTAGTGCAGAGTAGTGGTTATCAACCAGGAGTAAGTACGCTGAGGTCTTCCAGGGATACATCAACCCATTTAGTTATTTGGCTTGTTTTACAACAGCTACGTAAAAAGCCCTAGCAGAGTCAGTACAAACTAAAATTTTGTATAATGATGATTTATATTGCTCTATGTACTACACACTAAAATGTAAATATAATACTTATATTCCAATCAATGTATTTTATAATTAGATAGTAAAAATGGGAAAGTGAGCAATTTTTCAATAATGGTGTGCCATGACACTTTCGTACTTTTATTTTCAATCTTGTAAATGAGTAGTTTTTTAGGGAGGTAAAACTTGGATTATGCAAGACGAATCAGATTCCTGAAAGGGGTACAATCATTTGGAAACCACTGTCACTTAGACATGCCCTACACCAGTAAGTACATTTATATTACAAGGTCTAAAAGGGTAGCCATGTTAGTCTACGTCCAGCAAAAACAAACAAGGAGGCTGGTGGCACTTTTAGGACTAATAAATTTATCTATCACATGAGCTTTTGTGGGAGAAAATCCCACTTTGTCAGACACTTTGAAGACGGTGAACTTCAAGTTTAACAAAATTTATCTTTTAGTGTAACTTTAAGTTAAATTTAAAGTTCCCCATCTTCAAAGCATCTGACAAAGTGGGATTTTCTCCCACAAAAGCTCATGTGGTAAATAAATTTGTTAGTCCTTAAAAGTGTCACCAGACATTTTATGCATATCACAATATTTAAGGCAGAAGAAGTGAGAAAGCCTGCATGAAAAGATTTTAGTATGCTGTCACAGCTGAGCATAGAATTGTTTGCAAATGTGTCTAATAGAGAGCTTAATGTTTAATATTCTTTTAGTTTACTGGTAAAGATGTGGATTCATGAACTGGTAGGCCGCTATGAGAAAATGATTACCTTATTACCCACTGCACAAACCCTACAATTTCCATGGACAACAGTTACCTTGATGCTGTTTTTAAACAAGAATCCGGGCATGGAGAAACCTTTCTTTTTATCTAGTGGCTCACTGAATATGACGATCTGCTCAAACAAGAAGACCCGCCTTTCTTTGCAACGTGGCAGAAGTCCTGGGTCCTGGTCTGTGACCAGAAATGTGTCCTGCAGCAGGAGCTTACCCTGGGCAACAATTTTACCCTAAAATAACAGAAGCAGAAACACATTCATTTAATCTATTAAATAGTTTTTCTGAATCTCTCTACAGTGATAGCAGATAATGGGACAGCCTCATTTGGCAATTGTCTGGTCTTTGGTTCCCGGTAGTAGGTATGTCGATGGGATGGTTGGTGGGGTGGATTAAGAGTTATTCCAGAGAATTCTTCTTGGGTGTTTGGCTGGTGAGTCTTGCCCCTATCCTCAGGGTTTAACTGCTCACCATATTGCCCTATGGCAAAGATTTGGGGTGTGTGTGGAGGGGTCTGCCTTCCTCTCTAGCACTGAGTATGACTCAATTGCTGGTGGATTCTCTGTACCCTAAAGTTTTTAAATCATGATAGGAGGACTTTAATAACTCAGTTGTAGGTTTAGTACAGGAGTGAGTGAGGTCTTGTGGCTTGCACTTTGCAGAAGGTCAGACTATGCATTGCAATTTTTTTTTTTTTTTTTTAGCTTTCAGAGTAGTTTTCATGTATATTCACTGAATGATCCATGAGAGAAAAACACTTACTCATTCAAAATCTCTTTTAAATTGTATGTATGCAATTGGCTAACTTCTTGCAAGAATTTAGTTTCAAAATGTTGAAGTAATAATGAAAACATTTCCCGCATTGACAGTCCTCGTGGTTCAACTTTACAGAAATAGGAGTCAAGCAGTACAAGAGAGAAGACAGGTCATGTTTTTTAGACCATGGGTCAAATGCTGCATCAGGTGGGTCTACCTGTGGGCAGAGCTCACATTAAGATTCTCGTTTACTATTTTTTATCACCAGAAGTAGTAAAAGCACAAATATATATCACAGAGTATGAGAAATCCATAGCCATCCCAGATACAATACACATTCATCTGGAAACATGTCCTAAGAATAACAGAAATGTATGTACCATTTCAAGGAAGAAAACAAACTTACGTCAAATCCTTGCAGCCGGCCAACATTCATCATGTCGTTGCACCGTTTCGGTACTATGCACATTACTTCTACAGCTTTCTGTTAAAGCCAAGGACAGAAATTCAAAATTTAACTCTCCAGTTGAAGAGTGTGTTTGTGATGGCAGGGGCTTTACAATATAATTCAGTGTATTTAATCAGCAGAACAACTAGAGCTGAAACAGAATAGCAGTTCTATACAACCAAACTTGTTCACCAGCCAGGAAGTAAAAGTAGTGAGGAACACAAGTATTCAAGTCAATAAAGAAAATACCAAAAGTACCTCTAGTTCTGTTGTGTCAAGGTTAGCTTTTTTAGAGTATTTGAGGAAGTCCTGTAAGAGAAAAGGAAAAATCATTTTAAATCCAAATTCTCTTCAGCTAACAGAGAAAGCTAAAAAACACTATACTGCCTCCTTCTGGTGAGAGAATTACAAGTTCCAAAAGATACTCGTAAAACGAGGGAAGGTAAACTACAGTCCGTGAGCCCAATCCTGCCTGCCAGTGCCTGTGATCCGACCCATGTTCCCTATTCCTGCTCCTCCTTCCCCTTTCTCCTCCCAGCTCCAAGGTGGCGGGAAGGACGAGGAGAGATGCAGGAGGCTCAGAAAGGCACAGAGCCCCTTGCGTTTCTTCCCCGTGGTGAAGGGCCAGCCCAGTGCCCCCTGCCCCAGGCAGCGGTGTGGGGGTGGCTGCCTCCCACCAGAGCCAGGGGGATGAGTAAATGCTGGGGATCGGGTGCTGGCCAGGCTGGACTGGCCCTTCATGGAGAAGCAGAGTCAGGGCTAGTTGGGTGCTGCCTCCTGGGTCCTAGTACTGGGGGGTTACCTCCCTGCGTGTGCTCACTGCCCAGCTGCAGCACAACACTCAAGCCTTGTGCAGGAGAGGAAGCTAATGTGTGTCTGATGATGATATCCTCCTGGGCAGCTGTGCTAGTGGCTGGCCGCTGGAGCAAGAGTCCTTCCCCTCCCAGTGCCTGGCTTTCTTCCCCAGAGACCCCTCTGCTGCAGCTTCCTGAAGTAGAGCTGCTGAAAGGTCAGGAGAGAGGGGAATGGGGGGGAGGAATTCCCTCAGCAGCATTACAGTAAAGAAGGGAGGGGGCAACTCCTGGGGCCAGGCAAAGGTTTGGGCTAACGGTTAGCCTGGATTCCTTGGAATGGGCAGCCTAGGAGTGTGTGTGTGCGCGCGCGCGTGCACGGGGGTCTGCCCCAGCCCTCCTGAGGCTGAAAGCTGCCTCCAGCGCCCTACTAGAGCTAAGCATAGGGGACATAGCCAGGGCTTCCAAGTTCCCTGGCTTACCTGGCTGGATGATTCACAACTCAGCACTGCACTGGGAGGGAGGGAGGGAGGTAGACATGGAGCCAGGAGGATTCCTGTGGTTTGAGGGGTGCAGTCTAAGGGCTGGATGGAAGTTGCTGGGGTGGGGGCTGTTGCTCCCACGTCTCCTATTGCAGCTGCAGAAGCTGATTCAGTGAGGCTGAAAAACCTGCTTCCAGCCCTGAAGAAGTCAGGGAGGAAGGGCAAGGCTGGGGGCCTGCAACCCCCACGGCCCCGTCCCTAACTCAGCTGTCCTGCTACTGCTTGTGGCATGGCATGCTGTGGGAATGGCCACTGCTGTCCTGCAGTGAAGACAGATAATAGAGAAGCAATGCCATACCTCCACCCCTCCCTTCTTGCCCTGTTACACTGGTTCACCTCCTGCCCTGCACAGGGGGGCCTGCAAGGAATGAGGGGCGCAAATGTGGACTTGACCCCAGGGCACCAGAAACTCTCAGTATGTTCCTGCCTTCTGCCCCCTGGCCAGCTCACTGGTGGTCCCTCCCCCCAGCTCCTGGACCTTTGGGGGGGGGGGGCAGCAAGAGCACTGCTGATGAAGCTGAGAGGGAGGGAGAACTGAGTCCAGCTCCACCCCTTTTTCTAGGAAGGGGGGCTGGCCACTCCCCCTCCAAGTCCCGCCTCAGGCCAAAAATGTTGCAAAACCCTGTTTTAAAAACATAATTAAAAGGCTTAATTTTTCAAAGCCTGTTTCTGACATTCGTAAGGTCACTGCAAAACATTTGAGTCCTTGGTAGAAAGGGTAAAAATACATTTTGGCAGCCAAAAAGTGTTAAAGGAATTATAGAATTAATTAGAAAAAGAATTAAGAAGAAATCAGAAAAATTATGCCTTCAGTCATATAAACGCAAATCTTAACCACTTTCACTACAATGAAATGTTAACGTGGATTTACAAAACAAAGCCAACAGGAAGAAGAATATTCAGTCCTCCTTCAGGTAGGGTGGTTACACTGGCCTTGTCTCACCTTGAGTAACAACTGGTATTTCATAATTCTCTGCACTGGTTTTATTAGCAAGTCTGTGAGCTGAAGTCTGTGGCCCAGGCGCTGCTTCAAGTCCTAAAGGTTGTAAAATGAAGAATGTTAGCTTTAAATTCTGTCCTGCAGCTAAGGCTGAGACCAGAAGCAAATCTAATCTTGAATAAGGAACTGTTTTGTGCTCCAAATTCTCATTTCCTTGTGACTACATTAAAAATAGATCCCTACCAAATTCATGGCCATAAAAAACACGTCCCTGAAGCCAGACCTCCTCTGTGAAATCTAGCAAGTGGAGAGGAGTGGAAGGGGCACCCCAGCACAGGACTCTTACTGTGCACAGGGCTCCAGCTGCTCGTCTAAGCCAGGCTGAGGGCTGGGGGGACAGGACAACTTCGTCCCCTGCAGGCTGCTCTTAGAGGGGAGATCAAACCCACTTCCAGGTACCTCCATGTGGCTGTGGGAAGCTCCATTAGGCTCTGAAGGCAGCACAGACATGGTGGTGGTAATCCTGTGATCCCCCTACAACAGCTTTGTGACCCACCCCCCATCATTGCCTTTTGATTCAGGACCCCTGTGGTTAAAATACCATGAAGTTTCAGATATAAACATTTGAAACATGAAACTGACTAATTTAAAAGCCCTCTGACTGTGAAATTGACCAAAAAGGACCATGAATTTGGTAGGGTACTACTTAAAAGTCATTCTTCTGTTTTATTTGTAACCCTTTATTCCCAAAAGATCCCAAATTCTGCCTTTTCAAAGCTTTTCTTATAACTTCACTCTGGGTCCAAACCTGAAAAAGCTTATGCACAGGAATTTAATGGTGATGCTCCCACGCTTCAAATGTTTGCTGAATGAGAACTTCAGGTGATTTCATGGGGAACGAGTATGATGATGTCTCCAGAGTGGCTGTGATGACGTGGGAAAGGAGCTTCTGGCGGAGCAGTCACACAAGTTCCTTTTCACCTGCTACATGCTGCAAACATGATTTCCATCCCAGGCCACATAATATCCTCTACTGATGGCCACACATAAGTAAACCACGGATTGGGCTTTAAAACAACCTCTCCACAGATTCAACGTTCCCAATACCTGTGCAACTGGCATTCCAACCAACTGGCTGGAATAGCAGCCCTTAAGGGGACCAGCAACCTCAAACAATTCCCACAAACTGGAAACAAAAGGCAGATTTTACTTGCTCAAGAACTCCTCATTCCACCCACAGAGGACTAAAACAGAGAGGATGAAATGGATTTTATGCTCAGTTTATTAATAAAAATTTTTCAGTGGTTTTGCCAAAATCAGGAGTGCGGAATCAGTGTCTCAAAGAGGTTTCATTCCTCAGTATGAAATAAACAGAAATGATCTTCACAGTTCAAAATAAGTGCTTTTTAGTTTACTTATTTCTTGCTACTGTCAACTTTTTTGGTCATATTCAAGGATGTCTGGGTTGATCTGCAGAACTGGATGGAGATCTGAACACTGGCTACTTTGATAACAAACTTGTAAGAAAAAAACTTCAGATGAAGATTTTGTCTTAGCAGTTCATAGTCTGTCTAAAGCATCTAAGTTTCTGATGAGTCTTAAAATACTGTACAATAAAATTATTATTTTTTATTTGCAGTCATATTGCAATCATTCCCTCTGTCTGCATTACTGTGTAATACCGAACATAAGGGATTAACAACCTGCCCTGGGCCTACCAAATGTGAAGCTCATTCCATTGATGCCAATGGACTTCTCTCAAATTTGAACACCAGCAGTCCCCTTCTGAGCATGGTGGTGAAGAGTTAAAACATCTCTCATAGACCAAAGAACTCCTTTCTTAATTTGCAATGAAATCCAACTTCCATCCTGAAAAATGTATGTTTTTCTGAGACTTACCTCAAAAAATGTATCAATGTATTCCGAGACAATGTGCTCAGACTTTGGTTTGTTTTGGCAGTAAACTATGTACATGTGCAACCTTCTCTCCTAGGAAGAATAAACAAAGATGTAGGAAGAAGAGACAGAATAAAATGGAGGATGATGAACAAGAACATTTATTTCAATGTATATTTTTGTATCAAAGGAGTCATTCTGCCTTATAGTAAAACAAATCCTGGATCAAGAGCAAATAAGCAGGTGTACTTCAAACATAACAAACCTAAGAAATTAATCTCCTCAAATAGTTTGAATTATCTATATAATAAGAGTTACTATTCCCTGATACCTCTTATCCAAAAATGCAGAGATTATGAATCTGAGAATAGTACTACCCATACATTCACAAAAAAACACCTGACACTGGCACATGAGGAATGATAAAATCATGGAAAAACAGACAATTAGGCTGCACATAATATTTTGATTTGCAAAGTATTTCACAAAATTAGCATGAGATATTATTTTTCGTAATTACTTTTAAGGTCCTGATGACTAAGACATTAAAGTGTGCAACACTATTGCAATTGTTGTTTTACAGCTAGGTGGGAAGGAAAAAAGGGGAGTGACTTGTCTAAGTTGTAGAAGAAAGTAGTATCAGAGGTAGAATCAGAATTCAAGAATTCATGGCTCTTAAACTTTTGCCTTTTCCTTCCATGGTAAGTGGTCGAAACCCCATTGCTGGAGACATACGATGCTAGACTGGATAGAAAACCAAGTCTGCACTGGCACTAGAAAGAACTAAGTGACCTAATGAATCTTTTCCATCCAAAGGTGTCTTCACTTTGTAAGTCTTGCACTAGAATATCTAATTAGAGAAGACATTTCATCCAGACACATGAAACTAAAACCCCATAAAAAAAGGAACTGAGAGGTGCCATGTTAACAAGAAGGCACTGCAAACAAAAATCAGACTCCCTGCTAACCTCATTCAGAACTGTGTCATTTTAGTCTACTAATTTTCCACAGACAAAATCTTTATATAATGAGCTTCATCATTAGCAACCCTGGCAATTAGAGACTGAAAGAGGATGTTTGTACTTACGTGCTTAACAAAGAGGGAGCCCAGTTTTTCTGGATCTTCAAGGCACTTCTCCAATTCTCCTAAAAAGAAGCTGAAAAAAGAAAAAAAAAATTAGTTTTTACCACATTATATGCCCAAAGGTAATATCAAGACAAAGTGGTGGTCATTTTAGCTCTCGCACTGTCATGTTTGTGTCCTCATTCTCTTCACTGTTGTGATCCTTAATTAGTGAGCATCCTTTCTGCAACCAAAGCCTATATGAAGGATATATTGCAGGGTTGCAAAGTGGCAGATGTTTTTAAATAAAGAAGAAAAAGTAGGAGTGAAGCTATTTATCACTGCAATTCTTTTGTTCCTCTTCTCCTCATTCTGAATCCTTGATGCAGTCACAGAACTAAATCTGGGAATAAAAACTGGTTTTGATCACCCACAGCAAATTTCTTTGACAACAAAGCCTCTCAGTGTTAGACACTAAATATTACACGTTACCACATAAAATACAGGATTTCTTCTTTTCCTCAATGCTTTTTAATAGGATTTAATAAATATCCACATTCAATGTTACCTTCTATATAATTCTTGAGCTATACTTATTTATTTTTAAATGTCTCTATGCAAATAACCATGGGAATAGTTCCAACTCAGAAATTAATTTTAACTGCAGAAACATAGGGCTACCTGCTCATTATTTCTTTTGTTTCTTGGTTTTACAGCCTTTGAAACACTTTTTTGCCACCTGTTTTTGGCAATAGGTTTGAAATCTAGTATGACACAGACATACCCTTTTTTCATCAAGCATTTAGTGTATTATAAAATTATTTTCTACCAGTAACAGATAGCTTTTAAATTAAAAACATACATACTCTCTGTGCCAGTCGTAAATCTGGTGAATGTTGCCAAATACAATCTTGTCTTTCCCCTTCATGTCATCAGGTACACCATCTTCTTTCATAAGTGCCATGTAACCCTGCAACAATCCACGGCAATTCTTTGTGAAATGTCCAGATTTAAATAGTGAGCTTCCTCCTTTTCTTTCATTCTTTAAGGAGTTTAAGAATTTTTACATTGCAACCTCTTATGTAAGTTACTAAATCAATAGGGGATGAGAATCTAACATTATATATAACAGTGTATTTAACTGTCACATTAACTATCTTATTGAAATAAGATTTGCCTCAACTATGTTTAAATTTAGGCAGTTTTATTTCATTTCATTTTTCAGTGTAATTACACTTTGATCTTCATGTATTTGTGGGAAATGAAATTAGATTGGCAAGTTTCATATTTCCCACTTGTAAAAAGTATTTCTTCTCATATTTGGCCTGGAAAGCCTTCTGCTTATACTGTGGTCCCAAATGACTTCATGATGTCCCATCTGAAACACTGAGAGTAATATTTTTTTTTGACTTTCAGTTTTGCAACCTATGAGCTTGTACAATTATTGAAAGCCTCCCTTCCTCCATCCATAACATTTTAATTTTTTTCTGTATTATCTTTCACAATGGGCCAAATAAATGCATAAAGTGAAAGAAATATGGGATTATCTGGATGATAGCCCAATAAGAATTTCACAAATTATCTCCAGAACCTAAACTTGTAATAGAGTTTCCTTTACACCAGTTTCCATTGAAATACAACAAAGATCATCTGTTAAGCAAGAGGCTAAACCACTGAACTTGGAATACATACATTAGCTAGCACTGACCTTCAAGCATAGCACGCACACAGTTATATTTTGATTCCACTTACTGATTAAGCATCAAGCCTCTATAACAAATGGTTACTTACCTGATAACTGTTATTCTTTGAGATGTGTTGCTCATGTTCATTCCATCTAATTCAGAATGGATATGAGCAAAAACTTGAAGAATTGTTTGTTTAGCACATTTAAGGCCTAGAGCATCTGATATTTATTCAGCACACTGGACTGGGCTGCTGTCTCTCTTAGGAAATGGCCTTTAATTAAGTTAACAGACTTCTTAACTAACTCCTGTAAGGAGATTTGGGGAAAAAGTAGTTTTCTGGGACATATTTGGAACTAGCTAAATGTTCTAAACCAGGGGTTCCCAACCTTTTTAAGGCTGGGGACCCCTTGTAAAAGGGGAAAAAACCAAACCAAAACCATTGCAGACCCCTATCGGTGTCTGGCACTGCTGCATAGTGGCGGTGCCACTGCAGGCAGAATTGGCTCATGCAGGATCAGAATGTGGCCCATGCCGCTCTCCTGCTGGAGATTGGGGTCCCTGGGCAGGGAGCCATAGCCGCAGCAGCCCCTGCTCCCCAGCAGGGGGATTGGGCCGCAGCAGTTCCCAGGGAGGGAGTCACTGCTGCGGCAGCCCCTGCTTCCCGGCAGGCGGATGCAACCATACCGGCAGTGCCGCAGTCACAGCCCCCAGTGCCCCCCCAGTTCTCTGTTCCTTCCCCCCCTTACCTGGCTGGAGCTCCTGCCACCTGGCTGCTCACAAGGCCATTCTCCCTGAGCATGCCCTGCACACTCAGGGCAGGAGTTTTAAAAACTCCCTGTCTGGGGGAAGCTCCCTTCTGGCCAGAAGCCTGGGTCTCTACAGTAACTGAAGACCCCAGTGGTGTCTGGCCCCAGCTCCTGGCCTGTCTGCAGACTCCGTGAAGCCACTCTGCGGCCCTGAGAGGTCCACAGACTCCCGGTTGGGAACCCCTGTTCTAAACCTATTTTACAGATAAGATAATTTTATCTTAAAATGAGCTAAGCTGGCCAAATTTGAAGACTAGATGTAGGTGAATCCTATTTAAAACATTTGCGTGAAACAGAGTTGACAATAGCTAGAGGCTGTAATGACTTTAGTCAACTGGGTTAAGTTCTACTTTTCATGGACTTTCTGAATGCAGATTAATAACTATTTTTTGTATTACCCAAGCATCAAGCAGATGGGCCTCACTGCTGGAGGCACTGAACATACATAGTACAGAATTGCCCTCAAGCAGCTTGCAATTTATGGCCTAATATTACAAACAAATCATATGCATGCTGTTCTCAGTAGTAACAGGCTGTTCTCAGTAGTAACAGAGGACAGAACAAGGAGCAATGGTTTCAAGCTGCAGCTAGGGTGGTCAAGGTTGGATATTAGGAAGCATTGGAATGGGTTACCTAGGGAGATGGTGGAATCTCAATCTTTGGAAAAATTTAATACCTGATTAGGCAAAACTCTGGCTGAGATGATTTAGTGGGAGTGGTACTGCAAGGGGTTGGACTAGATGACTTCGTGAGGTCCCTTCCAACCCAATGATTCTGTTACTCTTGTGAGTAGTCACACTGACTTCACTTGGAGTCATGTGAGAGAAGTTACAAGTGTTGAAGCGCTTGCATGATCAAGGCGTAAGAGTAGAAGATGCAACAACTCAGGGTCAAAAACCCAAGAGTCATGACAAGGAAGGTTTAAGTGGTAATTAGTCAACATGTACACATGGCGGAGTCAATATTTTGCCACTTCTAAAGGCATAAACCAAGACTAGACGTGGATCATGGATGACAATAAGCCCTGCTGGTCACATTTGTAACAGTGAAATGGTTCATAACAAGTGATGGAGAGGAAAAAATGTAAACGTCTATTTTCAATACTTGGCTTTAAAACATTGGTCTAAACATAAACACAGCTTTCTATAGTAAAAGAGAAAGGCTATGCAGTTGTTCTTACAAGAAATGTATCAGGTGAATAATACAACGTTTTAGTAATTCTGAAATATCATGCTCTAAACCAAAATTTTTAGGAACTGTTTAAGGGAAAAATTATACAAGCTGCAGCACTTGGGCAAACTGGAATGAACCACTGATAAAGATGGGATACTTCCAAGTCTCATCTGTTAAGACCACCACCAAACCTGGATCTTATATTGCACTTTCCATCTCTAAGCAACTTACAAAGCAGCTCAGTGTCATAACTCCCATTCTAAAGACAGGAAATGGTCCCAAAATAGTAGTAAAGAGACTTGCCAAAAGTCACCTCAGCAGAGCAGTAGCAAAGCAAGAAACAGAAGTCCAAGTCTACTGAGTCTCAATCCAGTGGTATACCCATTAGACTACACTGCCTCACCCAATTAAAACACAAATGACAAAGAACTAATCTTCCTATGGGGGAAAAAGGGTGCAATATCAAATCCTATTTTTTCAACATGCTCTTTAAATTCTACAGGAAAACTCACACCTAACAAGGACATTTTTTTTTTCTTCTGACAGAGGAAGTGTGCAAACTACATAGGTGGCTGGCCATGGGATCAATAAAAGCAATTTAGAAAGACTGAACTAACATACCTCAACCACATAACCCAGATCTCGGACGTAATCTCGCTCTGTCTCCACTAATTCCTGTAGGACATAGCTACAAGGTGGGGGAAAAGGTGAAAAAAAAAGAAAACAATCAGGTGAAAAATGCTTTTATGAATGAGCACATAGCATTTTACAAGTTTGCAATTACATATGCTGGGGGTAGAGTTTACATCTGGCTTTCCAAATCTGGATGTTTCATCATATTCAGGGCATTTTTACTTCTTGCACTTACTAAACTATAGATGCAGTAGCCGTATCTTTTGCTTCATGATTCATGACAATTACAATGTTAAAAAAAAATTAAAAAAGAAACTCATTTGACTGAGAAGAAACAAAGAGATTTATAAACAAATAAACAGAAGATGTCTTATTATTTTTCCACTGACATGCATACGATTAATTTTACTTACCAGTAGAAATGTCAGTGAATATTTTTGGGATCTTCTCAACTATCATTTGAATTTAAGGTAGAGAAAGAAGTGTTCAGGAAAAAAGCAGTAATTTATGGTTTTCAGAACTTACGAAAATTTTTGAGAATATTTAAACATCCTCCTCCATAAAGGCTGAAATTGATAAGTTTTTTTGGGTGAATTTAGTACTGGAAATAATATTCCTAAGACTTCTCTTGGAACAACAGTTGGTTTTCAGGAAGAAGACCTACAGACCCAAATCAACCATTTGATGCCTAACGGGCAAGCTGGAAAGCAAAACGAACTACTACTTCTATTAATTCAAAATAGAATTTTTTGAAAGAATGCAAGGGACTTTATAAATATTACCTTACTGAGAACAAAGTGAAAATATACATTTGTAAGCCAGTCTTACTGTCGTCTTTTTAAAGAGCTGGATTTCCTTTCTTCCATCTCATCTATGGGTGAGGAGGAAGAGAGAAGAGAGTTGTCTGAAGGGTTGAATGATGGACTGCTGCTGTCACCTTGGTCTACCAACAGAGAACTTGGACGATCTTCCAGTGCCTAAAAGTGTATTAATAAAATGTTGCAAATTTATCTATTTTGACTTCTACTCATGCACAAAGGACTGCACAACATGAATACACATATACAATCAGTAAAAATATGGAACCTTTGTTGTATACTAAAATATTTAAGTTATCATAGTGAGTCCAAAAAAAGAAGAAAAAAAAATACATTCTAAGGTTGCTAGTAAAAAGGTTAAAATTTGCCACATTGTTACCACACTTGTCTTACTTTGCCTATTAGATTAACCTGTAGTAACTGTTGGTAAAGGTTGAATTTTTAATAGATGATGATAATGAAGTTACAACAATTAAAATCTTTAACACTGCATTTAAGTGACAAGAGTAGAAAACATTAAAGGGGACTCAAAAACTCAACCCCCAACCCAGTCCCTTCAAATAGACATCTTTTCCCATTCTTTATGGAGCAGAAGTCCAGGAATATTTCTTTTCTTTTCTAACACTCTAAGCAGGAACTGTGCTGTACTCCCTGTCTGCATGGCATATATAGCACAGCAGGCCTAAACCCGGGTTATAGGTCTGAACGCTAACAAAATTCTCATCATTATACATTCAAACTAGAAAAAAAAAATCAACTGTAAGACTGATGATCTGCCTACTGATGGAAATTATGAATCACCTGAAATGACAGAAGAGAAAAGGAATTTTGAGAGAGACGGTTCATAATGGTTTTGATTGCTTTAGCCAATGACCACATTTTGGGTAAAAGAATGAATGTGTTAAAAACTGAACAAAATTCCTCCCCTTCATTTAAGACATAAGAGTTAACAATAAACTTTGAGACCCTTCTGGTTCTCTTCCCCCACACAGAACAGGAACAATCTCTCCTCCAAAGCATAGATCTGTAAGATCTTCTATATGTTTCAAAGAAGACCAATATAAAATAAAATAAAATTGCACAAGCCCAATATTTTTCTTTAAAAAAAAAATTGCAGGTTGCTTTTCATCCTTTGGTTTCACAAAACATTTCCCCTCCCCCCCGCACTAAATACAACAGTAACAGTCATTTTTATCTTCAAAATTAACTCTCCAAAACGTGGGCAAATCTCTTTGCTGAAAGAAGCATTTGAAAGCCACTGCATTTGAAAGCCAGGCAGCAGACAGCATTCTTTACTATTTAGAAATAGAAGGTGTATCGCAGAGATTGTGTAAAGGACTGTTGTAGAAAGGCACTATTAGCCGAATTTAAATCCAACTTGTATGGTCAGTTCTAGCTGCAGCTTATCTATCATGTTTTCCCAAAACACTACAGCAAGATGCAGCTGAGCGGTATCTTGCTGACTCAGATGCACTAGCCAAGATTTCAAACTTGAGAAAAGCCCAGTAGGGTTTGATTTCATAGACAAGACAGCCCTAAGATAGGAGGAACTGTTCTTTGTTGGTGAATAATCTGAAGGGTAGATATAACATCGGAGACTACAGGCACTTACTGGTGCTGAGCAAGCGTTGCCAATCCCAGAGGGCTTTGTTTAGTAAAACGTGCCTTACTTTTCTGGCACATAGCATCTAGAAATAAATCCTCTACCTTTCCTGCATCATAAAGTAAAAACTAAACCTCCAAGATATCCTGAATGAATATATAGGCTAATAAAGAATTATGACCTATAATGAAGCCAGGACTGTCCTCAGCAAGAGGCAAATATAGAATAGACACTTCAGGTTCCTGGTTCTGAAATGTAAGGCTATTTAAATAAGAAAGAAGAGTTTGGAAAATTTGTGCGTCCCCCGAAAATATGAGATGAAAATAGCCTGCTGTAAACCAAGGTCTACATTACTTTAATACTGGTACAGAATATGTTCCAATAACAATGTCTTTTCAAAAGGCAATAAAACACTCACCTTTTGACATACTTTACTTGAGCAGACAAACTAGTGTGAGGCAATGAAAGAGAATCTTATTAAATAGGAGTTTTACTGGTAACTTTCCACTTGGTTTGTCTCATTCGTGCCTTGACTAGACTTGTACTGTAAAATCCTTGAGGCAAGGACTCTAAAATGTGCCTCTTATACAGAGTATTGCAGTGGTTCCCAACCTTTCTCTGCAGTGGCACACCTTGACACCTTCCATTATTTTGAAGCACACCACCATATAGTTTCTGAAAGAACTCACGAATATTCATGAGCCAATGAGCCAATCCAGAACACTTCCAGTAATGTTTCTAAAAATTTTGTGGCGCACCTACTCAGGCCTGATGGTGTACCTGTGTGCCATGGCATTCTGCTTGCGAAACAATGGAGTATTGCACAGTGGAACCTTGACTGTGCCACTAAATGCTTCTGCAATACAAATAAATGTCACAATGTTTCATACTGACTAGTCATCTTTCCTCTTTAAGTATATGCATAGTCTGTATATGCTCATACAATTATCAGTATAGACCACTTTACATACACAAAAGATATGAGGAAGCTTTGAAAAATGGATGAAGCTAAACACAGGAATTCATAGGGAAGTGTGTCAGAATTTTTCATACAGTGGGGATAGAAGGAATTATTATAGCTTCTGAATGATGTTTACCTGCCAACTGGTCTTACCATTTTACTTTTGACGAGTTCCTCAATTGCACTGACTAGTTCTGCTGCACTGGGCGTCTCAGAGCTGGTGGGGCGTACCAATAACCGAGATGATGTCTGTGCAATGTCAAAAAGAGGGAAATATACCATGATTAGTTTAGTTTGTCACAGGCTGCCAAGATTCTTCTTTCAAATATCTTGTCAGGTCAAGCTACCCAGCTAAGATTTCCCTTTAATTTAAGCATAGCATATTGCCTTTTAATTTATGCAGCTGGAATCTAAAGTTTTGAAATAAGCCCTGACACACACTGAAAGCTGTCCACACAAAGTTTAAATCTATTTCAAAAAGTGGAATGTAACTTCATAATTCTCCTTAGCATGTCATAGCATATCCTTGGGCAACTTTAAAGTGCTGTCTGCTGTGAAGTCTATCAGCACAGCCATATAAATGGAAGTGATTGACCTGACTGGTGGTGAACAATGTAATGTTCCCCCCCCAGCGCTGTACATATGAAGAAGTAACTGCAAAAGTAATCACAGCACACAAGCCTTGAAACAGGATTAAAAAAAATACGCTGATAAAATATATCAAGAACATCACATCTACATTTCTAAAAGGAGCTGGGGTAATTGTCCCAGACTGAGTGGGGGAAATCAAGCTCACCATTTTCTGTGCCATCCATTTTCCCCAAAGGCAAGTGCAGAGTATAGAAGATCTCTGGCCTCACAAGCTACAAAATGCCAGTTTATAGCTACAACTGAGGGTAAAAGGTATTCACAGTAAAGGATTGTGGGATAGGGCCACTAAATTTAGCTTCAGTAATTAGCAAACACATAGCTGGTTTGCAGATTACATGTATCATTAAATAACTAGAAAGAAGACCAGGGTACAATATGAACCTTACTTCATATTAAGATAAGGATGGATATACATCATGCAACACAGGTTAAATAGTTCTGCAAATGTTTCAAACACATTGGACAAACAAAGAAATTACATTTATAATGATTTAAAACAGAAAGCTCTGCTCAATCTTAACTATGGTTTTCAAACCCATTATTGAAAACAAGCAGCGCAAAGATATGGGTATACTTTTGTTTGCTTCACAGACAAAGGAACATGGGGGTAAGGGGAAAGAAAGGAAATTACAGATGACTTTAAATGGACAGATAAGGGAACTGAGCCAAAGCAGAGACAGAACACAAATCAACATAATGCTATAGTCAAAGTTTACAAAAAGAGAAAAACAAAAAACAAAAATAATTAGTTTCACAATATAACTGTATTGAAACATCAATATTGTTTAGCAAAAAAAAAAAACAAATGCAAAACTTATAAACCACTATTAAATGCAATAAATGAATTGTACAATGATATTCCAAACAGAAGAATGTGTACTGTGAAAGCAATTGCTAACGAAAAAAAATACTTCTGTTATTTAGTGATATTAGAGAAAACAATATGGCCTTATACTTGGCACCTGCCTATACGTCCAACACGTCCAAAACCGAGCAAATCCATGTGTAATGTGCATTTGAAGCAGATGTTGCCAGATGTCACAATCCCACCTTCCAAATGCTACCAAAAACAACTCTGCAAAACCTATGCCTAATTGTGCATCCAAGATAAAGTTAAAATCTGGATGTGGATCAGAATTCAAACTTCCATGAAGCTAGCAGTGTATGGGTAGAAGGTTAAGTCTCTTAGAGACAGAAACACTACAGGAGCATGTGTCTGTCCTCCAAAGGATACATATTAAAATTAAATAAATTATTCTCCAAGGTCCTGTCTACACCAGTGTTGAACGTGCATGATGCAGATCATACTTCCAACCTGTTTTTTTGCAACCATAATGGCAATCTGGCAAGGGAAAGCAAAACCCATCTTTTGTTGCATTACACAATGCTGGGCTAAAGGTCTCATCTACTCTAAAAATGCAAAGTGAATGGAGACCAAGTTACAACATGGCTATCATCTGATATAACTGCATTTGTAGTACAAATAGATCTACACAATATGGGCAATGTTAATATGTGTTACTTGTATCATGGCCATTGTATATCCTGGTTAAGAAAACGCATGAGTTTTTAAACATGATTCTCACCAACATCATTGCAAATTTAGTACACACAGGACTAGACAAGAATTTTCTAGCTAGTGGAACATGACCCACCCAGCAATATTTAAAAAAGTAACCAGATTTGAACAGCATAATTCTTTTTTTGTTTGGTTTTAACAGTATTTCCCAGTATGTTCATCTATCATTTCCTGTATAGTGACCGTGTCCATTTCAGAAAAAACAAGCAGGAAACTGGTGCATGGAAAAAACCTGTTGCAACCCAGAAAGTGTCTACTTAAATTATGATTAAGATTCCCAGGAGAAAACAGCAAGAGTGAAGGAAAGAAAGAAAAACTGTTGGAAAAAAATCTGCTTTCATCAGCACAGTGAATAACTGCCAGCCAAACTCATGAACTGTGAGCTCATACCATAGATTTCAACACTTAAGCATTTTAAAGAGCATGATGAGGACAAAATGACATTAGAGGTGAGGTTTGTGTTGCAGAAGTCAGTAGGGTTGCCATTTTAAAATTCTCTTTTTTTCAGGCTTTGTAAACAGCCCCTTAAAAATTTGATTCATGTGGAAAATTTAAATAAAAAATTCACAAACTGTAAACAACAGAATATGAAACTAAGATTCATTTGGCAGATTTACAATCTTTATGAAAAAAATGACCAGTTAGCGGTTCCAGATACATTTTTATACTCTCATTTTAAACTTTGCTTTCTCTGTTACATTGATCATCAGCTAACTAATATGGACCAAAGCTGTAGAACATTTGAGGAAGCTCTGGTACGTGCTCATAATGGCCCCACAACTTCCTGTCTACATGATAAACCATCTTCCTGTGCATATGAAAAACATTTGTAACAAAAACTCCAGGTCTGAGGCCAACAGAATTATTTAGTGAATTACCCACAGGATTAAATAAAACAAAACAGCCAGGAAGTTAACTGCTCCCACAGAAGCTCTTACATAGTCGAAGGGGGGATGCCTAAGTGTATGCAAACATGAACTCACTTGGAAGGGTGCGTGTGTGTGGGTGTTAAAAACCCTTCCTTTATGCACATAAAGATCAACTTTTTATTCCTACCTTTTTAAGGCCCTTTTAAAAACAATCATATAAAGTTCCTGTAATTGTGTCCTTAACTGTACCCATAAAATTACATACGTTCCACACATTCCCTCCATAGCAAATCCAGATGTTATCAGGCAATCTCAGCATGTGAATTTGTCCCTACTACCATTTTTACCTTGTCATCCTGGGAATCTGGTTGGAGTAGACTGTGTTGCTGAATTGCCATTGGAGGGGGGAGTGGTACAGCATCTGCTCCTTCTTCACCTTCTTCCTCTCCACAGCTCTGCATGCCAGACGAGGAGGATTTGGAGAGAGTGCCACTGCTCAGCCCCTCATTCCGTCCTCTCTGCAATGAAGACCGAGAAATTCATAAAGCAAAGTAAGTCGGAGCTGTCTCACACATGCCAGACGACATCTGAAAACTCACCTGCTACTGTAAGCTTAGGGCAGGGGTGGACAGAAGTGTCTCACAGCTAAGAGCCAGCAATTTTATTTTTGGTCACCAGAGGGTGTTCCTCTATTACATTTCTGCAGTGGAGCTAGGTGACAGAAAATTAGAACTATTTTCCATGGTGACCAGAAACAATAATTTGTTGAGGCCTGGCTTAGGGATAGCTCCACAGATAAATGTCACAAGAGACAGTCAAACACATTAATCTAGCCACCTTAAAAGAAATGCAGTTGATGACTACTTTGATAAGTAAGGCAACTGGGCTAATGTAATGAATACAAATGACTTGTAAGAAGTTCAGCCTGAAAAGGTCACACACAGAGGCTTGGGAGTTGACTGTTGTGTTCCATCAATGACTTTGCTTCCGTTCAATTTACCTCTATAAAATGGGTACAACACACCTAACTACAGATTTCGCATCTGCAGAGTACTCATATTCTGAAAATGAAAAATGCTACCATGAGTTTAAAATAGTATCACTGATTCTCACTCTATCAACACAGATGGCATACTTGGTTTTTTTTAATGTTTTCTGGGTAGAAAACAGACAAAAACAGCTTACTAGATGTTGCAATTCCCTTCATAGTAAAGGAGAATGATTGGTGCTGCCTTGTCGCCACTTCAAGGCAGTGATGTGCCACAAATGCTCTTTCCAGGGGTATGACTGCTTCTAAGACAATTATCCTATTGGCTTTGGAGAAAGTTTTCTTTCTACTTTGAGGCGTCTGAGGATGGAGACCAACACCTTCTGCAAACTTGTAGCTTCTGTGCCACCATCCTGCCAAGGCTCTACCTATTCCCTTTTGCCTTCTACTTGTCTCACTCATATTCCAAGTTGAAAATGAAATATGCCATTGAAAAGGAAAAATAAGACAAAAAGCCACTAAAATAATAATGATGGGCCATTTAGTTAGAAATCAGACTTAGTTATCTTTATTCTATAGGAAAGTCATCAGAATTGATGGTCAGATTCAGGTAAAACAAAAGGTGAACCAAAATGCAATGTGGGTAGAATCCTTGGATGCTCCATTATATCACGGGATTCAATGTAAACTGTGCTCACATAATTGAAAGCATAACTTGGCTGAGTTTGTAACTTTATTGACTAGATACAGGTACTAATCACACAGAACTATGTATGCAGGAAGAGGAGAAAGGCTTTCACCAGAAAGACATCTGTGACATGAATTCCATGACACAACCTCCGTATTCCCTTTGCTTTAATGAAAGCTTATGAGGGCATTACGTAACTGATTGTAACCACCTTTTGGTTCGAAAAGTCAGCTATTTCCCAGTGCATGATATTAATAAGACACACATTATTTCTAACGGCAGGAACGCCAGACTTGCTGGCTTGAAAGTGCATAATAGTTCCTCCCCATGCATCCTCCTAGTCCTTTGGGCAAAAAGAAAAGAGAAACATGAAATAGCTTATTCTCAGAACATTATTCAGATGTTAGGCAATATGCGTCAGAAAATTAGCTTTTGTCATGAGGGAAATGAGGTTAGAAGGTAATTTCCCCCATCCTCTTTTCTGTTCTTCAACTAAAGTGCTCTCCCCAGCACCTTTGCCAATGAATGCTCTTAACACAGAACTGCATAGACCCTTATATTCCAGTACAGGGTTTCTTCTCGAGCTGAGGATGATAGCCATGGCACATGTGGGACTGATGGCCATATACAACAGAAGCACACCCACCAGTGACCTGGATGACTTTGTTTGACTTGACCACAACAAATTTGTACAAAAATCAGCCGCCACAAAATAAGCTGTTATACCATCGTGCTGTACCTCTCAGCATCCAAAACCCGAGAACTTGAATCATGTCCAGCATTGACTTAACTCTGAGAAAGTTGCCTGAACACTAACCTCTTCAATGGTTTCATCCTGGGGCGTAGCAGCACTGTCGTCCGAGTCCTTTTGAGAACCAGCATCAGCACTTTTGCGGACCTCTCTGCTCTTCTTTGGCTTATGAGCCAATTTCTTGACATGCCCATCAGCCTTGCCACTGCTGAGTCTCCTCACTGGACTGGTAAGCCATTTTCTCAGGGTGTTGCCAGGGCGCTTGGGGCCTGGAGAGCTCTGTGCACCAATCATATGGGGCTGAAGCGATGTTACTGAGGCAGGAGGACTGGCATCGTTACTGGAAACTGAAAGAGAGTCTGAGGAAAAAAACGAGAACAACATTGTAAAGGCAGAATACTGACAACCGAGTCATTCAAAACCAAGGATAAGAGCTTAAGTAGGTTTTAATGCTGACTGTAAAAATAGGAAATATAAATGAAATGATGAACCAAAAAAAAAAAAAAAAAAGCCTTTTTTTTCCCCCCCTCATATTTGCTTCACAGAGAGTGGCAACTCTGTGGCTATGTCTACAATAGCCAGAATTCGTTCAGACTTATTAGTCCAAACGAAGAAGTTTGAGGTTAGTTCAAACTAACCTCATGCTTATAAGTTTGAACTAACGGTGTACTCTAGTTCCAACTAATACTTAGTTGGAAGTAGAATGCACAGTTTGTTTGAACTAACCGGCTTAGTTTGAACACTTTAAATCCAAACTAAGCATTAGTCCTGGTCCACAACCCACTTAGTTTGAACTAAAATTCAAACTAAGTGTTTAAG
This sequence comes from Podocnemis expansa, assembly GCA_007922195.1. Lineage (NCBI taxonomy): Eukaryota > Metazoa > Chordata > Testudines > Podocnemididae > Podocnemis > Podocnemis expansa. The sequence goes on from ML682060.1 coordinate 27,682,039, forward strand.
TCCAGACTAAGTGCCTATACTTATTAGTCTGAACTAAGTTTTCCTTAGCTCGAACTAAGAAATTTCTTAGTTCAAACTAGGGAAACGCTAGTGTGGCCATGGGCTCGATTAGTCCAGATTAAGCTTCCTTAATCTGGACTAATTTGCCAGTGTAGACATAGCCTGAGTCAAAGTTTCACGGGACAGATTTGCAGAGTGCAAAAGAGACTAGAAATGCGGCACAAACAAAGGGTTCCCATTAATAATACAGCATTAGCCACAGTAGAACAGATCACTGGATTTATTAAATTCAGCAGAACTCCCTTCACAATGGCTAATGCCTCTTGATGGCTATAAGTGGAGACCTACCAAATTCACGGTTCACTTTGGTCAATTTCACACTCACAGGATTTAAAAATCATAAATTTCACCATTTCAGAGATTTAAATCTGAAAGTTCATGGTGCTGCAACTGTGTGGATCCCAAGCCAAAAAGGAATAATGGGGGGGAAGGGGTTGCAAGGCTACTGCAGAGAGGTTGTGGCACTGCCACCCTTACTTCTGCTCCTCTGCCAGTAACAGTGAAGAGGTGAGAGCAGCATAGTTTGTTATTGCCCCCTTCACCTTTGCGCTAATGCTGGCTGCGGTACAGTCTTCCAAGCAGGGCTCCCAGCCAGCAGCTGAGGAGCTTCCTGCACCTGGAGGAGGTTCCTGGAGGTAGGTTTGACCTGGATCTGAGAGTTAATCCTGAAGGGGACAAGGAAAATTGATCCCTCCCCAGTCCCGCTGGGCTGAAGAGCAGGTGCTCAGCACATGATGGGAACCCCCAACCCTGCCCCTCCGCTGCACTAGTCAGATTTCACAGGGGAGGTCTGATTTCACAGTCCATGATGCGTTCTTCACGGCCATGAATTTTGTAGGTCTCTAGCTGTGGGAGAAGCTTAAAATCCCTGTTACAAACTTGAGCCAGAGTTTTCTCAAATGAGCTGTGATTTTGGCTGCTCAACTCAAGACATCTTAAAAGAGCCTATTTTTCAGGACACGATGAGCATAGGCCCTCTGAATGCAAGGCCCCTTCAAAATGTCTTGAGTGCCAAAATGACTATTATCAATTAAGGCTATGTTGGCCATTAACACTGGTGAAACAGCATTATAAATGACCACCAACATGTCAGCAAACTTTTATAAGTCATCAATGTTCTGACAGTCATAACCTTTTCTCTTCATTGCTGATTAGCATTTGCACATATACTCTGAAAAAAAATTATTGTTTTCTGATTTTACATATTTTGGGATGTGCATAAACTCAGTAAAGTGTTCAAAAAGAGATAAAAGGAATTGGTCTTTAAATGTGTTTTTTTTTTACTCAGCTAAAACTTGGGACACATAGGTATGCACACACTCCCAGTGTGCACAAACATGACAAATGTTCACTTTTCTGACAAATGGATTTATCTGAGGGCAAAGGTGGAATCAGAGGGGAAGGGAAAGAAGACTTAGATAAACTCCAGTTAACTGCCTGTTACTTCTCCTTTAATTTGTCAGTTTTTGAAAGTGCAAAAGGTTTTAAACAGCATGAGTGGCTATATATTTAAAAGAAAATCCGCTCATGCTCAAACCTCTGGATTAGTAAGATTTCTTTCTTTGCTTGAGAATGCCCGATGTGCTGTAGTCAAACAAAAGGTAATTCTTTTCCCAGTCTTGTAATTGTATATCATAAGATCAGTAGCTGCTTCCCAGTGAGGTTCATGTCACTTGGACTAGACATGACCCCTAGAGTAAACATCCACTGTGTTACACATTGCTAGTACTTATTTTCCTCACTAAATTTATTATTTTCTAAATTTAAAAAAAAATTGAAAGTTTCTTTGACAAATATAATTATTAGTGTATTAACAAGATCTCATTAAACTGTTAGTCGTGTGTGATTTTTTTTTTTTTTTTAACTAGCTGTTAGGTATAATCACTGCATTATGTTAAAAAGCCAGGTTGGTGAAAAGGCTTTCTCAAATGACATTTTGCTGGATGGCTTTAGTGTTGTGAGTTAAACATGCTCTTTGCATTCCTTCTCCAAGGCTGGTATAGGTACTCAAATCCTTCCTGCATAGCTTAGGCGTAAAATATTCTTCCATCAAAAATGGTAGTGGGAAAATAAAACAATTTAGAGCAATGTTCCTCATCACAGGGTCAGGGACACCTGGCTAAGGTTCTCTTTCTTGCAGAGGATGTGCTTTGCAAAACAGGATATTGGGCTCATTTGCTCTCACTGAATACTAGGTGCAAACTATTCATTAAGAGCAACATCGGCTGTGGAAGAACAGTTAAAAGATCTAGGATGAATGGAAAAATAATGCTTTGTGTTATTTGTTAGAGTGACTCCAGCTTCTCCAGAGATGGAAATCTCACAGGCTTACCACACCTGGGGGAGCATGTGCTTCCTTTTTATTAATCTCTCCTTCACACAAAGGCTTACTATATAACCCCCAGCCCATCTCTGTATTTTCTTGAGTAGTTGGTAGCTAACGCAGCTTTGGGAAAACAATTTCTCTCTTTAGTAACAGACAGATATTTTAATACCGAGCATTCAGTTAATTAAAATAATGCATCTTATTTGTTTGTACGTGTCCTCATAAGCAAAGCACTTGCTCATAACCCCTACAAATGCTGACTTACATTCCACTTATCAGCAATTGAATGGAATCGTTTATATCTGTGGTTCTCAACCCTTTGCGGCTCATGACACACTTTGTTACATATTGTGACCCACCAGGACACACCAGCCCACCCTTGCCAGGCCAAATCCAGCCATCTCCCGAACTCTCTGTGACACACTTACCACTGTGTGGCGACACTGTAACATGTCCTGTCGCAGTGGTTGAGAACCACTGGTTTATATTGCTTTATACTGACCTCAGAAAACAGAGCTTGAAATCAATGGTCAGTTAATAACCCTCTACTCTGAAGTTTAGAAACCAGGATTAACTCAGGCTTGCTGATTTGTTTTCAGCAACTAGTGAAGCTATCCTGATGTAGCCACACCCGTGCAATTTACACAAACACACTGTAAAGTCATGCTGCAGTTGGATAAACTGACTTGCACTTCACTCTAATTCCAGTCCCTTTTGTAGAGGCTAGAAACCCAATAAAAAAAACAAGGAGTTGTGTGGCACTTTAAGAATAACAGATTTATTTTTTGCATGAGTTTTCGTGGGAGAAGATCCCACTTCCTCAGATGCTTCGAAGATGGGTGAACTTACAGAAAGGAATGAAACTAAACGTAAGGGGATGTAAAAGATAGGATCAGGTGATTTGCTGTTACTGTATGACCTGATTCTATGTTTTACACCCCCTTGCATTTAGTTTCATTCCCTTCTGTAAGTTCACCCATCTTTGAAGCATCTGAGGAAGTGGGATCTTCTCCCACGACAGCTCATGCAAAAAATAAACCTGTTAGTCTTAAAGTGCCACACAACTGCTTGTTGTTTCTTTACTGGATTAGACTAACACAGCTATCCCTTTGGAAACTGACTAGAAACCCAACGCAGAGAATGTTGTTGAGGTGTGTCTCTGGATCCTGGGTGCTGCAGAGGATACTGCCTTCAATTCTCGAGCACGCAAGAGGGAAAAGGAAGTTACACATCTGGTGCAGTAATGATGGTTCTTTGGTATAAGAGCCCTTTTAGGTGCTCCACTGTACATGTATCAGTGATCCCATGCCTTTAATTGGAGATTTTAGGTAGCTGTGTCCATTCAGCCCAACATGCGCTCTCCCTCATGGTTTGCCTTGAGGCTATCTAGCACAGTGTAGGTGAACTCCCTTCAGTTCTGTCTTCACCACAAAGCCCCTCATGCAGAACTCCAAAATTGATGGATGGCGGGAGGATTGTGGAGGACCCAGAGAAGGACACATCTCAAAGAACCACTGTTACTCTACGAGGTGACTAACTCTCTCTTCTTTGAGTTAAACATAAAAGGACTTCTGTTGCACTTTGAAAGACCAACATATTTATTTATTACATGAGCTTTCGTGGGAGAAAATCTCATTTTGTCAGACACTTTGGAGATGAGGAAATTACAAAATGTGAGAAAATAAATACAGGGAAGTGTAAGTCATAGGATCAACTCAGACTGCTACAGCAAATCAGTGCGGTAGTTTTAGACTCAAACACTGGGGAACAGCATATAGAGAAAGATGAGCTAAAGTCACTTGTTGCAATGAGAAAAGAATCCATAGTCCTTATTTAGCATGGAAACAACACTGTCAATTTTGCATATGAATTCCAATTCTGTAGTTTCTCTTTGAAGCTTTGTCATTCTTTGAGCACAGCTATTAGTAAATCATCAATGGAGTGTAGGAAGATAGGAGTGTTCACTTACTGGCTTTTAAATGTTGTGGTTCCTGGTGTCAGATTTATTCTTTTGTGCAGAGACTTCTGTTTGTCCAGTGTATAAAGCAGAAGGCATTTCTGGCACATTATGGCATAAATCACATTGGTGGATGAGAAGGTCAATGAGCCCTTGATAGAGCAGCTGGTTTGATTAGGTCTTGTGATAGCGTTTTTTGTGCAGATATGCGGGCAAAGTTGGCAACAGGATTTGTTGCAGGGATATGTGCCTGCTTTAATGGTTCTGCTGTTTGGTCTGCTGTTGCTGGTGAGTATTTGCTTAAGGTTGCGGGGATGCTGTCTACAAGAATCACAGTGCTAACGTGTTGTGACAGATGTATCAATTCCAAAGCCTGAGTGTTTCTGTGCAAAGAGAGGAAGATCCGTCATCTCCCTGGTGATTTATATAAAATATACAGGCCATACTAAGGAGAATCAAAGAAACAAAAACAACTACTACTTGTGCTAGTGATGCACGTAAGAAAAGAATAACTGCTCACTCCAAAGCAGTGAATAAGGAACTGAGGGGGTTCACACATGCAGGCTAGATAGCTTTGAGTAAGACCAAGAGGTAGGGAGAGTGCATGTATGGGCTGAATGGAGACTGTATCTAAAATGTTCAAACAGAGGCATAGGGATGAATAAATGTACACCTGCAGTGGAGTACCGATACAGACACTACCTGAAGAAGGAGGGATGGATCTTCCATTTATCTATAGCAGTCCATGGCCAAAATTTAAGAATCAGTGTTGTCTCTTTCAAGTCTTAAACAGCCTTCCAGCCCAGATCATTGTTAACAGTTGCTTTCAATGTTCCACAAGCAAACACTCATTCTCCGTGAGGAAGGCTCAATGCTGATTCCACAATGAACAGTTTTGGGTCTTTTAGCCCTTACTGTGTTGCAAGAACAGAAACTTTCCAGCAAGAGTCTGTCCAATATCTTGTAGTCTCCCCTTTAACAAAACATTTGTTCTTCTTGTCAAATTCTTAGCACATAAACATTCATTTTTAGCAAGGTACAGGTGCAATGAAACTTAATTAACTAGCTGTTCAAATACAGATAATACTGGAACTTAGTAAACCTTTATTGCTTTCTTTCCTGAATGGCTGCACCATTTTCTTATACAATTCATTAACCCAACCGAAAGTCAATTAAACTCCACCTCTCCCTTAACTTGAAGTAAAACCACATGTTTCTGTATTGCTGAGGTCAGAGAGTACACAGAAGGTCCATGAATTTATTATTTCTTTCAATGAAGATGGAAAAAAAGGGCAAGAAACACTGATTCTGACCCTTAGACTAAAAGATAAGGTGACCTCCAGTGAACACACAAATTCCTGAAGTTAAGGGGAAATTGGAATGCTCTTTCTATTCCCAGCTTTATCAGCCCTGGAAACTTGGACATCTGTGATTAATAACTTTAAAAAAAAAATAACGAACCATGTCCATGCTAGTTGATGACTTGAAGCTTTCTGCTTCAGATTAACTATTTCCATATTGCATTGTAACGGTCTTAGTTTTTAAAGGTCAGAGGTCTACAGAGAACTTACTTCCCTACTTCTTCAGACAGCAAACTGGAATTCAATTGTTGCAGTCTCAGTACAATCTAAATATTCTTTAGCCAACATAACAATAATGCGCTGCTGCCAATTAACCCAGGAATCAGTTTGACTGGAAAAAGAAGCTGTCTAGACAGTCTTTTTTTTTTTTTTTTTTGCTATTTCCAATCAGTTATGAAATTTATTTGTGGCAATTTCAAGCACACTATTAAACAACTGGCCAGCATGCACAAACCCATCCTGTGTCAGTGAGGTACTAGAGTAGGAAGAGCTTGATCTCTTTTCCAAAGAAAGAAATCATGAAAAAGCTCAACAACCCCCCTCCCCAAAACTAAACTCAGCTTCACCGTACCAGGTCACCGGACAAGTGATATTGGGAAGGCATGAGAAAGGAGAACAGAGACATATTTTATTCACAGATGTGCATATACAGAGCAGCTGGTTTAACCTCTGACCTACAGTTAGTGTAAGAGGTACTCAATCTGCCATGTATGCAACCATTCAAAGTTTTAATAAGTGTCATAACTTTGTTTCTCTCCTGCTGAATTTTCTCTGAATACTTTTGCAGACCAATATTCTAATATATATCACACCACATTAAAATATTTTATATTTCAACAAGCATCTATAAAAAAGCATTTAGCATTTGAAGGATGACACAATAGCCATTTTTATTATGCTTGCAAAAGTGGAATTTGCCCATCACTCTTAGAGAGATAATTTCCCTTATCATGAAAATACTGTATAGTTTCCATGGAACTATTTTTTAAGGCAGCCCACAACAGACTGGAAACCGTTATTCAATATACAGAAGAAAGATATGCCAATCATCTACAGTGGTACAAATACTCCGACTATTCATCTCTAGTAAACTTTTAAGTCACGTACTCTACTGAAATATGCTCTGTGACATTTCCATATATCATAGCTGCCTCATGTTGTAAACCAAAATATCATTTTCTAATTGGAAGTCTAGAGTTCAATGCATCACTTATAGAACTGTTTATTAATATGAGAGAACAGCTCAGATTTTATGCCTTAATGCTCATTTTTAATGTCCTATCAGTAATTCTCATCATCCAAATCAGCATTGTTATCTAAGTACTAGCTAGCATATATACTGTACACATTGTAACCAGGCATGGCAAACTGTTCTGTAGGAATGGAAAACATTTTCACTTCTGATCTTTGGTTAAAATGTACTTCCATTTCTAAAATAGACTATAATGAAATGAACGGTGCTGGATTAAGAACCTCAGGAAAAAAAACTATCAACAGAAAAAACAGTGCACAGACTATGCCAGTTGAAGTCCATCCTTTTTTCTCCTCCCACCTCACCAACCCAAACCACCTCTGCAAATAATACTTCTAAGAATAAGAGATAAGTTCAGCCCTCAAACACCATTTTACACCTAATTCTTTGCTAATCAGTTACTGTAATACTAAATGTGGGTTTTGTCATGTGGACATCTGTACACTAGGAAACAAACTGAGACAAACAGATCAAACATAGTGAGTCATCAAATGTAATGACCTGGATCACATTGATATTGATTATATTTGGAATACTGACATTGAAGATACTGAACAGCTCCTATTAAAAGAGAGGAGATATCTTACAGGTCTTCAAACAACATGCTGAGAATTTTTAATATCAACTATCAGTAAAGACAGAGAAAGAAAAAGAGGACTGTTTCTTTTCACCTTTTCAGAGGTCCAGTATGAAATCCTTTCTGATGATGTACAGTCCCAACCACTAAAATATGTACAATATGTCACAAAAAAATTCCCTCATGACAAACCTGTGACTGAATTAGTCAAAAAGTAGATTGCTTACATGTATTTCATGAATCCAACTTCAGAGTCTACTTTTACTAGGAACTTTGGAAAAGAAACTGGTATCGTTCTCTTCACTCTCTTCATGAACCCCCAGTAATGATTTGCAGGATTGGACAACAGTTTGCAAAGATATTTCAAAACCATAAACAAGGGAAATCTGTGTGGTGCACAACAATGCTCTACGTCTGAATAAAATGAATTAGTGGCACTGGTCTGAAGGGTCTAAAGCACTAGTAACCTGCATCCTTTCAGGATCTCTCAGGTTATTTGTTCTTCAGGGTCTCTCCCCATCCTCTCAAAGCAGTGGGAATTCAGGTCCTGCATCTAAGCTTTTTAAAATCACACACTCAGAGGCAGTTTTCAACATATGATTGTCAACAATCAGGATTCAAACACTGACACATTTTAGAGGCAGATGCTCTCCCTGCATCAATGCCTGCTGGATAGTTTTACATGCTAACAGAGACCTTTTTTTAAAAGCATGAAAAAATTAGTGTCGTCCCAGGCCACTTTCCTAAATGAACAGAAAGGGTTCTGTTTCTTCTTCCTGGAATTTAGACCACAGGGCTATAGAAAACCAAATCCAAAACCCTGCATACAACTGACTGCTACGCAGTTTTATAGGAAGGTAGAGCAAGTCACTACAGCATTTTATTCAACTCTTGGCCCCTAGTGATCAAATTTACTCTTATTTAAGGTCTGATGATTTTTATTTTATTTTGGTAAACAGGAAACAAGCACATTGTGTAGTATGATTATGAAAGCTGGTTTTGCTAATTAAATTAATATGCAGTATTTGCCAAACCACCATGCTTTCAATAATACAAATAGTGATTCTCACATTTTTCCTTCAGTGTAGCCCACATTTTAATTAGTACTCAAGCAGTATCTTGTACTCACATCAAGGAGTCTTCTAGACTACCTGCCACCTCCCATTCAAAAACACCCAGATCGCTGCCTCTAACACATTGTTCCTCTGATTACTATCAATTTCTGTCTAAGTCTTTGGTGAATTTTAATTAAATGGAGTGGTTTCAATCAAGGTGTAGCAAATAACATGCGACTTGTTAACCCTCTGTGGATCAAGAAAAAGTGCTCCAGCCACCAGAGTTTGGGTATCTCTGCTTAAAAGGAACATTCAACTGTGTTTCTACTATGAAAATAGACTAAAAAACAGCTGGTGTGTGCAAGTGTAAACAAAATTTGCCAGTCCTGCAAACAAAATTCTACATCCTAGAGAAGGTGTGGCCAAACTGCGGCTCTTGAGTGAAAAAGTGCGGCTCATGGAAGAAAGCCAGAGGAAAGCAGCCCCAGCCTAGGACTTTTAAATCTGCCACCCTGAGCACGCTCAGAGGGGAGACCCAGCTGGTGCCTAGCCACTGGAGCAGCCATATTGGATGCTCAGTGCGGCCAGGGCTTAAAGCAGAGGGAGTGAGCCCCAGCCTGTGTCTAGCTGCCACAGCGGCCAGAAGGGGTGACGCTAGCGCTGGGCACATGGGGCTCGTGCCCTGAGTCTCAGCACCAGTGCCCTGGGTCTCCTGAAGACTGGAGATCCGGCTGCTGCCGGCCCAATGCGGCCTCCCTCTGGGGCCCAAGGATCTGGGGTTTGGCTGCTGCCAGCCTGCCCAGGGCTGTCCCTTGGAAGGGCGGGGCCCAGGGCCAATCAGCCTATGTGGGCCTCCCCCCTGGCCTGTCCATCCCGGTGGTGGGGCGGGCTGGCGTGTGGCCGGGGCCCTGCGGAGCTCTGGCTAGACACCCACCCCGCCCCCTGGGCCAGAACGCCGCTGCAGAGCCCAGCAAACAGTGGGGCCTGGGGTAAAAGCCCTGCCCGCGTGGACAGCCCTGGCCCCACTCCCCCTGGCCCTGCTCCCGGCCTAGCCCCAAACCTATTTTGGGGGCAGCAATGCCCCTGGTGGCCAGTAAGGGGGCCAGCCTGGGGGTTAGGCAGGGGGTTGAAGAGGGCAGGGAGAAGTGGCGGCATGGTCAGGGTGGGCAGGAAGAAGCTAAGTTTTTAGTGTATAGGTAGGCCTTGTTTTCATTGTAACCTTAAGTAATTATTAGACTCTGACATTAGTATGACCAATAGTTGCCTTCTTTTTAAGATAAAATTAAAGTGTGCAATGAATTTTAAATTCAGTAATTTTGGAGTAGGTAAAATATGGCTATATGCCTCAGTGTGGCTCTTGAAGGTTTAAGAATCAACTTGTGTGGGTCTTGTGTTCCACAAGTTTGGCCACCCCTGTCCTAGTCGAGTTGGGTTCTTTCCTTTTTGTGCCTCATGTCCAGTAACTAAGGTTCCATGGGGAAAATTAAGTCTTAAGTTTCTGGCTTTCATTGTGTTCCAGTCGGTTCCTTCAGACACGTCACATGTTCTAGATCAAGATATTTCATTTATGTAAGTCTGCTATGAATAATGGATGTCCTGTGATATAACTGGTGGAATGTAGTGTACAGTTTTGTTAGCGATGCTCAGGTAGTAACCGAAACCAGTTCATGAGGAAAGAATGAATCACTAAACAGTTCTACAAAACAAGCAAGAAGTCCTGTGGCACTTAAAGACTAACAAATTTATTTATTGCATGAGCTTTTGTGGGAGAAAATCCCACTTTGTCAGATACTTGGAAGATGGGGAAACTTACACAATGTATATACACAGAGGGAGCAGATGTGAATTCAGAAAGGTGATTTTTATTTTATTTAACATTCACAGTAGAACTGCCCTTTTTAAAAGACAGAGTTTTCTGAAGAGCTACCTTATTTTCCCCTTCCCCCTTCCCCAAGAACTACCTCGTTTTGGGGCACTCTGTTGCCTCAAAAATCTGGGGTTTTTTTTTGGTTGTTTTTCACAAATAAGAGCTTTCACATCAAAACTTAAAATGCTGTACCTTTTGATATAAGACAGCTATCCAGATGCAATTTCTAATCGTGAAATTTCAAGAATATCAAGAACTGTACTTCAAAAAGAACGCAAAATAAAAACGTTCTCAAATCCTGTATTTTTTTTAACAGCTTTCTTTCATTAAACTGGATTCCTTACACAAGATCTAAACCTAAACATACTTAAAGATTTTAGACTTTCAGCATGACTAGTTCCCAGATACTTTCCAAGAGACACTACAGGGTTCATAGGTTCCAACGTCAGAAGGGACCAGCGTGAGCATCTAGTCTGATCACCTGTATAAACAAAACAGAGAACATTCCCCAAACAATTCCTAGACCATATATTTTACAAAACAATCTACTCTTGATTTAAAAATGGTCAGTGATGGAGAATCCACCACAATTCTTTGTAAATTGTTCCAATGATTAATTACCCTCATTGCAAAATGTGTGACTTATTTCCAGTCTGAATCTCTCTGCCTTTGGAAGGTGTTATAACTTCTCTCTGCTAGGCTGAGGACCCATTGTTAAATATTCATTCTGCACACAGACTTTTACAGGCTGTTATCAAGCCATCCCTTAGCCTTCTCTTTGTTGATTTAAACAGAAAGAGCTTGTCAAATCTATCAACATAAGGCATATTTTAAATCCTTTAGTAATTCTTGCACTTCTGCTCTAAACCCTCTTCAATTTATCAACATCTTCCTTGAATTGTGGGCATCAGACCTGGACTCAACATCTACCACTACTTTACCAGTGCCATATATAGAGGTGAACCCACTGTTTATGCATCCTTTTCATCACAGTGTCACTTCGGCTATGTCTACACCGTGTCTTTAAGTCGACTTAAGGGCTGTGAAACTGACCAGGCTCCAAGCTGCTTGGGCCTGTGCAGCAAGCCTCTGGCAGCCAGATGGGCTTCCTGCAGGCTCCTAGCCGCCAGCCTACAGAGGGGGGCTGAAAGCCCCATCTGGCTCCTAGCCCCTCTCCGCAGGTGGCCGGGCTGGCAGCGCAGCCGGGGTGGGGGGTGCCGGCACTCTTCCTGGCACCGGGGCGTGGGGATCAGCACCCCCCCACCCCTGGCTGCTTGTAAGCAGCCAGTGGAGATGCTGGCTCTTTGCATCCCTGGGTGAACAGAGGGGCTTGGAACCAGGTTGGGCTGCTAGTCCCTTTCTGGCCCCGCCACCTGCGGAGATGGGCTGGGGGGTGCCATCGCACTCCCAGCCCCTCTCCACAGGTGGTGGTGCCAGCAAAGAGGGGCTAGGGCCCTGATTTTGCTCCCACCCCTTTCCACGAGCAGCAGGGGGGCTTGGAGCTGGCTCCTGAGATTGGTCACTTGTCACCACCAGCAGGAAGCTCAGCTGCCTGGTCAATTTCACAGGAGGACTCCTGTGAAATTGACCAGGTGGCTGAGCTTCCTGCCGCGGTGACAAGTGAGCTGGTGCCCAATTCGGCCCCAGTTCACTTGTGACTGTGGGGAGGAGTGAGCTCCAAGCTCCCGTGCTGGTGGAAAGGGGGTGGGAGCATGATTGGGCTCCAAGCCCGTCTTTGCCTGCCCTACTGCCAGTAAAGAGGAGCTGAGCCCAGCTCCCAGCTCCTTCCCAGAGGGCAGAAGCCGGGTTGGGTCCCCATTCCGGATGGGACCCTGGAGCTAATTGAGCTCAGGGTACCCAATCTGGACTGGGGGTGGGGTAGTAGGAGGGGCAGCTTGGGTATGTCCACTCTAGGTCCATGCAGACACACCCTGCAGTCGACCTTGTTAAGTTGACTGCCAGGCCCCACCTCAGTGTAGACATAGCCATTAGGAGCTGCTGATGTTCAGCAAAGTAAGCACTAGGGTTCCCAAATCTTTTAGTGTCTCACTGCTTTCCAGGAGAGACTTCTCCATCTTATAACTATGGCCTACATTCTTTGTTCCGAGATGTGCTCATTTGTATTTCACTGTGTTGAAAAGAGTGGTTGCTCACCTGTGGTAACTCTGTTCTTCGAGATGTGTGTCCTGGGGCTGCTCCACCTTAGGTGTGATAGTGTCCCTGTGCTACTGAATGGAGTTTTCATAGCAGTTAGAGTCCCAAGCCATGCTTGTGCAGAAGGTGTCTCGTTTTGGCCCCAACGAGCCTTCAGTGTGCATACGGCTGTCTCCCCTCAGTTCCTTTTTGACACTCCAGGCAGCTGAAAGAGATCATAAGTAGGAAAGAGGGGAAGCAGGGAGGGTGGTGGAGCAGCTACAGGACACACATCTCGAAGAACAGAGTTACCACAGATGAGCAACCACTCTTTCTTCTTCGAGTGATGTCCTGTGGGTGCTCCACCTTAGGTGACTGTGTAGCAGTTCTCCATGGAAGGAGGAGGGTTTCCATGTATAGAGGAGATATCAGATAACTGATATCAGAAATCACAGAACAAAGAAACCAGTTGCTGAGCACTTCCATCTTTCTAATCACTCGATGAATGATTTGTTAATGACTGTTGTCAGGGATGTGGCTGGGACATCAAGACTTCAAAGAGAAACAGCTGAACTCGAATTAATATGCAAGCTAAATTCTGTGAAAGCAGGATCTAATTGAGACTATGGATTCTCTTCCCATTACAAAAGGTAATTTGACTTCAGGCTTCCCATGGTTTGAACCTAACAACTGCTTTGATTTGCTGTTACTGTATGACCTGATCCTATGTTTTACACTCCCTTGCATTTATTTTCATTCAATTCTGTAAGTTCACCCATCTTCAAAGCATCTGACGAAGTGGGATTTTCTCCAATGAAAGCTCATGCAAAAAATAAATCTGTTAGTCTTAAAGTGCCACACGACTCCTTGTTTTTTTTTGCTGGACTAGACTAACACGCCTATTCCTTTGGAAATTGACATGTATAGAGGAAAGTACTACCCTGCCCATCTGTGTGTCCTTGGCCTCATGCAAATCTAATGCATAACGTGATATGAACATATGTGGTATAGACCAAGTAGCTGCTCTACAGATATCCATAATGGGAATGTTATTGAGGAATGCTGTGGTGGAGGCCATGGCTCTGGTGGACTGTGAGCGGATGTTGGAAGGTAATGAGCAGTTCAATAATTCATAGCATAGATGAACGCAGTCTTTTATCCATTTGGACAGTCTTTGATTAGAAATGGACTTCCCCTTGAGGTGTTCTGCAAATGATATAAAAAGGTTGTTTGATTGTTGGAATTGTTTAGTCCTGTCTAGGTAATATGCAATGGCGTGTTTAAAATCTAGAGTATGGAGTGTGATGTGGTAGTGGTTTTCATATGGTTTTGGGTAAAAAGTAGGTAGGTGCATGGCCTGGTTGAGATGGAAGTCTGAAACAATTTTTGGTAGAAATTTGGGATCTGGCCGAAGGATTACTTTGTCCTTGTAGAACATTGTATATGGTGGGTCTGCTCTAAACGTGTTTATTTCACTAACTCTCCTTGCTGACGTGATTACAACGAGGAATGCCACCTTGAGCGACAGGTGGTACAGAGAACATGACATAGGCTCAAATGGCTGTTTCATCAAAGTCTTCAAGACTAAGTTTAAGTCCCATGGGATTGTAGTAGGACACATATTTGGATACAACCTTTGTAGGCCTGATAAAAAACGTCGCAGAATGGGATTATTTGAGATGTGAGTGTTGGAGACTGTGTTGCGGAAGGTGGCAATTGTGGCCAGATGCACCCTTATAGAGTTGTTCGATAGGTGCACTGACTTAAGTTCTAACAAACAGTCCAGTATCTGTGGAATGGATGAAGAAGTCAGGAGGATTTTATTGTTGTGGCATCAGTACTGAAATCTACGCCATTTTTGAGAATATGACTTTTGTGTGGCCGCCTTTCTGCTATTTAAAAGGATGTTGCATACCTGCTCAGAGCAATGTAGTTCTATGCTATGGAACCATTGAGGAACCAGGCCGTCATGTACAATTTCTGTATGTAGGGATGTTGTTGCGACAGATTCTGTTGATACGGGAGCCTCAGAGTATCCGGAAGGTGGAGTGGTTGCCATATAGACAGAGCAAGTAGATGAGGGTACTCGATCTGTCTTGGCCATGCTGGTGCTATTAGAATTATTGTGGCCCAGTCCTGGATTACCTTTTGCATCATTCTGTGTATGAGTGGAATTGGTGAAAAAGTGTATAGTAGGCCATTTGACCAACTTATGACAAAGGCATCTCCTAAGGACCATGGGTTGTTTCCTGCTCTCGAGCAGAAAAGCGGGCACTTTTTGTTGCTGACTGTGGCAAAAAGATCTACGCCTGGAGTGCTCCACTTTTGAAATATTTCCGTGAGTACTGTGTTGTGCAATTCCCACTTGTGAGCAAGAGGGAACCTTCCACTCAGTGAGTCTGCCATTAGGTTCTTGTCTCTGGGCAGGTACATGGCTGATAATGTCTCTGAGTGGTAAACGCAGCAGTTCCATAGTCTTATGGCCTCTGCACACAAAGAGGGCGACCTTGCGCCACCTTGTCGATTTATATAAAATATAGTTGCAGTGTTGTCCGTCATAGTAGTGACTACTTTTCCTCTTATTATGGACAGGAAATGGTGGCAGGTGTGACTTACTGCTCTCATTTCTAGAATATTTATGTACAATGATTTTGCAGATCTTGGCCATCTGCCCTGGATTTTATGTGTATCGGTATACGCTCCTCAGCCGGTAAGGGAAGCATCCGTTGTTATCATGAGTGTTCCTTGTGGCCTTGTAAAGGGAACTCCTCGTCTAAGGTTGGCTGGGACCTTCCACCACTCTAAAGATTTCTTGATAGTGGCTGGTGTGGTGAGCATCCTGTGTAGTGAATGGTGATGCGGTCTGTAAAGTTTTGCAAGCCGGGATTGCAATGACCTCATTCTGAGTCTTGCATATCATACCACAGAGGTGATGGCTGCCATGTGTCCTAGCAACTGAAGTATGGTCCTTGTTGTGACTGTTGGAGCCACCTGTATATACTCTACAAGATTTACAATGGTTGTAAAACTAGGCTTGGGCAGAATTGCTCTGCTGGATATTGCATCTAGGAACGCTCCTATGAACTCTATTATCTGTGACGGAACTAAAGTAGACTTTTCTATGTTTATTCTTAGACCTAGGCTTTGGAAGAGCGTCATGGTGAACCTTATAGCCGCTTCCGTGTTTGCAAATGTCCTTGCCATGATCAGGCAGTCATCCAGATATGGATAGATAGATATGCTGTGCATGCTTAGATAGGCCACGACTGCAGCTAGGACCTTGGAGAACACATGAGGGGTTGCTGAGAGTTCGAAGGGAAGGACTCTGTATTGGTAGTGATGTCCATCGACTATAATTCTCAGGAATTTCCTGTGGGAAGGATGAATAGAAATATGCATCTTTTAGGTCCAGGGCTGAGAACCAGTTACCCTGTTGTAGCATAGGTATAGTAGTGTTGAGTGTTATCATATTGAATCTCTCTTTTTTAATGTATTTACTTAAAGGTCTTAAATCTAATATTGGTCTCCATCCCCCTGTCCTCTTTTGGACAACAAAGTATTTTGAGTAAAACCCTCTTCTCTTGGAATGGTGATGCACTCTTTTAATCGCTCTGAGCTTTAACACTTGGGAGACCTCCTCCCTGAGGACTTGTATGTGAGCTGGGTCCCTAAAGAGGAACGGGGAGGGGTAGTGTAAGGAGGGGATTCTAATAAAGGGGATAGTAAGACCTTGTTTTACCATATCCAAGACCCACCTATCTGAGGTGATAGTAGCTCAATTATGTGACTGTTTTCTTAACTGGGATTCAAGGTCAGTAATGTTGTTATGTATGCTACTGTGTGGGCATACATTCTCAGACCTTTGACCAAGACATCAGAATTGTGCCTTTGGTGGAAGGGATTGGTTGCTTAGGGATGTCTGCATCTGATGTTTTCTCTTTACGAGCATTGTTGTGTTCTCTGTTGATGTTCACAGGTTCGAGGTTGGTATAGAGGTTGGTATTGTTGATTAAATCGACGTGGGTATTGGCTGAGCTTTGAATGGCTTCCTCCTATAGTTAGGGGCATATATGCCTACTGTTCTCAAGGTGACCCTGGAATCTTTCATTGAATGCAGTACCTGACCTGTTTTATCTGCAAAGAGCTGGTTGTTCTCAAAAGGTAAGTCCTTTATTTTATTTTGCAGATCACGGGGAAGTGCTGCTGTATGGATCCAGGATGCCCTTCTTAGGACGACAGGTGTAGCAATAATTCTGGCTGCCGCGTCCGCAGTATCCATTGAGGCTTGCAAGAAGGTTTGTGCCACACATTGACCTTCAGGAAGTATAGATCTGAACTGATCTTTTTTAGCTTCTGTAATATCAAGTGTTAACTTGGCTCACTTATCAAAAATGTTATGATGATAATTGGAGAGGGGAGCGAGGTAGTTTGCAACTCTCATAATAAGAGTGGGGGATGAGTATATTTTTCTCCCCAGAGTTTATCTATGCATTTCCAATTTCTATCTGATGGTGTAGATCTGAAAGTAGGATTTTTATTTCTTTGATTGGCCACATCGATGACTAGGGAATTTGGCAGCAGGTGCGTAAATAAGAATTCCATTCCTTTAGATGGGATGAAGTATTTTCTATCAGTGTGCTTATTAGTTGATGATATGGAGGCTGGTGTTTGCCAAATTACCCTGGCAGACTCCAATATTGCCTCGTCCATAGGGAGTGCTATCTTTGAAGAAGCTGTTGTGTTTAAAATCTTTAGCAGTGTGTGCTGCGATTCTGCCACCTTCTCCAAAGGTATCTCTAGCTCCTGGGCACCTCACCTAAATAGCTCATTAAACTGTCTGTGATCATCTGAATAAGTCGGTGTTAGTGGAGTAAGTGCTTCCTGTGCTGGAGATGTCTCTGGGGCTGATGGTTGTGATCGCATTGTGTCAATAGAAGCAGCCACTTCTGAATGCACAGGAGAGTGTGACAATTGGGTAGACACAGAAAAAAACCCAATGAGTCGAGTTGCACTTAAAAGACTAACAGATTTATTTTTCGCATGAGCTTTCATGGGAGAAAACTTAGTTCACCCATCTTCGAAGCATCTGATCAAGTGGGATCTTCTCCCATGAAAGCTCATGCGAAAAATAAATCTGTTAGTCTTTAAGTGCCACACGACTCCTTGTTTGTGGTTTTTTGGTTTTCTTTTTTGTTTGTTTTGTTTTTTTTTCCTGGACTAGACTAACGCGGCTATCCCTTTGGAAACTGACTAGATACAGAAAGCCCATTATCATCCCTCTTAGAGTTAGCTTGCCTATCAGGTGACACAGAATGGTGCTGTGTATGCCTTCTGTTCTAGCCTCTGCTGTGCCTGTGATGTGAGTTGTAGGAGCAACACAGGTGATAGTGAGAGTGGTATGAACGGCTAGAATGGTGGCAGGGGGATCGCGATCTACTATAATGATAACGATGTGCTGTAGAAGATCTCTCGGAAAGAGAACAGTCATGGTGAGATGACAAGAGTGGAACATCTACTGCGAAGTCTAAATAAAGAGGCATTTGCAGAGTAACAGGAAGATAAATGGTGCTGCTTGCGTGACCTCTTTCTAGGTGGGGAGTGTGGCTGGTTCTGGTTCGAGCGATTGCTGCCCTCTGACCGGGGGGGGGGGGGGGGTCTGTTGTCTGGAGCTGTGAGTTGTCAGAGGCCATCAGTTCCGAAGACAGAGCCCTATCAGGAACGGGCTCTGTGCCCGGTGCCAAATGTTCTGTCGGCACTGATTGAGGGAGAACAGCTTGTAAAGAGTGAGTTGGAACTGGTGACTGAGAGCCACGAGGTGCCAACGAGCCTGTCTGAGGCAGCTGTTTGGCGTGGTCCCGTTTAGCGTCTTAGAGTGCCGGTTCTGTGTGGCAGCTGTAGCCCCCGAGGAACCTTTAGCCTCTTTTCTGGGCTTTTTTGATGGTGGTTTAGGCTCATCTGAACAGTGCTTCTTAGGTTCCAGAGGAGCCTTATCTAACAACTTTTGCCTGTTATGACTGTCATCTGAATGACTTGCACTCGGTTTGTCTGAGGCTGAGTCCGATGCTGGAGCCAGAGATTTGTCCATTAGCAAAACCTTGAACTGCAACTCCCTTTCACTGCGTGCTCTGGTACTTAAGTTGAGGTAATGAGTACATTTTTGAGGCAAATATGATTTGCCTAGACAGCAAATACAGTGAGAGTGGCCATCAGAGGCTGGCATCGCCTCATTACGTTTGCCACACCTCTTGAACCCGGGAGAAACTGACATATTGTGAATAGTCTTGTGCTTCTCTCATTTCTATCTTGGTCTCTCTCTCTCTCTTTTTTTTTTTTTTTTTTTTTTTTTTAAGGACTAAAGCAAGGTAATTCTGAGGAAAGGTAAGTGTAAGAATTGTCTTCTAATAACAGGTACTCCATGAGGGGAAAGTCAGAGAGCAAAGGATCCATTGCAAAGCCAGAGACGGTTGAAAAGGAACTGAGGGGAGACAGCCGTGTACGTGCTGAAGGCTTGTTGGGGCCAGCATGAGACACCTTCTGCACAAGCGCAGCTTGGGACTCTAACTGCTATGAAAACTCCGTTCAGCAATGCAGGGACGCTACTGCACCTAAGGTGGAGCACCTACAGGACATCACTCGAAGAAGAACATATATTGCTTGTGCTGTTTACCAAGCAATCTGGATGTTTCTGAATCAGTGACCTTGTCCCTTTCATTATTTAAAATTCCCCCCATTTTTGTGTCATCTGCAAACTTCAGCAGAGATGACTGTTTCTTCTAGCTTATGGATAAAAATCTCAAATAGGGCAGAAACAAGAACCAATCCCGACGGCTAATTTACAGTTACATTTTCAGCCCTATATGTTACCCAGTTTTAATCCACGTGTGTTACATTAATTTTACATTGTTCTAGTTTTTCAATCAAGATGTCGTGCTACCAAGTCAAATGCCTTACAGAAGTCTAAGTCTATTGCATCAAAAGTATTACCTTTATCAACCAAATTTGTAACCTCAACAAAAAATATTAGTTTGACAGGATGTGTCTTCCATAAACCCATTAATTATATTACTCTCCTTTTCTCTCTATTAATCTTATCACCTATCAGCTGTTCTACTATCTTTTCAGGATGAAAGTCAAGCTGACAAGCCTATTAGCTGGTCATCCTGTTCATCCTTTTAAAAATATTCGTATAATACTAGCTTTCCTCATGTTTTCTGGAACTTCCCCAGTGCTACACTATTTATTGAAAATAAACATTAACAGTCTAGCAAGCTCACCAGTCAGGTCTTTTAAAACTCTTGGATCCAAGTTATATGGCTCTGGGGATTTAAAAACATCTAATTTAGTTGTTTCTGTTTAACATCTTCCAAATATACTAGTGGAATAGAAAGAGCACTATAAGGCAGTGGTTCCCAACATTTTCTCTGCTGTGGCGCACCTTGCTACCTATAATTAATTGAGGCACACCACCATATATTTTCCAAATGAACTTATGAATATTCATGAGCCAATGAGCTAATCCAGAGCTCTTTGAGTAAATTTTCAAAAAATTTTGTGGCACACCTGCTCACACCCCTGTGTGCCATGACACACTGGCTGGGAAACACTGCTATAAGGATGTGTTGAAATTGTGTTGTGGATTTGTTCCCTAGAGATACAACAGAAAAAAAAACATTTCAGCCTCTTCTAAATTATTAACAACAATAATTCTACAATTTCCATCTAGGAATGGACCAATACCAGTGTCAAAATTCTTTTTGTTATTAATATAGTTTTTTAAAAACTCCTCCTTGTTCTTAACTCTGATGGCCACAGATTTCTCCTGTGGCTAGCCTTATCAAACCACTACAATTCCCAACTCCCTATTTACATTCATTACTTTCAACTTACCCTTTCTCCCAATTGTGTGTGTGTGCATGCACACATGTGCAAAATTTCTGATAGATGCTTTCACTTCTCCCTCTAAACCGAATCAGTTTTTTAATCAATGGCCTTTCCCCCCTCTATTTGTGGGTTTCTGGGGATCTAGTAAGGTGTTATTTAATAAATCCCAATTATCGTTCACATTTTTCTAACTAAATTCTTCCTCTCAACTTATTTGACTCAATTGTTTTAAGCTTTACCAATCTAGGCCTTTTAAAGCACTACACACGCACCCCCACCCCCTCTCTGAAAAATGAAAATTGAATGCATAAGCAATTTAATATATGTAAATTGTTACATTTGATAACTATCTAAAAAGAATCAGTAGTACAAATTGGTTGCTTCTCATTTATGTATTTGGAATTTAAATTTTTGGACAAGAGATCAACTGCATTTTTTTTCAAATTCAGCTACAAACTAATGATCTGGTTTATGAAATTTGAAGCTGCAAATGTGGTACTCTGAGACATAACTTAATATTTTTTTCTTTACACAAAGACAGATAGAGACACTTGATCGTTCTGCGTGTATGAGATATCTTATTACTCTTTTATCTAATAAATATATAGTGAGAAGCTCCATTCATTTCAAAAAGAGATGCGTGCAAAATCATGAGCGAACCAATCTTTCCAAAAAGCACCTGGGGCAGGAAAACAAATCCAATTTTACCGGCTAAGATTAGCTGGGGCTAATGAATATGTTTGAGACTAAGAAAACCTGAAAGTGTTGCAGGAAACAGTGCTAATAATTCAAGTACCTGTCTGATATTAAGTATGGTGCTAAGTCAGCACTGTGCCATTTGGAGATGCCACCTTCAGAAGAGAACAACAGATCCTCACCTATGGTTACTGAAGAGCAGGGGTATTTGGCCCCATATTCTAGATAAATTTTCTTTTGCAATTTTATCTCTGTGGTTGCACCCAGAGAAGATATTCTTCACCATTATCTAAGCCAGGGCTCAACAAACCCCATGTGCCAGGTTGCCACGGTGACTGGAGTTTGTAGTCTGGCTCCTAGCATCTGCGAAAATGAAGCAGAGGAGCACTTTCTGGCAACCAAAAATAAAGCTGCTAGCACCTAGCGGGGAGTCAGTTTGTCAAGCCCTGATCTAAGCGGTTTCACTGGGATGCTCTATGCTGTTAAACTGCTATGCACCAACCAAAGAGGTGGCTGCTTTCTTGGCATGAAAGTGCACTTTCTGGAAGGCAAATGGGAAATATTATTAATTTAAGGTTTTCATGCAACACAGCTATTCTAGTTTTATCATCAAAGCAGCTTTGTGGTTAATTTATATTCAACCACCATCGAGCACAAAGGTTTTTTAAATCTCTCCTTGCAAAGCTGTTTCTGCTGAGAAACAATTAGTTTCCTCTGAAAACAACTGTGCAGCACTAGAAATATAACCACAAGGCAATAGCTTGTCTTGATATATGCAGCATGACAGTCCAGAACAAGAAATTATAAGAACTACATCAATACAGACAAACATGGAAATGTCAAGAGGCAAGCAGGGAATGTTACATTAAGCAACAACTGGCCTAAAAGCAAGCCATGACTGATGAGCAGAGAAGGACAAGGAAAGAAACAAGAGACTGAACAGACCACTCAATTCAAACACTACAAAGTACATTGCAAGCACTGTGTACTCCATACCTACAAAAGTGAACAGAGCCTGCCTCAACAAGTCAAAGAAGGGAGATTAGAGAAATCTGTCCAAGGTTGCTTTCAGTACATAAAAACAAACAAGGAGTCTTGTGGCACTTAAAAGACTAAAAATTTTATTTGTTGCATGAGCTTTCATGGGAGAAAATCCCACTTTTTCTGACACATTTGCTCCCATGAAAGCTCACTGAATAAATAAATCTGTTAGTCTAGTTCAGTAAAACAAACAAGGAGTCCTGTGGCAGTTAAAGACTAACATGGCTACCCCTTTGGAACTTTTCAGCACACAACTGCAGATTTTACAACATCTTAACTTATCCCACCATAAGGCTACCTATGTGTCTAGAGGTTGCATGTAAGAGTAAGACTCAGAGAGTCAATATTCGACAGCAACGGAAGAGGTGTACTGGTAATAATTTTTATCAGGACTTCTTTAAAATCCAGGAGTTATATACCAGTGGAAGGAAATAAGCTATATCTGCCCTCATCCTACAGAGAAGAAAGCAAGTAAGAAACAAACCCAGACTGACTTCACAACAGTGAAGAACAAGAAGGCCAGATGCATAGGCATCTGCTGATACTGAGAAGAAGAGAATTAAATTCTTCAGCTTTTCATTAATGATTTGGAAAATAATACATTATCTACCAAATGTGTGCTAAACATGTGGACTAGATTTCAGGAGAGGACTGCATGTAGATTCAGTGGAGCATCTCCCTATACAGAATCTTGCTACAAAGTTCCACATTAAAAAAAGCTCCCTGTTGAGATCACTGGTGGAATCAAGGAAACACGTGATAGAGGAAATAGTAGGTAGATGTATACTGAAATCAGTAAGAATTAAAAGCTTGACAATGCAAGAGGCTTCTCAAAAGTTGCATCTCAGCTTTGCCAGAGGATTAATACACTCTCTATGAATGAAAAATCAGTTTCCATAATTTCTTCACAATTTGAAGCTCAGTGGAGAAGCTCACTGTCAATTCCTGGCATACTATACATATTATCTAAACAATAACTTCAAGTTTACACTTAGTCCATTTTGCATATAATATGTATATTTTTAAACACTGATTATTCCTGAGTGTTACCCTTCAGCATCGAGGAGGTGGAAATAAACCAGGCTGTTGAAAATCCCTAGAAATTAATCCTGAACGATTCATCAGACTATGAAATCAAGAACATACCAAGCAATAGAGATAGTTTTCATCCAGTGAGATAGTACAAAAGAGACTGGTGACATCATGAACACACACCCAGCAAAAAAAGGAGGAAACTGATGTCATAAGTCAAATAATATTTTGTCAGTAGTTAGGTCACTAAAATGATATTTGCTAGTGATGGAGAGAAGATGAAAATTTTAGCAACGCTGGCTTAAATTTAATTAACAAAATTTATGCAAGTCAGAACATATGGCGTGCTGGAGGAGTAAGGAATTAAAAACTGACTCTTCAAACCACTGATTTCTGACCAGGACAAATTACATATATTGCAAAGGAATAACATTGCCCTCCACCAGAAAAGGACAAGTAAGAAAGCTCAAAGAAAACATCTGCTTGAAACTAACTTTTACTTAGGGAAGGGAAATTGCAAAATTTAAAGCCAAAGATTACTTTGAGTCCTAGGTACAACACACAAAAGTCACTTCTTCATTCCTTGTAGGAAAGTATCTACAAATACAGGAGCAAAGAAATGACTCCTATCCTATAATTCCTTTGAAACCAGAATACATTAGGCTACATCCATTGTCAATTTCATTATTTCCAGTTCTCCCCACATATCTATGTTCTTAAATAGTGGTCAGTGTCCACTCTTAAACTTGTACTAGATATAGCATAGAATACAATTCAATATGTGGTGCAAGTCATTTTTCACTTTCAGATGAACCTAAGAATGCAAACAAATCCAACACTATTTTAAAACTGTTTTTCTTCCTGCTCACTTTTATTAAAAACAGAATTATTTGAGCAACAGCTGTGTAAACACACTGACCTTGAGGCAGAAATGCTGCCTTGAACTTGAAACAATGTCTTCATACTACTTGGTTCCAAGGTTATCACAATAAATTGCAATTTTTTCCTCTCAAATACTTCTCTCCTACTGCCTTCAGAAACAGTATGGTAGGTAGTTAGGAGAGTTTGGAAGAAAGATGAAGCCATTTAACAAGTAAGCAAAACTGGTCCCTCAAAATTATCCCACAAATCAATAAAAAAAATTTAATTTTTAATTGCCGTTTTTGGCATATCCAGCATTATAAAATAAACTTAACACCAAACCAAATAAAATAACATCCAAGAAAAAATATGCATTTACTATGGATATGCATTAATGTACTTTTTCACTCTGCTATGTGGATAATGGTCCCAAACCAATGTAGCTGATTTATTGTGGGTGATGAAAAAATAATCCCTTTTGCCCCTAAAATAACTGTATTAATAAGAGCTGCAATTGAACAGTAATTTTAATCAAAATAATTAGAAGGAATTCAGTTTCAATAGTTCCTGTCTTCAATCAGAAAAACATGCATCATTCTCAGTACAGGCAAACTGCCTCAGCAAATATTTCCAACTACTTTTAATAGTGCTTTAAAGTCAAGGTCAAGTAGTAGCTTTCAGTAAATCTGCAAAGCCCATTTATGAAAACAGAATGTAGTATGTGGCCACAGGAAAAGATAGGGAGAAAGGAGTAAGTAACTAAAGTACAATGATTCTGAGCAAATCAGACTCCACACATCCAGTGCCTGTAACTGGAGTGAGAAATTACTCTGTTTTATGTTGCCAGCATATATGAGAACACTATACCCTATGTAATTCATTATTGAAAGAGCAATCAGTATACATCTTTGCACAGTTCCAAGAAAAAAAAATGAACTTCCACTGAAAACTGAAAACAGAACCCCTGATTGCCATGTGTTTGGTCTTCCTGCAGGACACCTTTACTGATGGTCGTCTTTAGTATGAAAAAGCCCAAATCTTAAAGTTAAATGCTACATTTTGCTGCATGACTCATTTTCTATAGTTGTACCTCATGAATGGCTCAAAGCAAAGTCCATTTTCTGAGCAAAATCCCCTGCATCTTTCTTCACTGAATCATTTCCTGACCCCCCCTGCTGCCACAACTAAAAAATGACCAAAAAGAAATAAAGAGAAAGGAGACAAGAAGGGGTGGGGAGCTAAAACCCTGGAGATACTCCAGACAAAGAAGGCAAGGAAAAAGGGAAATGAAGAAAAGCAAGGGAAAAGAGCAACATAACTTTTTTCAAGCCTTAACGAACTGTACCAATCTTGTTCTTTAATTGGTAGTGTGTGTGATAAATTCACACTTGTGTGATGGCAAGCAATTGACATTCACTTTTTTAAAGCAACTGAGTTATTTGTCTTTCTGAGGAAGAAAGGGACCTGGGAAGGAATACACTTTCACTCCTTTTTTGGATTCTTGATAAAAGGTACATATTTTTATTAGTCAAGTCCCCTTACTCCGCAACCATGTGTGCTTGCCAAGAGCTGTACTGACCTCTGCCAAGAGGATCCTGTTAGAGCAACCTATGACAGAGACCCAGCCCTGTGAGGCATTAAGCACCATTTATAAAGCGCTTGGTATCCCTACCACCCACTGAAGTCAATTCACTAGAGAGATGAGTAGTCTCAGGACTGAACACTAGGACACAGAAGCTATAAACAACAGGAATATAAAGACACTTCAATTCTTAGCAACCCATAAAAGTCTTCCTATGATAATGTGTCTATGACTGACTCCTTTTCAAGCCATTATGCATACAAAAAATTAAAACAAAAAAGCAGACATCAAGTAAAACCTCCTATAGCTAGTAAGGAAGCCTTTCAACTTCTCTCCCTACCTCACCTTTACTACTGAATGCAGTAACTGACAGTGCAAATGTTGAAACTATGCTTTATAACCAGACTGCAGATATGAAACCTCATATTCTTTGGGTGAGTGAATTTAGTCAGAACAGATGGATTATGCTCCCCTTCCCATCTCCAGTAACAGGAAAAGGAAACAGGTCAAGCCTGGATGGACAAATTCCATCGATCATTACACCACCATGCAGTCAAACACTCAACTATGTTTATGAACTTGTTATTCACTCCCACGCCATAAAATGTGCACCTGGAGGAAGTTTTTTTCAGAACAAAAGTCCCTAATTTGTGCCCCTTTTGCAAACTGGCAATACACTTAACCAGCTATACCAAGAAATATAGCATACACAGTATGGAATAAAAAGCTACTGCATTCTGCCTTAATTTCCAATTTAACATGTTCAGTTTAAACTTACTCTGCTTGACGCTGTCCTTCAACCGCTGTGCAATGCTGTGAACTGCAAAACGCTCAATTCTAAGTATTTCTTTTAGACAATAAACTTTTGTTTTCTGAATGACGGATATGATACTAGATCAGGCTGCCTTTTCTACTGCTGGCAATAGCCTAAAATGCAGTCTCTACTGTGGAAGGATTACCAGGCTCCTGTTCTGTTTTATAATTGTTGTGAAGTCTTTTTGGTATTGGTTTCCTTTGGTATCTTGCTTTAAAAGTCAGAACCCACATCATCTAAACATGTGCATTTATAATATACAGCAATACCTCTGGACCTTGTCACCTTTCTCTCAGCAGCGAAACCAACATTATGCATTGGCAAAACTATTACTTTCCTTATTATGGAGCTGCTGCTGTCAGTCCTTGCTTCAGACTTCAACAAAGCTACAAGATGAATAATTTCATCCTCTCCCTGTGAACCCTTTAAAATCCAAAGAAAGACCAATCTCAAAATTAATAGGTTAGTCTGGGGAAGCTAAGTAGAATTTCTGTGACTAAACTGAGGTGTCTGGGGAAAGGGGTTCCTGAAATGACAAAATAAAGTTTACAGGTGTTCATCAGGGCTACTTTGCAAGAAACTACAAAGACTAAAAAACACCCTTCTTGGTGGGATTCATCTAGTGACCACCCACTTCGCTGGACCAGAAACAAGTTGATTAAAACAATGTTTCTCAACCTGTTTTTGGCTGGTGAACACCTAAAGGTATTAATTACTAAACATTCTTGGAAAAATCTGGTAACAAGGGCAAGAGATTTAAAATGCCTCAACTGCACCAAAGCTTCATGCAGCATGCCAACATCCACCACCATGCGCCTGCAAGTTTTGTAGCGGCTGGAGTATTAAATTCCACCCTTCTCTTCCTCAGGGAGGGGTCAGGGTGGGTCACAGAACACCGGAACTAAATCGGAGCACCACCAATGATCCACAGAAAACCGGCTGAGAAACACTGGACTAAAGTAATGTTAAAAACGTTAAGGATAAGATTTAAAGGAGTAAATTGAGTGGTACACTGGCAATGATGGGGGAGGGGAGAATGTGATGGCCTGACAAATGACTGCTACAGAGTTGAGCTTTCCTTAAACAATGTAAATCTCCAGCTCTTCTGGAAACAGGGCTTGACAAAACCTTGGATGAGGGGATTTAGCTGGGGGTTGGTCCTGCTTTCAACACAGGGTTGGACTAGATGACCTCCTGAGGTTCCTTTTTACTGTAAAGGATATGTAAAGGATATCTTTCCATCCAAACAACTTTGGGACAAAGCTTTTTGTAAATCAAAAGGTGTCTACTGTAGTTAAAGCTTGGGAGTGCCAAGTGACTGACAATTTAATTTGCTGGATTCCTATGGGCAGCAGGGATTGGAGACAGCATGCCTTTGGTCCTGTCAGCCACCACCAATCCCCTCTGCTAACTCCAGGATCCCCAATTCTGGTAACTTTAAGGTCCAGAAGAGGTACAAGGTATGGAATGAAGAAAGCATGGATGTTGCAGGGAAGGTAGGTTAAGCAGACAAGAGGCATGAAGATGCAGAATAGCAAGGGGAAAAGGGAGGATGAGGAATATTGGAGTGAGCACATAGCACAGCAGGAGCACTTCATAAGTTCTTCAGGCACAAAGAGGCACATGAGGACCCGACTGTGAGGTATGCTGGGGTTTTTCCACCATGGCTTTTCGGGAGCCTCCCACCTTTAATACCACCTAAACGTATCAGGGCCCCTCATTACTACCCCTGTTTCCTGAACACTTTGTTAGGTTTGTTGGCATACACCAAGTTTGACACTCATGAATGGCATAAAACCCAACTGAGCACAAAGTGAATGTAAGTTACTGCAAAAGCTTGTGGGTGTAAAAGGGAGTTGGGCTGCCCCTGACACCTCCCACACCAGATAAAGGCATACTACAGCTCACAAGCTATATGGGTTTGGGAGCCACCTGCCTAAACCTCTGCAGGATGGGGAACTGCCCATTCTTCAGTTCATGGGGAGACTGGTACATGTCCAGCAGAAGTACAATTTCCTAATGTTCCATGGAAAGGGCCACCAACTTCCAAAGCCCTAGGAGGGGAGGTGGCATAACTAGGGAGGCATCCACAGGTATTTTAAGGATTACAGGAAGTTGGGACTGGTGGCCATCTAAATGAACATGAACTTCTTATCTTTGATGTTTCGCATGTATTAAAAAGACTTATGTTTAAGTTATGTTAAATAAACTTTCAACCTTTCTGAAGTGTATGTGTCTAGAAATTCTAAAAATATCCCTGTGGAGATGAAAGCAGGGAAGGATGGATAAGGCTGCAGAGAATTCTCCCAGACAGACAGCTACAGAGCACACAGATGCATGCAATTCAGAGAGTATTTGTGTTGCATATTATTTTGACTGTGTTGGAGGAGCACATGCAAATGCACATAAAACTTTCAACTGTTTTTAAAAAGCTGCATGTATTTCAGAACTGGATCAGATCCAAAAATTACACTAAGCTATGAGTAACACTGTTTTCTCCCACTGTATTCTTTATACCCAATCCTCAGAGAGCATTATCTTCTTATGGCTGGATTTTCCCAACTATTACTCTGTAGTCAAACTATCTCAATTTATGGATATAGCAATTATTTTAATAAGATTGCCTATATTTATAAAGTGACGTGGGTGATCAAACAGGAAGGTAATTTGATCCAGATACATTATCTTCAGTGCAACTTGACAACCTGTGCATTCCACTGTATGTATAGGTAGCATGAAATGTGAAACTTTTCTTTACATACAAATTAGAGCCAATTGATCTCCCCTCTTAACCCAGCACACACATCTGTACAGGGGTAATGCACTTTAAGATTAGTAACTTATGGGCTTTGTACAACTGCACGAATAAGATTCAAATTAAGACTTTCCTTCACACTGCAATCACATCATAGCTAAATCTGGTTTCAACCAGATTCCTCTGTTCAGTCACTTGTCCTGTTGCAGAGATGAGAGAGATCATGAGAGTTCATTGCCTGATTTGTTTTTAGTAAAAAAAATTCCTAAATTCTGCACATTTTTGAAACTATCCAACATGCTCTGAACACATTTAACACACTCCCTAACACAAGCAAAACCATCCCTGGAAGTTGTAACTTTGTGGCAGCTGGAAAGACTAGAAATAATACGTTGCTATAGCTACTCTAGCTGACATCATTATTTGTAAATTACAGTGGATCATCCAAGCACTTCTGTTCTTGTATTAGCAAAGGGTACAGGAGCTGCTCATGAATATGCACAGCACAGACAGACATGAATTAACAATCAACAGGAGGAAAACTGTACACTGAAATAGCCATACTTACACAGATTGATGTAAAATGTCTTACTGGTTCAAGTTTTTTTTTTTTTACTCAGTATTTCAAAAGATGAGTGTAAAAGACAACTCAGAAGCAACACAAACGGGTCATTGCAAAGCAGAATCCCATAGCAAGAACTCAGCGGAGGAGGGTTACAAAGCAGCACAAGCCAAGATGATGGAGCAATCTGTCTTACAGGAAAGCAGCGTCTTAGCCAAGCGAATAGTGGTCCTTACTAGTTACCTGGAGAAGGTGTGGCATGAATGCTGGCCTCAAAGGAGTTTGCTGGCTGCTTTGGGTTAGAAACAGTAGGGAGTGGGGGAGGAAGAGGGAAGCAGGGTAGTTTGACGCATTTTAAATTCTGGAAATCTGAATAATTATCATCCCAGGAAGTCTGATTGTTCTGGCACCCCAGACTATCAAGGAGGAAGACAGTGAGAACATGATTCTGTGTAACAAGTACAGTAGCTAGATTGCCAACACACAGCTCCTAGCCCACACATCAGAGCAGTAACTGAAGAGCAGACACTCACTTTCCCTATCTTTCAGTGAAGCTTATGTTAAGTTAGCCTATTAACCCGACCCTTTGTCTTCTACTGCCCACAAAAAGCATGAGCTTCTGCTCCTCCTACCTGCTGTTCCAGTGTGTTTCTTTTATGGTTTTCTCTTAGCTTTCGGTTAATTCAAAACACAAAACCCAGCATGGCTGCTTGCTAACTGGCGTTATGTAGCTTAGCACATATCCTTGCCTCTTGCTGCTCGTTTCCAGAGTATGCATGCTGATTAATCACAGGAAAGCGAGTACATAGAACTTGAACCCAACCACGAACTACCTCCCTGCTAATTACTAATTGCTGTTCGCCACTGTTGGAATCCAAACTTTGATTTGCTGTAACAGTCTGATCTGATCCTATGATTAACACTGCTCTGCATTTATTTTCCTCCCACTCTGTAAGCTTCCCATTTTCAATCGTCTGAGGAAGTAGGACTTTCTCCCATGAAAGCTCATGTGATAAATAAATTTGTTAGTCTTTAAAAGTGCCACAGGACTCCCTGTTTGCTTTGCTGAACTAGACTAACACGGCTACCCCTTTGGAACTTACCTCAATTTGTAGCATAGCCATTCCAGAAACCTTCTAGGTTGCTACATTTGAGACACATCTGTGTTTTGTCTTTCAAATGTTTTGCATGAAAGTCTATTGTAGTTTTGGAGCTACAGTGATCACAACACAGTCATGGACAAGTACAGTAAGCAGGGATGAGTATAGCTTTCCTGGTACAAACATGAGTTTTCTCCATCCTAATTTAAGCAGTTCCCTTACTGTCTATCCTTAACCTCTTTGCACTCAGTCTCCCAATTACCAGTCAGAAGGCATCTCTTCCTGATAAGATTTGATTAACTTTCACCATCATTGATAACTTTTCCAAACTATTTGGAAACTTCAACTGATCTGTTGCTTCCACAATATTTCCAGCAGCTCTGTACCCAAACTGTTACCAGTGATTTTAAATTTAACAGTAATGATTAATAGACATTAGAAGATAAAGGCTTCCTTGGTCTAGCTGCAGCAGTACTACAAGATTTCAGCCAAAAATTTCAAATTAATTGCTACCAGGTGACAGTGCATATTAATATAGCAAAGGAAATGTTTCTCATTTCTACCGTTCCATTTTATAAATATAACTTCAATTACATTTTAATTAACCTTCTGCAAGAGCCTCCTATAGTTTCCAAATAATTTTTACAGGGTTCACACAAATGAATTTCATTTCTGCTCCATTAATATTATAGCCACTTAACATCATATTCTACACCTCAGGTTACTTGGGGGTGGGGAAAAAAGGCATACTGCAACTCCCACAATTTGAAAATATCACATAAAAATACCTATCTGCTTTATGCGGATTTGTACCTAGGTCAAGGATCCAATATTTGCAGTTGCCAGGCTGCCCGCTGCCACAGTAGGTAGGGTTTAAAGACTGAAGAGAATCCAGCGTATCAATCTGCTTAACACCGTTTGGCATGGTAAGCAGTTAGCTGTTCCAAGAGCTCTGGCTCAAAAACACCTAGTCGCCTGCACTTGAAGAAAGTCCTACACCCTCTGCTGAAAATGTTCACACAAACAATATGAAACAAAACAAAACAAAAAAATCAAAGTAATCAGATTTAGGACGCTCTGGTAGCTTTCATCTCTTTTAGCCCCATTGCACTATCTTCAGAACAGCTATTCTCTCTTCCAGGGGATGCTCTCCTCTGACTCACTTCTGAGCGCTACACCAGATTTTAAGCTTCACATGTGGGAATAGCCAGATGCAGTGGGTTACACTGTACCGTAAATACTCTATGTGATGCTCAAGCCAATTTTGCAAAACACTGTAAAACAGGTAATTTTCGTTTTCTTTCTGAGAAAGAGTTTAATTTAGTTTGTCAGTAAAACTCAGTGACTGGAACACACAATCAAACTAGAAAGCCTGAAAATTTTTTTAGTAGCACCCGGTTTTGTTTTCTTTGTTTTACAGAGATTTTACTCAAAGCAATATAGGAAAAGAATATATAGCTAACTAGACATTTTCTGATCCCCACAGGTGTTTAGTATTTGCCCACCCTTCACCCTGTTACCTAGCATACACAATCCACACTTAGGGACAAATTCTCATTTTGGATGAGTGCATGTACCTCCTATTCATTCTTATTGTGTGATTTCACAGATGTCTTCTAAAAGAGGTTTAGTTAAAAGTCAATTACAGAGTCAAAGTTCTGCAGTATGTAATTAGATTAGATTCAGTACTTTGTTCACTGATAATAACTTTGGGTATCTTCTCTAACCTATACATTTCTGTGCTCAATATTTCACTCTAGCACTTACCTATATTCTTTCCCATGTCCACCCTTATTACTAATTATTATTTTCACAGTGCTAAGGACTTTTCCAGGCACTTCACAGGGCAAACATATTTGTCTTGAAATTTTACAATGTGATTTTAAACTAGATGCAAATGAGGATAGACAACAGAAGACCAGGTATGTGGTAGAGAAGAATAAGGAGTAAAGTTATTGTCATTAACTCAATGAGTATGGAAACATCTCTCCAACTCAAATGAGTCATTAAGTTACCATGGAAATAGCAGTTCAATTCTTATTTCACAGCATCATAAAATAAATTAGCCTGATAGATAGTCAACAAGTGTTGCTGAAAACATTTCAGATGAGCCTGTGCAGGAAGAGACTTATGGAGGCAATGGTTCTGGCACTGGGGGAGTGTAGGGGCCAGGGTCTGATGTGATGAGATAATAGATACCATATATAAGTTGATGTACATTCATGAAGGGAGCACAAGACAGTCGCTGTAAGCTTACCATTAGCACTTAACACTGCTTGCACACATACACGGTAACAGAGCTTTAATATTAAAACGGCCGTATACATCAGGTTTACAATCAGTTTATTTTTCCATATACGTTTTTTCTTAAAAAGGTAATTGTTGAAATCTTAAAGCAGTGTTTCCCCCCTTCTTTGCTGCCTCATATTTATTACCTCAACCCTGAAGCTGAAAACCCCTCCCTCATTCATGGTGAATTCAACTGATCCATACACAGATCCTCTTCTTGCACAACAGGTGTAATTTTAGAGCTTCCATTAATTCTACTAATATGCAGAGATTTAAATTTACAGTATTGTATTGTTTATGTATTCATTGTTATATATGTTTGCTATTTATTCTAGATTTCCTAAGATAACAGTAAGGAAAAGGTTAACAATTTATTCCAACCTCCCCTCATAGTTTCTAAAAAAAACAAAACAAAACAAAAAAACCACAAAATCCATGCACACTAAAGGAAAGTTTCTTTGGCGACTACAAGGGAAGAAAGCCCTCAACTATTCTTTTTGTAAAGTACACACAGGAATACTCAAGTGAGATTTGGGGCGCAAGTTGATAGGTTTATTAGCTCTGCTATGAAGTAATGTAGTCTCAGGTTGGAAGTGAATTTTTAGTACAGATGTGCCTCAAAATTCTTATGTCCAATGTTACTACAAGCAGTATTGTAACTTTAATTGGAAACAGCTTTATTTTTTATTGGCAAAAGCATAGACACAAAGTCACTTAGAAATTTGTACAAACCACATAATTTGCAGTTTCCTATTGCAACACTTTTCTTTGTCTTTTTTAGTTTTTTGCTTTCGTCTCAACATAAAAGTCTGAGCAATAAACTGATCAAATGAAATGATCCTATGAAACACAAAGACGACAATTTGAGTAAAAAGAAGGGAGCAAAGAAACAAAACCAGACCATTTATGCTCCCAAAGTGTAAAGTACTATTAAAAAAACAAACAAATGGCCCCCAGTCATGTATACAGTGGATCATAACCTATTCCAGACAGTCTCACTGATTTCATGAGATTATAGCTGTCAGCAGAATCTAATTCTAAAGGACCTCAATACATATATGCAAAGGTAACATTTTACAGATTATGTTCAATACTGTATATAGAGAGTCATATAGCTGTTTGTAATATCCCTTCTAGGTCTTATTTATCAAGGCCAAGTCTATTCCAAGGACAATCTTCCTATCATAGATTTAACCCACAAGATGTTACCCAGGATCAAAAACTTGCAGCAGTGCAATTATATGAAAATTTGTGGGGCCAAAATTAAGATAAAGAACAGCTCTAAATTCACATTTAAAAAACATTCTCCTGTATGACTGACTGAGCTCTATTGTTTTTATTTTGTATTTGGTTTGGTTTTTACATTGCCTATTTGATATACCGGTATTTTTGCTGTGGAAGGGGGGCTCAGGCACAGATCTGACAAGAAGCCAGTGTGTTTTTGGGGGGCAGCTGGGACTTAGGTGGCAAAGAGTTTAGGATAGGAGCCAGGGGAATGCTGGAACTGGACAAAGATCATGGAGGAAAAAGGACTGTAAGCCAGTATGGTGGTGTTCACTGGAGGTCAGGATGGGGAAAAAGTACAGACTGAAGAAAATGGGACTGGGATGAGGAGCCAGGGCTGTTAAAGAGAAAATGGATTGTGGACAGGCTGGAAGGAATAGCACAGAAGGGGTCATTAATAATACCCCTGACAACTCACAAGGGTGTTGTCAAAATAACATTTTCATTAATATTTGTGGAGCACTCACACTGCAGTGATGAGCACCATAGAAATGGGAAACTAATAATTCCGTCTTCACAGCAGGGTTTGAACATAAAATCTGGGGCTACACAATGAACAATGAGAAAGCAAAATATCGAACAGCACAGGGAATCTTAATTTTGGCATTTCCTAATTTCTGACTGTTTGACTTTGGAAATTTAATAACGTTCTCTTAATGTAGAGCATGTGTGCATGTGTGCGTGAGATAAATACATCAATTTTGAAGACAGATTTAAATCCAATCTGGGTCTAATTCCCCGTAAATATCCCTTTATTAGCAGTACCACTTGGGGCCAGATTTTGACACCTCATTACCTCACTATGTAATAGTTCTATTTACCTCAGTGGGACTGACATGGAGAATGTACTGTTTATTGTGAATGAAGGTGGAAATATTCAGTCTTTTGTTTTTTGTTTAAAGCCACCCTAAAGCAAAAGACAAAAAACAGTAGGAGTGGAAGTTATTTTGTTTCACATTCTCCTGACTCTAGTTTAACAGAAGCATTGCCCCAATCTTCAAAACAGATCAACAAACTGCACTATAGGATAATCCTTGTAAAACACACAACAATTTGTGTCAACCGTTCAAAAGCCCAAACTTACGGTTAATCAAGATGTTGAAAGACTTTCAATGACAATAACAACCTGTTGAAGCTGTACCGAAATTTAATATTTTTACTAAATATCTATCTTTCTTCCTTTATTTCTGCATTTTGAATCATCTAAATGGGTAGACTGTTTAAAAAAAAAAAAAAAAGTGCCAAGCAAACCACCTCTTCCAAAGTCAGTGCAGCAGTCAAGCAACACCAGATGAACAGTCTGCATTTATGGGACTTTCCCCTTGTGACTCATACATTCAATTCACAGAACAGTTTATACATTTAGAAGTTATCACTAAAAATTATTAATAGAATTCCTATTGAAATGAAATGTGCTACTTCATTTTTATCAGCTAGAATCAAGATATTAATTTCAAGTTATATTAAAGGTGAATAATTTGCATCTAATTTTCAAGGATCTAAATACCCTGTTTTGAAGATGTTATTTTTCAAAGCTGTCCTAAAAACAGTTTCCTTATTTCAGTGTTTAAGTGTCAGACTTCCAATTCATGGTTTTGCATGAGGGAGCGGATAAATATTTAGAATTGTGCAATATCATACTGGCCAGTAGACCACACAGGCCTTAAGGCCAAATGATCAGACATTTAAAACTGTAATTATTAAGCTCTTGGGTTAAAAATTAATGTTACACAAAGAAGTAGGAATTTTATTTACAATATGCACTTCACATTAAAAGAAGCAAACAGTGCTAGCTTATAAACCCACAAAATTAATTCTTTGCTCCCAGCTCTGCCAATTCAGACTTTCCTCTCTAAAATCCCACAACCTAAGGTGGGAGCCAAGAGTACTTTGATAAACAAATTTAAGGTGGAGACTTTGAAGGTAACTTTAATGTTGATTAAAATAGAAATTATGAAAGGAGTCTTTTTTTTGGTGCTTTCCCTCTTTGTAGAATGTGCCTACAGTTTCACTACTTTGAGCACAGCTGTGTCCCCCTAGGATCTGGTTTCTTAAGCGCCATACACAAAGGTAGCCCTATTGAAAAAAACTCTGCTTTGCTCCTCTGCCTCACAGATAACACTATGCAGATTGCAAGTGCGGCATGAGTAGAACATTGCTTCTTTCGTATTCAGCACATTATTTCCTGTTCCTTCCTAATGGGATGGCCAGCTGAAAAGCAGCTTTCGCTGGGTAAAATTAGAAGCTGCATTTTGGGGAGAATGCTACAGATGTTGCTTCTTTGGGGTGTCCCCTGGCATTCTCATCCTTCCATGTACTAGAGAATATTTACACAGAAAGTCATTCACGCTCTCTAATGTTTTTTAAACTGGCTCAAAATGGGAAACAAAGTTACACTGAAAACTCATGGAAGGGAATTTTTTGTATGGTTCCCAGAAATTACTCCTAGCTGGATAATTTAGAAGTTTCCTCTAAACTTCTATTCATCCCAGGAACTGAAAATTTTTCCATAACTAAACTGGGAAGAAGAAAAACTGCTACTAAGTCACTAAACAA
Source organism: Podocnemis expansa (assembly GCA_007922195.1). NCBI lineage: Eukaryota > Metazoa > Chordata > Testudines > Podocnemididae > Podocnemis > Podocnemis expansa. Next base: position 27,719,080 of record ML682060.1, read on the forward strand.
TGCAGATTCTAACCAGAGATGCTAAAGACTGAAAACAGTTATTCTCATTTGGGTCACAGACTTGATGACTGACTAAACCTCTTCCATCTCTATGATCCTACAAGGCATGACAGAGGTGCTGCAAATGCCTGCAATAATATGGGCACAAACATGAAAGTGCAGTCCTTAGCAATGTTCTCTCTACTATATTGAAGATAATGATGAATGATTTATTTTCTGACTAATTTAGAATTGTAAAGCTAATCTATGTTGCAGAGTAGGAAATGAGCTTTTACACCATCTTCTAGGATGAAGTGGATTTTCAAAGATGTACTGAATGCTTCAACGTCCCTGTCTCGCATTTATCTGGATAAGGTTTGGGAAAACTCTGACTCCTAAGCATGGTTACCACTGAAGAATGCCAATTCAGCCTGAAGGATTCCAGCCACTGTCAGCAAAACCACAACAAAACCAACTTCAGATAATTCAAACACAGAAACTCTCTTGGACGCCTGCAAGGAATGCTGTTCTCATACATAACATTACTTAACAAGGGGGAAGGAAACAGACTTTACATGGGAGAGTGCCAAAAAAACCAGTTGTTCAAAGTGAGGAATACTTTGCCCTCTTAATGAAGTGCTGACCATTAATTTTTACCGTTAGTTGATGTCTACATACTGTTATCCAAAACATTCTTCATGAACTATTATACTTTTTTTAAATAAAGTTTGTTTGCAACAAATAAGTGGCAACATTTCTTTTAAAGATTTTTTTTTTAATCAAAACTCTTTAAGAGAAAAGGAATCAGTGTGTTAAAGAAAAAAACTGGATTAAGTATTGATTTTCCTTTGTGAATAAACCTGTAGAGGTCAACAGATTTGTAGTGTTACACTTTGGGGCATTATGGTGGTTACATTTTAACTGGAAATATACATGGTCACTGAGAAAAAGTAAAGAGTATGGCATACACATTCATAAAATGTTTTTAAAAAGTGAAGGCATGTTCTGGAGTTACAAACCTCTTCTGATGTTTTAGAAGGACAATGTAATCTAAATTGGTAATCAGAGAGCTTTACCAAAACAAAACAAAAACACAGACAAAAAACCTAAATACCCCTATCCCCAAAACCCCACAGACCCTTCAAAACTATTATTCCTATTTAGAGAGGAAGTTCAGTTTAAGGAAACATTTAAAAATCTCTATCTGACAGATGTGTGCCCTTGTATATAGACATCTTCCAATCCATGGCAGCTTGGGGAGAGAGAAGGAAAGATAAAAGCGTATTGGCTTTCTGGCACTACCTGTGGTGAGAGGGAGTAGGAGAGAGCTTGAAAATAATGACCAGCTCATCAGAAAAGCTCCAAATGTGCAAGCACTTCAAAGGTGTAACCAAACGTTCCACTACAGTGTTTTGGTTAAGCACTACATGTCCTGCTTCCCTTAGAAGATATTAGTCTTAAAATAACGAATTTAGACATAGAGCTCACAAAGTTGAAAAGTATTCATTGATATTGTTGATATTCACTACCTTAGTACTGCATATGATTGCTTCCTGCAGCATTTTATATTCTCTTTCTTCATAACTGGAAAAGTCCAATAGCAGCCAATCTAATTTTGTTTTGTTTTAAAAACTCCTTGAAACCTTATATAGACTAGAGAAGTATAGACTGATGTGCCTGAGTAAGTAAGGCACCGAAGCTCCTTTTTAGGACAGCAGTTAGAATTGAGGTATAAAATACCCAATAAATTAAGGGTTTGTCTACACTGGGGGAGGGATTGCAATTTGAGGTTAGGGTGTCAAGGTACAGAAGGCAAAGGCGAGTGATCACAGTAAAGTGTTTGCTCAGGGTCTCGCATCCTCACTGCTCACATTACTTCTTGAAATGCATTTCACTGTAGATAGTAGGTGCAGGGGTTTGTGAGGAGGAAGCCATTCTCTACCTACTCCCTCTCCTCTCAAAAAACCAAAAAGAGTCAGGAAAAAGCTTTCCTTTCCGTTTCTCTGCCACAGACACAAGAGAGAGAGACAGTGCTGCATGCAGAGAGGAGCTATCTTGCTATGGCATAGAGGACTGAAGAAACAGGAAAAGCAAGATTAGCATGGCTCTCTGGCTACATGAACCTAAATTCAAATTGTAGATTTTGACCTCAGTGCTATTGACCTCAGTGCTATGCCACTTGCAGGGGTGGTGCTATCAGGTTGAATTATAGCACCATTCAAATTCAATTTACTGCTCTGACACTGGAGACACAGGCTGCAGAAGGTCAAGCTAAGCAATATTATACTGAACTTGACTGTCAGTGCAGCCCAGGGGTAAGTAACCACAGAAACATGTCTGCTGATTTAGCTAATACCTTAGAAATGCAAAAATGACTAGTTTGGAAAAGAGTTTATACTGATGACAGCTCCTGTGATAACATCCTTTATCATGTAAACAGGACTATGCAAATCCCTTAATCTAGCAAATACTGTTTTGCCAAATAATCCTTGCTCTAACTAGAAGTTCATAATCTGCTGGTGCCAGTTTACAAAGAGTGATAGTTACCCTATAGAAATATCCCAATTCGGCAAGACAGCATTTTCCTTTCGTAGCTCCCACACCATGTTCTAGAACCTTACCTTTCATAACACAATATGCTTCTAACCTTGCTGTTCACCAAGACAATTTCAAAATACAAACCAATGTAATAAAGTCTTCCTAATTCTACAGACAAAAATAATTTTAAGGGAAGTGTGAACTCGCACCATTTATCCACAGGATGTTAACTCAAAAGCTTAATGATCACCATTTAAGGACCCATTTACACAACTTTAACAGTGACCCTAACATGTAACAGTATGATGTGACCATGTTTTTGGGTTAGATGTAAAAGAAAAAAAAACTTCCTCAAAACTCTGCTTCTCTGACTAACTCATCCAGCAACAGAAATGCTCTCATGGGATAAACTGGGTTATACAAGATTCTTCACAGAGTACAGAACTCAGAAAAGGAAAAGGACTTAGAAGCTATCATCAATGCCAATTTAAAATAGATTAACTACTTAGAAATATTAAAAATGCATCATTAGGGGAGCTGGAGTTTTAGTGGTCATCAACAAGACAGATCAAGGTTTTCACATGACTGCAAAAATACATACTTTTAAAAATCCTTCCAACTGCCTTTTCTGTTCTTCCTTTTGTTTCCATTTTACTTTCCTTTCACGCTGCTGGGTTTAGGTTTTTTCCTCCTCACCCCCCTCCTCTTTTTTTTTTTTTTTTTTTTTTTTTAAACACAGTTTCTTATCCAACAGTTTAAGTTTCCCATGTTACATATTTGTAAGTAACTACAGTTTATTGTTCACTGCAGTGTTGGCTCCTTCCTCTCTCTTCCCACAAAAAAAAAGCAAGGAGTCTTGTGGCACTTAAAGACTAACAGATTTATTTATCGCATGTGTTTTCATGGGAGAAAATCCCACTTCGTCAGACACTTTGAAGAGGGGGAATTTACAGAATGGGATGAAAATAAATGCAGGGGAGTGTAAGACATGAGATCAGGTCACACTGCAACAGCAAATCAGAGCATTTGTAAAGATTCGAACTCTGGGAAATAGGACATAGAGGAGGGTGAAGTCAAATTACCCGTTATAATTAGAAAAGAAACCTTAGGCACAATTTAGTCATGCTTTCACAAAATCTAATGTAATCTCTTCCCACAGGATTTCATTTTCTGATTTTGCCTCTCATCTGACTCTGCTAGTCTTTAAGTGCCACAGGACTCCTTGCTGGTTCTACCTAGTCTTCTTTTTCCAGTTTGATGAGCTGTAGCTCTCTACTTCCCCTTCTACTTCACTCTAGTCTAGTTGGTCAAACTTCTTAATGGTTATTTTCTTTTCCTGTATTAGTAACATATTTTCTTTCTTTCTATGCTATGTAACAGTTACAGGAGTTTCCTGCAATATTCTGGGCATCCCACATTGAATGAAGTTTAAGTAGTTTAGGAGTTCATTGTATTAAAAATGTAAATGTTTATGCATTAATGAGGGGTAATATAGAAGTTCTTTAGGAAGAAGACAGGGTTAATAAAAGACTGTTGAACAATGTATGGGACACAAATGACCTTTTGGGACAATGCAAGTGAAGTGGAATTCTTAGGAAATACTTGGGTGGACGGGATTGCAAACTTGTACGTAAGGACTTGGCCTTCAAAGCTTCATCTAGAGGAGAGATATTTTGTCTGCCAATGACCCGTTACATAAAGATAATTAAAAAAAACAAAAACAAATTGTGTAGGGAAATAACTGATTCAATAATGAGGGTTCTTGTTCTGAGCTGAAGGTGTGATGCGTTTCGAAAAATAGTGTGTGTGGACCAAAGGCCTGTTCACTGACCAGAACCCTTCTTGGAGCTAGAGTGATCTCTGGAAAGTTCCCTGGATTAAGTGAAGGGTATATTATTGTTTTAACGTGCCTTCTCTATAACGCTTTTCATTTTAAGAATAAATGTGCTTGCTTAGAAAGAGTTGAGTGATACATGATCTGAGTGGTAGCTAACTGTGGCAATTGCACTGTATACTGTCTTCTAAGAAAAGTAAAGCCAGCCATTCCAGGTTGCCTGACATTGCTAAGGTGTACAGTTTCAAAATACCCCAGAAAAAAGGCAGGGAGGGAATATGGTTGCAGTTGCTCTAACTGACATGCTTATCTTGAATTTGTTGCATTATTTGATGTCTTTTATTCAAGGACTGCAATATTGCTATACCGTATTTAGTCTACTGTACAACAACATATGGCAAGCTGATTTACAGGCCAAGGCCAGAAGATTTAAAATGCTTAGGTTACCAAGATCCAAAGAGGTAGCTGTGTTAGTCTAGTTCTGTGAAACAAGCAAGGAGTCCTTGGTTGTTTGGGTTCCAAGAGTAACTTAGTTTTATTCCAGAAGCCTTGGTTCCCAGGTCCCGTTCAAATCAGAATGACACACAAAACGATAATGCTTTTCCAACCTCCAAAAATAAATTACCATGACTGCCCTTTACAAAAAGGCCAGAGAGAGCATGTGTTTTCCTCTATCAAACTCTGAAGATTTTAGGAAGAGTCTACTTAAGACTAGGAAAGGTCACTCCAGCCTAATTCATTTATACAGTTGGTCTTTTCACAGTGAAAAGCCAACCTCACACTGATCGCTTCCCATATACACATTAATATATGAATTTAGCAATTGTTCTCAGTGCACCACCACCCAGTAATGCCAATGTACCTTCTATGAAAACAGTACTGTAATGAGGATGGAGTGTACTAAAGCAGGGAAATATTACTTAAATCAGAAGCAAGAATCATATACTGGAAAGCTGAAAGTAGCTCACTTTGGATGCTACCTGAAACCAAAACCACTTATGTTAAACAAGAGCACAAATTCTTTGATTAAAAAATTCCAATAGTGTTTATTGTAAAATGCTATGACATCATGTGGAGGCTCCAGTTTAATGTGAATAAAGATGGATCAGAGGGACTGTATTGCATGGCAAGCTGAAAGTATGTATGTAAACAGGTGAACCACTTTCAACAGCCTCTCTTTTGAGAATCTTTAGTTAATGTAGAATGCAGCACCCGGAGAGACTCTAGCACAGGGGATGATTAATACCGCAGGACTTCTGTCTTTAGTGCAATAAACTAAGAATATTTGTAGCAAACAAAACTTGATGGCTACAGCCTAGCCTATGTCTAAATCTAGCTGAACATTTTTCAGAAAATTGCCATGAGAGCAAAGCTAATTACATGCAAAATGTTAATTCCCTCAGGAAATCCTAAGTAGGTAGCCAGAGTTGCTGGTTTGTATCTTGTATCTCCACAGGATCAGCTGTGCAAATACATCTGTTCTGAAGCAGATACTCTTTATACCCCAATTTCCCTTTCAGCTAGTTTTTGGGGGGAGGGGGGACGCTGCTGTCTGAGACCAAAAGCATGTTTAAGAAAGAATATACCAAATACATTATTGGCAATTTCTTCTCTGTAGGCTGATTTGTCACCAACATAATAGTGCTTTGTTCATTTAACTTCCTACAAGGTAGGAAGATTTCATTGTCGCTATACAGGTTTCAGAAGCCAACTCTTGAACCGCATTTTAATACTTATCAACACGGACAATTATTTACCTACACACAGAGTTGACCAGTGGTGGTTTGGTTATGATGAAAATTACATCTCCCTCCCTTCCATCTCTCTGTTTAATCTAATCTATCTGGGAGGGGAAGATAGATGCAAATAGGAGACACCACATCTGCAGGCCCAAGAGAGTGGCTGAATGGTGGATTTGTCAAAGTACATATGTAGACAAATTCTAGTGCAATCTTTCATATGTTCAAAGATCTGTGATTTTTAGTTCCATTTTTCTACCACATCTTACATTTGAGAAAAATTTGAGAAACAGAAACAAGTAAAAAAAAAGTAATCCAATATTTTATTTTTGGGGAAAAAAAACTCTGCCAGAGAGAGAAAACTACCAAAAATGTTTTAATGGGAGCTAGTAAGATCCATGTAAGATGTGGTAGAAAAATGAAACTAAGATAAAACAATCCTCAGAGATATGAAAATTACACTAGGATTTGGCTACATACTCACTTTGACACATCCACTATTCAATCTCTCTCGCAGGTTTACAAATTTGGTGTTTCGTATTTGACATTCTCCAACATGCACTTTTTGACATATGTCTCATAATATCTTCCTGTACATTTCAGATAAGTTATTTCTCCTTATTCTTTCAATCCCTAAACCTTTGTCCAAGTCTTCTTTAGCCTTAATTATTTTAACCATTCTATCTACATCTTTCCTCACCATTCCAGTCTAAATAAAGTATTACTGCTGAAATCATCTTACTTTCTCCATTTTTACTTTTATTTGACACCCTGACTTGAATCCCCTATTATTGGCTTCCAGTTTTTACTTGTAGATTCATGTCCCTTCCCCTACATGCTGTCTTATGTGCTTTGCCTCAAAATGAACAATTCTTTTTTAGCTCTGTCACCACTGTGAAAGGCCTTGGCCAAATCTTGGTCATATTTTACACCTTGACTAAATCCATCCCTCCATCCATCCAAAGAAATCAGATCAAACGAGTCTTGATGTGACATTCAGGAGTTTGAGATTCTGTATTATGTTGCTTTATGAAACTGAACACAGAGTGAAAAAAAACAAGGAGCCATCTGGCACTTAAAGACTAACAGATTTATTTTTCGCACGAGCTTTTGTGGGAGAAAATCCCACTTCGCCAGATGCTTCGAAGAGGGGGAACTTACAGAATTGGATGCCACATGACTCCTTGGTGAGTTTTTTTTTTTTTTTTTTTTTGCTGGACTAGGCTAACATGGCTATCCCTTTGGAAATTGAACACAGAATGTCTTTCCTTGGGGGAAACAGGAGGAAGAGTTGGAAAGCATCACTACTTGTATTCAGGGAATCCTTCTACAAACAGATTAATGTCTCTCAGTTGGAGTATGAGGTAAAGCAAAAGTCAAAGCAAAATTCCTGCAACAAGAGGCTCCATAAACAGGAATTATTGACTTTTGCACCAACTATAAATCAGGCAAGTTTTGTCATGGATACTACCAGCTGCTTTGTACCCTGTAAGCATAGAATTTTTTGGAGTGCTGCAGAAGGGAGATAGCTGTTCAGCTTCTTTGGCCTTATCTTGTTTATGGTTCTTCTAAGGACTGCAGCTTTACACTGAATGAGGAGCAACTGAGGAGTGAGCTCAGAAGAGCAGTGTGATGTGCTGTCAACTACCTTTTCCACTGTGAACATGTTAAAGAAACCACACAGCTTTTAGCCTCAGATGATATTTATGCAGCCATCCATTCCTGAGTCAACAAAACACAAATGAATCATCACACTCATTTTATCAATGTTAAAGGGACAGTCAACTTGCAGGCTAATCAGTTAAATGTTTAAAAATAACCTCAGATATTCACCCTGCCCCACTCCTGAATCCCCCTGTCAATTTTTGTGGATTTACAATTACATTTTACCATTAAAAGAAATTTCTCCACTTATTTGTTGCGTGAAAGAAGCACACACATATGCAAGAGGAAATTGGGGAAAGTAAAACAGAAATGGGGAAAAGTGCTGTCAAATGCACAAAGCAAAGTCAGAGGAAGAGTCTTCCTCCCAATCATTGTTTTCTGTTACAACCGTACCTGCTTCTTGAGCATTAAATCCTTTTACAGAGTAATGTGATTTTGAAACTGAATTTAGAGTACGTTTTTTGTGCATTGGTTTGTGTTACTCATTTGTAAATAGCAGGTCCAACAGATTGAAATTCATGATATTTTTTAAAAAAACAAGTTTTAGTATCCAATGTTTGGGCATCAAGCTATGTTTTGGGGATCCCTGCATAGAGAACTTGAGTGAATGTCCACTATATGCATTAAATCTCCTTTACTTGCAATGTGATCCAGTCCCTTTCCCCATGATTAATAAAAAATGTGAGCTAAAAGCAAGAAATTCCTCTTGTAAGTTGAATTTCCTACACAGCATTACTGATGTTATAAATACTGAAAACTATTAACATGCTTAAGAAAAAAAAAAAAAGCCAACGACTGTACATCAGTGCAGAATACTTTCAAATCTCTAGTTTCAGTGTGTTGGTCATCCAGCATTCCCTAATAGACCCTGAACAAAATTTGACACTGTGATTTGTTTACTGCAGACTGACCACCATGGGTGTTTAGATTGGCAGCAAGCATCAGGCTTTCCTGAAATGAAACCATTTTACCTCTCAAATTACTATAGAGGTCAAGATTGTAGATAGTTAATTGAGAATTAAACCACAACTAACAAGATTTTTTAAATCTGATGGGCTGAAATCCCCTTGATAATATATATAGAGTGAGTAAGAGTGTGTGTGTGTGTTTTAAATACATGCAACACAGGAATTAGCTATGTACATTAGAAGGGAAAAGGCTTGCTGCATCAAACCCCTGAAGAACATTTTAGCTTTTGGGCATCCTATAATTTTCAAACTATCACATATAAGTAAGAAACCGCTGAGAGTGTTTTTCCGTGCTTCCTCAAAAGCCATGACTTCAGTGAAATGCTGGACTTGATCTCAGAAAAATATTCAAAATGAAGTTGTTTCCTAATTCAGTCTATGTCTAGGTTTTGAAGAGGAAGAAAGGTATTATGAAACTGAGGAGGAGGATCACCACCTGCATCTACAAAGATCCTGGGGGGGGGGGGGGGGAAGAAAACAAAGCTGATTTACTTGAAGTAAAGTCTTCCTATGTGTGTAGGCAAATCAAGTCAATAAAAATATGAAACCCAGAGCCATAAAAATCTGTTGATTCACTCAAATAACATAGAAGCTTTATTATACTACACAGGGAAGAAACACCCCCTACATTAAAAGAATACAATTAAGAGAGTCCTGCTGTGCATATCTATTATGATATGGTCTATGATCCCACGCTATATTTTCCACAGGACTCGTGCCTCATTCAGTGCAGACGGTGGATGGTGTTCTTTGAATGAGCAATTATTTAGTATTTCATTTCATCCTTGTTTAGTGTGAGGCCTGATGACTTATTTACTGCCAACCATTTAAACCTTGCCTTGAGGAAAAAGTTATGAGGATCAAGGGTTTTCCTATGCCGCTCATGATTATAGAATCTGTGTGTTTCACAGTATTCCTGAGGGGAGAGGGTGATATTATTCTTTTTTTCAGATGGCGAACTGAGGCACAGCTGTACTTTTTCTGAGGTCTCCTCTAATTTCAAGTGAAATCTGAAATACCTAGACCTGACCTTTGATAGCATTTAGCACTTTATAGCACTTTACATGTTCGAATCGTAGCCTCATTGACTTCCGTCGCAGATCTGATTTTTCAACACTTCTATAAATCAGACCACTGGTCTCACATCAGTCGCCCAGAAACAGGCGACCAGCTGACCACCTGTGAAAAGTCTGGTTCAGGCGACTTGCCCTACATCACATGGAACTCTGTGGCAAAGGTGATAGAATCCAATTTTCGAGGGTAGTCTAACTAAACTCATGCGGAGGACGTTAAACTAGCTTCAATGGGAGCAGGTGTCCAAATCCCACAAGTCAACATAAAAAAGGTGACCTTGACAGAGGGCTGCAAGTTGGGGAGAAATGGAAAATTAAAACAGTACCACCCAGGAGCAACAAGTGGGAAACCAGTGTGTGAGTGTGGGCAGGATCTGATCAACATCATAAATGTCTATATACAGATGAAAAGAGTATGGAACATAAATGGGAAGAACTAAAACTCCTAGTGTCATGATAGGCCTGAGAATGCCAAGCCATCTTGTAAAACACATGACCCAAATCTAACCTTTAAAGACATATAGAAAATTACAATGGTAGTGTTACAAGTACGCTAGGGCTTTCATGTGCCTGTCTATCATTAGTGGTTTCTTGATGATGTTTGCACATATCCTGTTAGAGGTTAGCAAGGTAAGTGAACTGTTTCCCTGTCTGTTACTATTGTTATATTGGAAGGGGTCAAAAGGGACCTTTGACGGACCAATGTAAAGTGCTCATTAATGGTGCTAATGCAGCTAATTACCTGTTGTGCCCAGGAGGTGAAGGTTTTACTTCAAAGGACAATATACATTATCATTCTCCACTTAAGAAAGTTCCTAGGAACTGTCATCAAAGCCCACATGAAGGAATGACCTGCAAATGCCCACTTTGCTACAACTATAAATGAAAGTTGGGAACATAATCCCTTTATCTCACATCTGTCCAAGCTTCTCAGGAAAAGTTTGGGCCACAGATCCCAGCCAGCAACCTCCTGGAAATCATCCTGCCAATTCCCATGCGAGAATTATAATTGACTCAACACTTGGATTATTTGGTCTATATTCCTTTAAACTACATTTCTAGTAACTGAAACCGTGAAACAAGGACTTAAATTCATCTAGGCACTGGATGCATGCCAAAGACCTGCAAACTCCAAATTCTTCAAGGACTTACCTTCTATGGACTCTAAATCAGTGGTTCCACAACTGGGGTCTGCAGACCCCTGGGGGGCTCCAGAGCTGCTTAAAGGGGTCTGTGGACAAGCTGGGAGCTGGGACCAGATGACGCCGGCTGTGGGAGCCAGGGGCCAGACAATGGCAGGAAGCTGTTCTGCCCCAGGCTGTGAGTTCTTAAAACTCCCTCAGCCCCCTAAGCACGTTCAGATCATGCTCAGGGAGTGAAGAGCAGCCTGTGGCATGGCTGCTCCCAACTCCAGCAGCCAGGAAAGGGGGCACTGGGTGGGGGAGTTGGGCTTGGGGACAGGCAGCTGGGGAAAGGATGCAGAGAGGGGGTCTGCCCGGGGAAGTGATGGAATCCAGTGGCAGGGAGGGAGATTAGAGAGGGGCTTGAGGTCACTCACACTGAACCCCACTAGTGCCCCACATGGCTGATGCTCCGCAGTGTGGGTGGACCCCGCTGTAGCCCTGCTAGATTCCTCCAGTGCTGCCCCCTCAACCCACTGTGATGTCATTCCATGCACCCAAGGGGCTGCAGATTTTTTTTTTTTTTTTTTGAAAAGGGGTCCTTAGCCTTCAAAAGGCTGGGAATCCCTGCTCTAAATCATTTGTATGTATGTGATCCACTTTGACCCTATAATATCTCTCATTTTGTTTCTTTTCTTTTTATATTAAACCTTTAGTTTTAGTTACTAAGGAATTGGCTGGCAGCATGATATTTTGGGTAAGATCCAAGTTTATACTGTTCTGTGTAATGTGGCTGACCCTTTGTGGTCAGGAGAAACCCTTCTGGGTAAAGAACTTGGAGTTTTAAGCAACTTCTCTCTTTACCAGACCCAGTGGCTGTATTGGGGACCAGGGACTGGAATACAGGAAAGAGGGCTGAGTATATTTTATGGTGGCTTCTTGACATCCAGTGTGGGGGATCAAAGCATTGTTTGAGACTGGTTGGGGAGTTTATCTCCAGGTAACTCACCAGTGCTGGGAAAATCTGTTCTCTTTTTCACAGCCTGCCCTGATCTTTGCACATTCACCTAGTATACAAGCTAAATTATTATTTAATTGGCAGAGAGACTTGGTGGGATAACTCTAATAATCAGAATATCAGTATAGTGGGATCTAGCTTGTTCAGAAAGGCATTCAGGGAAAAAAGGGAGTGTTTCATGATACTTCAAGAATGTACACACAAGTTTCAAGATCCAGAAAGAGGTGAAAGCAGGACCAATTGAATGTCTCTGGATAAGGATAAAAGGAGACTTAGACTACGGCAATGTCATGGTAGCAGTTTACTACGTACCATCTGATCAGGATGAGAAAGTGGATGAGGCACTCATAAAAACAGAAAGAAAAGTAGCCAGAACACGAAAGGTAATAGTAATGGGGGAATTTATCTACCCAGACATCTGTCGAGAGAGTAAATATGGCAAAATATAAAATGTCCAGTAAGTTCTTAGAATGTATTGGGGACAATTCCTTGTTTCAAAAGGAGGAGGAAACAATCAGATGACTAATCCATTTAGACTTGATTCTGACTAACAGGGAGAAATTGGTTGCCAAACTGAAGGTGAATGTTATCAAGAAGTGACAGATTTAATGATTTTAAGGAACAGCAGGAATGACAACAGCAGAATAAGAACAATGAACTTCCAAAAAAGCAGACATTAATAAACTCAGAGAATTGGTAGGTAAGATCCCATGGGATGAAAACAGAAAAGAAAAAATGTGATCAAGTGAATTGGCAGTTTCTCAAAGAGACAGTAATAAGGCACAACAGTAAACTAGTCTAACATGAAGGAAAGATGGGAAAAATAGTAAAGGCAACATGGCTCCATCAGGAGCTCTTTAGTGACATGAAAATCAAAAAAGAATCTTATGAAAACTGGAAAATGGACATATTACTAAGGAGAAGTACAAAAGAAGAGTGGAAGAATTTTTTCAGCTGCAGTGCCCGCTGACCCACACAACCTCCTTATATTGTCACGTACCCCATGGAAGGTTAAAAGAGGCCACGTGGGATGATGTACTGTCTCCCTATTACCACAGCATAGCAAGGTCATAGCAGAGGGTAAGGCGGGTGGGTACTGGAGTACAAATAGTGACCAGACATCTCAAAGAACCTCCTGTTCAAATGGTGGCCCATATGTATTCCAAACACAGTGAATAGGGAGCAGTGATCAGCTCAGAGGTGCAGTGAGGATGTGATGGATAAGGCCTGCTTTAGGATGACACAGTCTAAGGTGGCATCAGTGGCCACCCATTGGTCAATGGCATAATGCACTGTGAAGGTATGGAAAGATCGCCATGTTGCTGCCCAGTAAACCTCATGACAGAGGACATCTGCCCAGGGGGTGGAGGTGGCCACAAGCACCTGCATAGAGCGTTCCATGATTCTGCTGGGCAATGTTGCTTTGGAGCACACATAGCATTCTGTTAACGCATGCAGAGATCCAACTGGAAGTGTGTGCGAGGAGAGGGCCTGCTCTCAATCATTATGATGGCTATGAAGATGCATGGGAAGATGAAAGATGCACAAGTCCAAACCAAGTAAAAGGCCAGTCTCCTGCAGATATCCCGGGAGTGCAGAGTCCTGTATACGGGAGTGACATGGAATGTAGGATAGAAGACCAGGAGATAGATGGACTGACTGAGATAAAACTCTGAGACAATCTTTGGGAAGAACTTAGAATGAAAGCAAAGTGGGAATCTGTCCTTATGGTAAAATGTATACAGGAAGTCAGGCATCATGACTGCCAGTTAGCTGACCTGTTGAGGAAAGGGACCTTCATGGATAGGTGGGAAGGGAAAATGTGTACAGGCATTCAAATGCAGACTGGGTGAAGGCAGACAGTTTGAGGCTGAGATCCCAGGAGGGAGTGTGGATAACAACTGGAAGGAAGCAGCTCATCAGGCCCCTCAGGAAGTGGGTAAATATCAATTAGCTGTCTACGGGAGGCAGAAAGGGCTGAACGTCACTAGCTGGATGATGACTATGCTTCAGGAAGCAGTTTAGCACAATGGGCATAGAACCAGCTTTTGGAAACACACAAGGACCATCACTCAAAGAAGAAATAATGCCAAACCAGTTTTCTTTCTTTCACAGTGTTACTGGTCTAGTATGTAAACAATAGATAAGTCTTGATTGTCGTAAGAGGTTGCAAGCACTTTGGAGGAAAGAATTACAATTCAAAATTACCTTGATAAATTAGGGAATTGATCTGAAACCAACTAGATGAAATCCAACCAAGACATGTTTGAAATACTACTCTCAGGATGGACAAATGAAATGCAAAACTTCAAAATGGGGAATACTGATCAGCAATAGTATTGCAGAAAAGGGTTAAAGCTTACAGTGGATCACAAATGGATCACAAGTCAACAATTCAAAAAGAGCTATTATTATTCCAAGGTATATTAACAGAAGAGTTATATAAAGACATGGGAGGTAACTGTTGCACTCTTCTTGGCTATAATGAGGCCTCAGCTGGAGTACCGTGTCCAGTTGTGGGCACCACAGTTTAAGAAGGACATGGACAAGTTAGAAAGTGGCCAGGGGAGAGTACAAAAATGATAAAAGGCTTTGAAAACCTGGCCCATGAAGAAAGTTTAAAAACACTGGGCATATTTAGCCTTCAGAAATGATGATCAAGAGAGGAGGTCACTGATAACAGTCTTCAAATATGGTAAGGACTGTTATAAAAAGGAGTGTTTGTGCTCACTGATGGTACAACAAGATGTAATGTCTTATTTGCAGACAGCAAGAATTATGTTAAATAGGAAAAATTTTCTACGTGGATACAATAGTTCAATACTGGAATCACTTGCTAAGGGCGGTTGTAGATTCCCCATCACTGGCATTTTTAAGAACAGACAAGAGTAACACCTTACAGGTATGGTCCAAGTGTACTTGGTCCTGCCTCAGTATGGGGCACAGACTAAAGGTCTCTGCGTCCCTTCTAATCCTAAATTTCCATGATTATAAAATACTATCCTTTCTTTTTCTGCAATCCCCAATCTCATTCACTACAAACCTTTCAACTTCTGCTAAAAAAAATGGGCAACAGACTCCTTTCTTGCACAACCCTGATTTTCACTGAGCACCATCTATTCCATGAATTGTATGAAATATGGTCTCTGTGGAAAATATAGCATATAGTTATATAACTGAAGACTACATGCATAACATATATAGATCAGGCGATCTAGACTTTGAATTTTTTAAAAATTATTTAGGGTTTATTTTGTGTAATATATTTTCTCACTTTTTTCCTAAAGAAATTTAGGAGGGTGGAAGAGATGTAGACCTAGCTCTGCAGCCTGTACTATCATGAATAATCTCATTTATTAAACACAAATGTAGTTTCGTCTCTCCCTCACAGAGAATTCCTCTGAGTCTGGCTATAAGTGGTTCAATACTCCCCATATCACATAGTTTTCCTATTGCCCAATCCAGCCTGCCCTTTCTAACAAGAATTCTCTGCCTTCAAAGGCTCCCATAGCACCTAAGGAAACAGAATTTATAAATTCCATAAGTGCTGTGACAGTGAAATAATATTATTACAATTTTACGCTTCCAGTCAAAAGAAGAAATGCCTTAAGTGGAACCAAATATTTATCAATTTATTCAGTTTTATTCCGATGGCTGGTAGATCCCCCTACAGAGAGTACCACAGAACAAAATAGTTGAAGAAGCATCCGCCCAGAGAGACAAAATCTGGTTTTTTTGGTCACATCACCCAGTGTACACAAGTTCCTGTTACGCATGCTACACACCCAACTAAGTAACCCATAAGGCTTTTCAGCTACAAACAACCCTTTAGCTGTACAAGTGAATACACCAGGAAGAAAAAAAGACAAGAAAAGGAAAAAGGGAACAACTTCAAGGAGCTGGCTGGCAAATCAATAAAGTAGGAAAAAATAAAGTACTTTCCAATGGTAGAGTATACTATTTCAGACAATTTTTATCAGCAATTGATTTCTCAACAGTTCTAATGCTTATAATACAATCTGATTAATTTAGAAGCACTCTAGATTTTTACAGCAACTGTGAAGACGTACTTTGTGGCATAATTTACATTTTATTCTCTATTCCAAATCCTGAGGCTTAAAAGGCTTCTTTTAATGGGCAAACAGCTTTTTCCAACAAACCTATTTGCTTCTGAGTACAGCTTTTGTATATCAGTATAATTTGGGAGTAAAATCAATTGCCACCCTTCAAGAAGTCAAAAGGCCCAGCTATTCATTCCCAGACTGATATTACATACAAAAGCATCCTGTGAGGACTGCAGCACTGAACACCACGCCCACTTAGCCAGTAATACAACATGTAAAGATAATCCCTCTCTCTTCATGAAATATCACACTGACATTGAAAAAAACCTAGCTTTTCCAGAGCCCCAATACAATTAATGAACAGTTACAGACAGCCTTCAGTACTGCTCATGATTTCCTAAAAAGCATATCATTCATTTGGAAAGCCAAATCCTGCTCTTACATATAAAGGAATTTCCAAACAACTATGCACAAAAAATTGAAACCAGATCCAAATAGTTGGGGCAGAAGTCTAACAACTAGGTTCCTTGCCCAGCTATTTATAAAGCTAAACAACTAGACAAAGAAATAAGCCAAACCTTCCAAGACTCATAGCTCAATTTAAAATGCTGTGAAAGAAAAACTTAGTATTCTACATGGCTTACTGGCACTATGAGTGGCAAGAATTTTCACCATTTAGTTTTTTTGCAGCTGAAGTTAACCTTTACTCTCCATGCTAGTGAAGACTCTGTTCTCCTTTTAATTTGTTTTCCTTCTATATTTTCAAGGCACAGTTTAGCACAGTTATCAAGGCTTGCTCCAGCACAACAACCAGCTCAGTTTATTTTATGAGAACCTAACTTGTCTTAACGGCTTCCTAATCTCCTATTGCTTCTCCACTTCACACACAAAACAATGAGCTGCTTCAGTCTGGGTCCCCAAAGGCCTCGGCATGCACTGTACCTGTAAGCTTCTTAACCCAAAAAGTCTCTTCCTAGAAAAGATAAAAACCCAAAGGCATAGAATGAAAACCTTAAAAATCTTACCTTGCACAGCATTTTTTAAATAAAAAATATCAAGTGCTGTAATGAGACCAACAATTGGAATGTAAAAGAAGGTATCACTTACCTTTGTGGTTAAAGATACCCTCCATCTCCATGCTGCTTCGAGAGTGGGCAATGCAGAGCGACCCACAGGGAACTAGCCCTTCTGCAGCGGGGGATCGGTCTGTGGTTCGTACCAGACACCAGTCAGGCTTGTCATGTGGCCTCTCTAGAACCTCCACTGTCTGACCACGGCGGATTGTTAGCTCATTGCTGTTGCATGCCGTGAAGTCATGGATAACCACAGTCAACTCGCACCCACCAGACAACTGTGGAAAGAGAGAAAAACAAGATGAATGAGTGCTGTGCTGGAGATTTTTAATCACACACCTCTGTTTATTTAGGATTTCTGGCAAGATATATTTGTTGTCTTTGAAATTTATTATATGGCTAACTTTTCAGTTACTTTTTAACACCATATTCAAATGTATTACTTTGGAAGAAAATTTGTTGGTTTTGAAGATTCACTGCAAACTCCCAGGTCTCCTTCACCTCAGATTCATGGTCTGGAAAGATTCCAAGACTTATGAATGATATGGTAAAGCAGCTAAGCTTGCATTTGGAGGGGGTGGGGGGAATTTCCTCCCAAGGGTATCTTGAGAAAACTGAGGACAAAAAGCAGACTCACTGCTTCATGCAAGACAACAAGGGAAATCCTCTCTCATCTCCCACTAAAACCAGGCTCAGACGGAGCACCACAATTCTTAGCACAGTGACCAGACAAACATTCACAGCTAAAGCCCATAAAGGAATCTTAGCTGTCACTGCAGGTCTTTCGTGCTTTATTTAACCCTGGGTTTAGTGCAGAGACAACTAAAGCAAAGAGAAAAGGATTCTATTTTCCTACAGCAATGTGGAGCCAAGTCCTTCTGGGCTCATCTCAGGCCATCTTTCTAAGCCATAACTTCTGTGAAAGTAGGAGACAGGGGATTCGACAGTCAGCTCTTCTCCTCACCCGAGTGGTTTGAGGCTGTAGTCACTCAGGACACTGTGCACAGGTGTGTGGTGGGTAGGGGTGGCAGAAAGCCAAAGATAACACTATTAAATAAGGGGCCCTGTGACTCAGTGAAAATGAAGAGAAACTGCAACAGGGAACAAGAGGAAGACAAGCTGGCTGAGAAAAAGGAAGTTCAACACTTCTGCAACTGCTTACCACCTCCCCTACACCCCATCCCCTCAGGTTCCCCAGTCAAACACCTCAAATCCAGTCTCAATAGATGGGTCAAAATTTCACTAGAAACATTTCACATATCTTATCATTAAGGATTGTTGCACACTGGTTCTTAAAATGATCAACTATTTTAGGATCCTTTGTGATACAAGCCACCAAATAGCTGTATTTTTAGATTTATACCTCTCCTCTCCTGAACCCCACCCACCACCAAGACTTCAGCCTCATAGAGACAGGAATGTAAACTAGTGTTGGCAAAACTCAGCATGCCTCACTAGGTTTTTTCTAAGTGTTTCATGAAAATTATTTTGATCCAGCTTAATGATACTCTACTGCTTCGCTTCGTTTGATAGAACTTGAAAGCATGTAGATAAATACATTGAAGTTTCCTAGTTGCATCATGGTTTCCTTAACCACCTTTAACTTGATTTTACTTCTTAATAGTAATACTACAGCAGCAATATTCTACTTGGACTAATTTTTCTCCTGTTAGAATGCAATCAACTACAGTAGAACAGTTAAATGTTTCATCTGATCTGGTACACAACTCCAATAGTAGAGACCATCAGACATTTCAGACACATACTTTAGAGGGCTAAGTGTGCAATACCATGGGTAAATGTTTCCTCTGGTTTATAGTCTGATTCATAAAAACAGTTATTTACTTCTAGTTCATATCCTAGAAAGTGTAACTGCAGAGATTACTACACAAACATTTTATAAACTTGCTAACCTAATTTTGTTATAACTTTCTTTTTTATCCTGATACTAGCAAGTCCTGTATATTTTAGGCATAGACCCTAATACTCAGTTACATATCTGAACTACTATCTAAAAATCTATTTTCATTAAATTCATGGGGCTGAAATGCAAGATAGAATTTTTCTTCTTCATGTTAATGTTCTGTCACCAACTAAGAATCTGGAAAGTGTTCGCCAAGCAAATCATAACACAACAGAGACTAATTCCATCCTTCCTTCCCCATCTCTGCCGCATCCACAGTACATAACCCCTGACAGGCAGTCTGCAGAGTTTTCCCATGACCACTGCCTTCCAATCTTGTTAACTAATCCTGGTTTTGTGTGTGGGTGGAGTGATTTTTCTTGGGAGGGATACAGCAACCTTATGTTTCTCATAATTAAGGAAAGCACATCAGCCTGCACCCCCATGGGTTTTGGCCAGAAATTAATCACATGGCTTTTACTTTATCTCTTAAGACAGCCTCAAGTTCCTAAGTTATGAGGTGCACAGCTTCAAAACATGCTACCTTCTCCCTCATTTAAAATACCCCCCCCCCATCTTTGCCTTACATTAGCTTTTAGACCATCCACAGTTATGCCAAAGGGGAAAAAGTCAAGAGCCTTCTCTTGGTTTCTGGCACTGATTTATGTTATAGCCCTTTTCAAACTAAGTCTGAAACAATTGAAAACATGTGCATGCCTGAAGTGGTCTGAGAAAAAGTTCAGAGAGTCTGACTTCATAAGGTGTCAAATGCAGGGCTCCAAACTTTTCTCATGAAAAGCGCATTCTCTTTTCTCTATCACCCCAAGCATAGGTTAGTACCAAGTTTTGCCACTTTTGGAGACCATGCATCTTGTCAAGACCACTGATCAGAATACCCATACCTTTCTGTTTCAATATATGTTCCTTCTTCTCCCTCCTTTAATTAAATGAAAATAACAACTCATTTAATTTTCCCTAAAAACTTCAACTGGTGAGAGCCTCAGGACAGAAGACTATAACAAACAGAGATTGTGTGGATTATGTGGGAAATGACAAACAAAAATATTGGTTAGCTTTCCCCTTCATCTCAACTATTCAAGCACACTCATTACTACCCCACAGCCTGTGTGTTAGACTTCAAGGAGATGTCTGTACTGTAATTAATAGCCATGGTTGTCCCGTGATGTTTGATGTGGGCTTCTGGGACTTGAACTGTGGGGATATAAAATTTCAATGTAGATACTCAGCCTGGAGCCTGGGCTCTGGAATTCTCCCCCTTCCCAGAGCTGGGGTTCTAGTCAAAGTCTGAACTTTTACACTGCCGTTTTATAGCCCTGCTGCCCCAACCCCATTAGCCCAAGGCAGGTGACACAAGCCAGCTGCAGGTCTTTCACTGCAGTGAAGATATATACTCAGGCTACAACTTGCCAGTGCTGGCACATATCCAGTTCAGCACGACCCCTCTAGGTGAAAGTCATTGTGGTGTCTTTTCCACCATGGTCAATAACAGCAGAACTAAGTTCTACCCCCTCTATCCATCTCATCTGCAAACACTAGTCACTTATCATGGAAAATATAATTTTGAAAACATGAAAATATTTTCATCTTTCAACTGTCTATCCTTTGAGACAATAGCTATTCATTAACCCTACCACACCTTAATTGTTAGACGTTTTTCTTTTGAAATTGTTTTAGTCCTTTACTCTTCTTAACGCAACCTATCAATGCAGATGCATTTTAGCACTCCTTAAATGCAGTTGGAGTGCAAGGGGTGTCTGTGATAAAGAGCACAGTTCAAGCAGCTGGTGTTGGACAGCTTTGGCAAGAATCTCTAGGCAGGATGGAGAGAAGGAAAGAAGACGTGATGGGAAGTGGAGATTGATTTACACTGATGAGGAAATTAAGACTTTGGAAACGCCTAAATCTCAGTTTAAGTTTCACATGGGATTGTAAATACTTTGTGTAAATTCCTCCTTTTCTCTCAAGAAACCCCTTATGTAAAGTGCATTAGTAAGACTTGATAAAGTATATGATGAGGCTAAGTTTGAAACATGGGAGTTGTTGGAAAGACAAAGGCGAGATGAGAAATGGAAACTAGGCACGAGGAAGGAAGTTCTTTTCATTAACAAACCTATCATGGGACATATTAACATCTCTATGTCATACACAATTCACATTTTGGGCCTTTCTAAAAAAATAGTATTTACTGGTAGAAAAAATACCTCATCAAATAGGCCAAATATGCACCTTATGTACATCTGATGAATACTGTGAAGTTGCACCAAGAATGCATTTGACTTTTACTGCTGGAAACAATCACTACCATCAGACATAAACATGAGATGCCCTATTGAGAGGAACCGTACACATTTTCTAGCTGGACCACATCATTTCACATTAGGTTACATCTTAACATCACACATTTAAGATTTTATGAAAAAAGTAACTGTAGCACAGAAAGCACAAAAGGCAAGTCTGAACTACATTTAGGTGTTGGAATGAGTGGTCCAATACAGTAACCCATTTTGGTGCAGTATCCTCAGTGCAAAAATAGACGATTTACAATGTGGTAGGACAGACAGTCATTTGTGTTTTCAACTGGTCTTCCCTAAGACATGGGGTAAAAGCAGGAAGTTACAAAAACCTATGTGAAGATCAGTTATAGTTGATTCTCTTTTGCCAGTTCTGAGCAGGAGAAAAGGAAATTAAACATCACTAATGGAACCCCCCCCCATTTTTGATAACTAATACAGTAAATATTTTTGGCTGTCTCCCACTGCCTCACATCTAGTTTTCTTTCAAGAACTGCACACAAATTTAAAGATACTTGAAGATTAAAGCTAGCTTCCCATGGAGTGGATTCAACTGAGTGGACTGCAAAGAGCGAATACTTGAAAAGAAGGATTACAAGCAGTGCTGGATAAATGCAAGGGCTTTCGGGGCTGCTGCCCTGGGCCCTAGCCTGAAGGGTAGCCCCAGGCTGCAGCCCCTGCTGATCTGGCAACAATGCCGGTGGAGCTGGAGTGCTGGTAGGGGGGAGCGGGTGTCTCTGAGGACATAGCAGTCTGTGGTGTTCCCACTATGGGGCCAGCTGGTCTGTTACCCGGAGTGGGGCAAGTCAGCATGAGCCCGCTGTACTCCCAGGATGGGGCTTGCTGGTGCATGGGGTGGCCTCAAGTGGTGGCTCCCAAGACCTCACAGCAATGCCAGGACACAACGTTGGGACTCCCTGCAACTTAGGCTGGTGTGATGGCCTAACCTGCTGTGGGGCCTGGAGGTCTGCCACCCCACATGTTAGCTGGTCCTGCCCCGAGCTCTGAAGTGCAATAGCCATGCACTGGCCACCCTGCCCTGAAGGCGAACCACCTGGTTCAGGAGAGGGAGTGCAGTGGCCAGCTTCAGCCTCTGGCTCCCGGAGCATGGCCTATCCTACCCCAGGCCACTGTGACCCTTAATATGGCCATGACTAGTAAAGATTTTATTGAATGCCTACACCGTGTGGTCAATAGAACTCTAATCCTAGCACTCTACACTGAATTTCTTCCCCCCCCCCCCCAAATCCTCTCTTACCCCTTCCGTTTTCCATATGGTTGTTTGAAATAGCTTTTAATGTCACTGTCATCTTGGGCACCATAAGCGTGAGCAGCCTTGACATACCATGGCACAGTACAATCTCAAGGATACACTTAATTTCCTCTGCACTCAGACCAGTTAAAACGCATTGGGGACGTTTATGCCACCTAAACTTCCCATCCTGGAAATTAATAGAAGATATTTTTAGAGTGGTAGCAAAATTCTGTTTTAACCTTCATTTCAGCTATTAAGAACTTGTCCACATTTGAGAGAGTAATAGTTACCATGTCTCTTATTCAACTCAAACACACCGTCCATCTTCTATATAAAAGACAATTTATTGACAGGTGATACGAACTGAAGTTACCTTAGTAACTAAGTTCCAAAAAGGGTAGCTGTGTTAGTCTAGTTCAGCAAAATAAGCAAGGAGCCCTGTGGCACTTAAAGACTAACAAATTTATTTAAAATAATAATAATAAAATAATAAAAAAGCTCATGCAATAAATAAATTTGTTAGTCTTTAAGTGCCACAGGACTCCTTGTTTATCTTGGTAACCAAATAGTTAGACATCTGAGAGCCACTTTCTGGTCCTTGAAATGCACTAGTTTCTGAACTGCAACTCTTCTATCAATCACCCAGGTGTGGATGACATGTGGACAGCTTCTGCTTGTCCCATACCCCAATGCTCTCTTTTATCATGGACCCAACCCTCCCTTCTGCTCTATTTCTCTCTTGTATGTTGCCCCCTGCCTTCAGTAATGGGTCTGCTCTGGTAGCTGTCCTCAGGACACAGCTGACAGTCTGGTCCTGAGGAGAAAGGCAGCAATGAGAATGGGGACATCACTGAGCTAGGGTGAGGACACTGCAGGATGGGAAGAATGGTCAATGGTTGCTGCCTTTTTTATTTAGCAGCAAGAGTATCATCAGTTGAGGGGCTCCAGAGTGGAAGACATACTGGACAGAATGTTATTGGGAAACATTACCTGGCAAGGAGAAACAAAACATTCAGCAGAGGGATTGAGTAATTTGCCAAATATATGAGCCCCTTAAGAGCAGCTGATGCAACATGGTCCTAGTGAGGAAGCAAGGACACCTATTCAGGCTGGGCAGTATGGATGCACTCAGTTGTTCCTTCAATTACTTATTGCTATACTACCTAGTGATTTTCCTAATAGAAGCATGGCCTAAGATTACAGCAAAAGTATTGAGTCTGGGGGAAAAAAAAAAAAAAAAGGTTGAAATATTTTATATGATTTTAAGTTATTCTTACTTGCACACACCTTTTCAAAGATTGTATTAGCAAAACAAGGATATAGGAAAAAGAGCAATTCCTCTAAAATCCTCCGTTGAGTGTCCAAGTACACTCTTAGAGACACTCAAAGAATGGACAGCACTATGTCCACGGACCTGCCTACTGAAGTATGAGAGTCAGGGCCTTTAGACAGATCTTAAGGTGGAGGGTCTGGGGTTGCAACTGCAGCTCACTCCGTATGGGCAAGTCTACTCTGTAAAATTAAGTTGACCTAAGTTATGTCAACATACAGCTGCTAAGAAATCAAATTGGTTTAACCCATCTACACAACTCTCCTGGGGGGCGGGTGGGGGGACTGAGTCTACACAAGGACCACATGCACCAATTTAATTGCCTGTCTGGGGCACTGTGGGATGGTTTGTGGGAGGCTGAAACAGCTGATGTAATCAATGCAGTGCCTGCATTGACACTGTGTTCACCTATATACCTCACTTCAATCCTTATACTTCTTGCTGAGGTGGAGTTATTAAACTGGTATAATGAACAAGTTATATCAGTGGGACCTACATTTTAGTGTAGACGTTTACAGTGTTAGGGTGAAGTAAGGGAGCTTATGTCAACATAAATATATTGTATACCAGGCCTATGTTTGCAGGAATTTGCCATGCCCCTTCCTCTTATCTTCTCAATTTGTGATCATCTACCCTTCCTCAACCCCTTTCCCCAAAAGATTTTTCCACGGAGGGAAGGGAAGGTAGAATGGAGTTATCCTCCTGGGCCAATAATCTGAAATTAATACAGTCAGTCTGAAGAAGAGATGTGGATGCGGAAGAGCCAAATACGTGAAATGAAATTTTTGGTCTAGACAAAAACAGCTCAATTCCTGTCAAACAAATTTGTACGGTCATAGAGTGTGTAGCTTAGCAACCCAGAGTTAGCAGAGGCAGGCTCAAATAAGCAATTATATTCTCCCTAGCACAAACGCTTGTTATTAAACATCAAGGCAATACAGCATCCTAGGCCCACACACCTAAATAGGAACCACAGATGAAGGTTACTCACTTTTGTGCAGTAGCCAAGGTTTTTCGAGATGCATGTCCTTGACATGCTCCACTTTGGGGTGCTTGGCCCCACCCTGCACCATGGTCTGGATTTCTCCCCTAGCAAAGCTCCAGGGAGGGGGCCCGCGCACCAGCAGCGAACGTGGTAGTTTTGCACCACTACTGACACGCGTGCCTGCCCGCCTGTTCCTCAGTTCCCTCTCAGCTGCGAAGACCACAGACTCCTGGATCTCTGAAGCAGAGGTAAGGAGGGTGGGTAGTGGAGCATATCGGGGACATGCATCTTGAAGAACCTTGGCTACTGCACAAAGGTAAGCAACCTTCATTTCTTCATCGAGCAGTGTCCCCGACTGCTCCACTTCGGGTGACTTCTTAGCAGTTTTCCATAGAGGAGGTGGGAATTTCAGAGTCTGCTGGATTGACTGATTTTAACACTGCAGTGCCTGCCGATGCATTCATTTTATAATACCGTTCTATAGCATAATATTTTACAAACGTATCTGATGAAGCCCAAGTAGCAGCTTGACAAATGTCTTGAATGGGGACATTGCTCAAGAATGCTGATGATTTGGCTATTGATCTGCTTGAGTGTGCACGTATTGTCTCTGGTGGGTCTTTCCCAGAGATGAAGTATGCTGCTTGGATGCAACTAGAAATCCATTTGGATAGCTTTTGTTTGGATATAGGCTCCCCTTGTGAGCGTTCTATGGTAGAAACAAAGAGCTTGGGAGTTTTCCTGAAAGGATTAGTCCTTTCTAAATAGAATGCTAATGCTCTCCTAACGCCCAATGCGTGCAGTGCTTTCTGTTGTCGGTTATCATGTGGCTTGGGAAAAAAGCATGGAAAGTGAATGATCTGGTTTAAATGAAAGTCCGACGTAACCTTCGGAAGAAATTTGGGGTGTGGCTTTAATGAAACCTTGTCCTTATGGAAGACCGTGTAAGGCAGGTAAGCCATGAGTGCCGCCAGCTCGCCCACTCATCTCGCCAAAGTAATGGCAACTAAGAAAGTCACCTTCATGGACATATGTAACAATGAAGTCGTGGCAAGGGGTTCAAAAGGTGGCTTGGTTAGGGCCCTTAGGACCATTGAAAGTGCTATTGTGGGACTGGGGGCCTAATGTGAGGATACATGTTCTGAATTCCCGTCATGAAGCACTTAACTATAGGGTGAGCCAACAATGACAAGTTTTGGAATACTTCATGAAAGGTGGATAATCCTGCAAGGTGAACTCGAAGTTGCTGTTAGAAACACCAGTGTCTTTTAGGTCAATCAGATATTGGAGGACCACTGGAATAGAAGCTGTCACGGGGTCTGTGGCATTCTGGTGGCACCAGATGGAGAAGCAACACCACTTTTGAAGGTAGGTGAGTCTTGTTGCTGGTTTCCTACTGTTCAATAGTACTAACTTGACTGGATCTGAACACTGTTCCTCTATGTTAGTGGACCATCTAGGTTCCACGCTGTGAGATGGAGTCTGTCCAGCTGCATATGAAGCGTCTCTCCTCTGTTCTGTGATAGTCTGGCAGTAGAGGGAGATCCATTGGTGGTGTCGTGGACACTTGTAAGAGGTAAGGTTACCACATCTGTCTGGGCCAGGCCTGGGCTATCATTATGACCATTGCTCTGTCTCGATGGATTTTCCAAACTGTTTTGGCCAGTAAGGGTAGGGGGGAAATGCGTAGGTCAGTGTCCTGCCCCAATTCATGAGGAATGGGTTTCCGCTGGAGTGTCAGCCTATCCCCCCCCCCCCCTTCAGCAGTAATGAGGTTACTTTTTGTTTCTTTCTGTGGCAAAAAGGTCCAGTGTGGAGAAGCCCCGTCTTGTGAAAACACTGTTGATGATGTCTGTCTTTATTTCTCAGTCGTGGGCGTCCACGAACCTTCTGCTTAATATGTCTGCAGTTATGTTGTCCTTTCCTGGAAAGTATGTGGCCGAGATGTGAACATCATGGGCAATGCAGCATTCCCACAGCCTCATTGCTTCCAGGCACAGCGCACGGGTTTGGGCTCCTCCCTGGCGGTTTATGTAGAACATTGATGCTACATTGTCTAGACGGAGCTTGACCGTCTTCCCTGATATTAGTAGAAATAAAAAAAGAGACAGAGGTGTACCGCTTTGAGTTCCAATATGTTTATGTGCAAGTGCGTCTCCTGTGGGGACCACCTTCCTTGTGTGGTGGCCTGGTCTAAATGCGCTCCCCATCCTAGCATTGATGCATCTGTGGTCATGAGAACCATTGGTCTTTTGTCTGTAAATGGTGCCCCCGAAGGAGGTTCTCATGTTCTGTCCACCAGGACAGGGTATCCTTGACCAGTTTTGGGATCATCAACATCCAGTGTAGCTGAGGGCGGCATCTTCCCCTGAAAGTGTCTAAGAATCAGGACCGTAGAGGCTGCATGTGGAGCCTTGCATGTTGAACTAAGCAAGTTGTAGCAGCCACATGACTCCATAGCTGCGTGCCTGTTCTGACTGAACGTATAGAGGAGTTCTGGAAAATCTGTGCCATGTTCCTGATAGCCTCATATCTCTCCTGTGGAAGGTAAGCTTTTTCAGTTATGGAATTGATACGTGCCCCTATGAAGTTTATCTTCTGTGAGAGAGAGAGAAATGATTTCTTGTAATTTATTGTGAGGACCAACTCTAAAAACAAGGACTCCGCACTCTTTATTGCCAATAGTGCATCCCGGTATCAAGGTGCTTGTATGAAGAAATCGTCCAGATAACAGAAGATCATGATACCTTTCCTCTGCAGTTGAGCAGCCACTACCGCTATCGCCTTTGAAAAAACTCTTGGTGCCGTGCAAAGGCTAAAAGGGAGTACAGTATATTGGTATGGTTTGTGTAGAAACCGGAACCTTAGGTATTTTCTGTGCCCTGGGTGTACTGGTACATGGAAAAAGGCATCCTTCAAGTTGAGGGAAGCCAACCAGTCCCCTTGTTTCAGAGCAGGAAGTATTGTTGCTAGTGATATCATTTTGAATTTGGTGGTAAGCATGAATTTGTTGAGACCGTGAAGATCTAGAATAGGTCTCCACCCCATCTTCTTCTGTGTAAGAAAATAATGGGAGTAAAACCCCGTGCCCTTGTATTGTCTCAGTATCTCCTCTATGGCCTCCAACTGGATGAGACTGTCTATCTTCTGTTGAAGGAGCTGTACATGAGAGGTGCTCCTGAAAAGGGATGGGGAGGTGGGTTGGTGAATGGGTTTTGTACGAAAGGGGATAACATAACCTCTGGTGATTACTTCTATAACCTACTTGTCGGAGGTTATGGTCTTCCATAGATGTAGGAATGGAAGAAATTGGTACTGGAAAAACCCTGATGTTTTGGGAATAACATCCTGCTTCACTGCGGGGTGGTCGGGGAAACCCTTGACCAGACTGTCAAAAGTGCTGCTTAGAGACATTTGTTTGTGAAACCGATGACAGCTGGTTGTTTTGTCTGCACCTCTGTTGCTGGTGTTGCCTGGATCTGGGTCTCGAGTACTCGTATATCCCACCGGACTGGAGCTGGTTGAATTTTCTTCTGTTGGGCTGGTAACACTGATATTTCTTATTTAGTGATAGAGTGAAAATGCCCAATGTATGCAGATTTGCTCTGGACTCTTTGAGCATGTGCATGATCTCATCGGTCTTTTCACTGAAAAGTTTGTCCCTTTCAAAAGGTAAGTCCTCTATGGTATTTTGCATTTGTTTAGGGAGTCCTGCTGTAAGGAGCCAGGAGGACTGTCACATGACCACTGCTGGACCAATCATACGAGCTGCAGTGTCTGCGGAATTGAGGGAAGCCTAAAGAGCCATCCTAGCTGCCAGCTGTCCCTCTTTAATTAATGCATTGAAATATTCCTTCTTATCATGTGGAATAAAGTTGAGAAAATCCAAGAGCCTTGTGTAATTGTCAAAGTTATACAGCTGTCCTGTCTAACTATAATTTGCCACTCTAAGTTGGAAGGTGGCCAATGTGCATGTTGGGAATCTGCTGTGAAGTGGGCTGGTTGGGAGTTGGATTTTCTGATTGGATATCCGACTGTATGGAAACAGAAGTGCTACCCGAGGAGAAGGTGTGAGAAGAGCATGTGCTTGGTGAGGAGCCCATGCCAAAGAGGTGAAAAAGGCAAGGAACTGTGAGGTGAGATCTCTTTTAGTTCACAGTGATGTGTTTTGTGTTGGTGTTTCCTTGGGACTGTCACTGAAGAAACAGCCTGGTTGTTTGCATTAGTCAAAGGCTGCTGCACCGGTAAAGACTGCTGTGGCATTTCACTTTGATTCTGGAGAGGGAATGCACCCTGTGGCACCATTCCTAGTGCCGGGGAAAAGAAGTTCGGCACAGGAGCGTTTTGAGCCATCGGGACCACTTCTGGCACGGGAGGCATGAACAGTGTTGGGTTTAGTGGCGGTGTGGCAGTTAAAGCTGTTAGCGGTGTTGAGCTGGAGTTAAACTGCATAGCCGGTTCCGTTGCACTCCCCACTGCTGATTCAATCTGCCTGGACTCATTTTTTGAGCCAGAACGGCAGCTTTCCTTGTTAGGGGCATTTGTACCCGAGGATCCTCTAGCCTCTAGGGTACTGGCTGACTTTTGATGAGTCTTAGCTTTTTTGTGTAAGAGGGGAGATGCAGCAGAGGAATGCCTCTTCTGCTGAGCTCCCGAATGTGTTGGAGAGCGCCCAGGCTCTGATGCTGGTCTCAGCAAACCCTCCATTAGCAGGAGTTTCAATTTTCTCTCTCTTTCTTTTCGAGATCTAGAGGTAAGTTTTTTTTGCAGTTTGGGCCTTTGAGAGGGATGTGTCCCTCGCCCAGATATCTGATACATTCATCGGGAGTATCAGAAGCCAGCATGGGGTCCGTGCACGCGTGGCAGTGCTTAAAGCCCAAAGGGCTCATCATCACTGGCTTTGACAGAGCTTCATTTGTTCTTTTCTTTTATGTCATCTTATCCTGTGTTTTCTTCTTTTTCTCTTTTCTTCTCTCTCTCTCTTTTTTCATTTTTTTTTAGGTGTTGGAGAGTGGTGGAATTTGAAGAATCCATCCGTGGTCAGCAGTGGTTGAGGAAGAACTGAGGAACAGGTGTGTGTAGCGGTGCAGGTCAGTAGTGGCACGAAACTGCCGTGGTCACTGCTGGCGTGCCCCCCCCCGAGCTCTGCTAGGGGAGAAAAATATCCGGAGTATGGTGCGGGGTGCGGCCAAGCACCCCAAAGTGGAGCAGTTAGGGACACTGCTTGATGAAGAATAATTGAGATGACAGCAATAAGGGCCACCCACAATAGCCATCAACTAGGTTTAATGAGAACCCAAACTGCCCCTCTTTGGGGTTGCTGGGGTTCCTCTCTTCTTCATCATGCTGACAGACCGGAGGGAAAAGTCAACCCCCACACACCTCAATGGAGGATTTGATGGAGTGGTAACCGAGATCTGACCCTTCCCTTTTCCAGCCCTATCAGTCTTTTGCAGGCCATCAAGCTCCAGATTTAAGCCACTAAGAGAGTTTTTTCTTCATTTTATTTACCTCAGAGTTAAGCAAATGTCAACTATTTCCAAGTAAACACATTTCTAAAGGCTACTTTGGACACTTCCCAACCATTTGTAGGTAACAAAGATTTCTCATTTACCCTATGCTTACGTCTACGAAAATTGAAAAATAATCCTTGCTTTTTGGTGAGCAGTGAGTTGTATTCCAAATTTCAGCCCCACATGGACTGTAACTAGTGAGTTACAAACCCATTAAATGAATCCATATTCCTCATAGACTTCACTGGCTTCTGACTAATGTTCTTTAACTATGCCTTACACTAAAATTATTTTGAACCTTCCCCCAAAATTTAGATTGCCTTAGATTACGTTTCTCTTCATCCAGGGTTAGTTTTGATTAACATTTCTAATTTGCATTTGGTTACTCTATACTCCTGAAAATCTCCACAAATAAAGGCAGCCTCTCCGCACTTTTTAGCAAAGGTTTAGTATCATCATGCTGGAGTAAAACACCTTTTTTGCTAAGATTTCGTTATTTTTACCAATTATACCAAATAACGTTTTTAGTGCAAATATGAAAACCTGACAACAGTTGTCAAAGCAAATTAACAAGGTGCCTCATTTTTGTCCTCTTTGTTAGTCAATAAATTATATAAGCAAGTCATCTGCAGTTGGACTTCTAGTCATTGATATGAATTAATGAGACTCTTACGTTAATCCATCAAGCTCAGATGACATGCAGTCCTTGCTTTCCCAATGCCTGGCTGACACAAGAACTAATAAGAGCAAGGGCTGACTGAAGCAGACCCTGGACAAGAGGAGATGATGCAATCCATTCCCAACATAGCCAACTGCCCTCTTCTGTTATTTATGAGGTAGTATTCCCTAGGAAATGAGGTGGCTTATCTATTGCCTTCTTTCACAGCAATATTTCATGCATCATATGAAAATCATTACAAGGCTTGGCTGAATGAATTTCCCTCAGGATTTTCTAAACATGTTGATTGCCTTCCACCCTATAACATCTGTGGAGAAACTTCTCTGTAACAACCCACTTAACAACCACTATAAACTCAAGCAAGGAGGAGATTGTTAAGCATCATATCCTATAGCTCAATGAATCTGCTTATACTAATACAGACTACACCCTAGACTACACTGGTGCTGAAAAGCGTATCAGCTAGAAGTCCATCTAAATGTAGTCATTTCTCCAACAAAGAGAAGGGATGACTATGTCTGAAGACTATACTGTGCATTAATCTTCACTGTCAGTGCATATCAGTATAAATACAATAGTATATGCACTATAACTTTGTAAATGATGTATAAGTAAAAATACTAGGTCCAGCTTCTGCATAGATCATAATGTGGATTTTTATCCAAATGAAAGAGAAAAATATTACAAACAAAAGCTTTTGACATGTTCCTTCTCCCTTCTTCTGGCTAAAAGTTTTTGAGCTCAGGCAGACATCAAGATTTATGAACTCTAGAATCAATGACTACAAATCATTGACACAATCACAGGTAGTCAGAAGGAGGGTTTCCCCCAGCGGATTCAATGAATGGCAGCCCTAATCTTCTCTGAAAGAGATGAACTATCTTTTTGTTTGCTTCCTGAGGCAGGGCAGGGGAACATTAGGAGAAAGAAGTTCTTTAAAAACTTCTCTTAGAACCCTCTGTCCTGTGATGTAATTGGTGATTTACAAAATTCTACCAGGCTCAGATACACTCTATTCAATTTAATGAAATTTAGCCAGTAGGAAACCCCCTCACTTTTTATACAGTATTTTATTATGCTGCTTTCATTTGTTGGCAGAGAATGCCTTTTCAAAGTTGATATTCTTATTATAGGACTTAATAGCCAGTAACACCTAGCTTTCACAAATGGCACAAGGTATGTTTTCAAAAATATTAAGGGAGATTAAGTACATTTTTGAAGGTCAATGTGATTTTACACTCACACAAAACAAAGGTTCCCCTCTATCTCTACCATCATACATCCATGAGTCAAAGTTAGAAATGACTTTGGTGTGTAGAAAAGGAATAGTGTACATTGGGATAAATGAAATCGTTGCCTAGGAAGCCTGTGGGTTTAAGCCCTGATACCCCATTGTCAAGGGACTAAAATGCATATTCTTTATTGCATGTACCCAATCTAGGGGAAGGAAGAATGAGAGAAGCAGGTTTCAGGGGAAACTACACATAGTTGGTGATACTTCAGTTTAAACTGTATGCCATTTGCTAAATTAAAAATAAAAATAAATGGAATATTACTGATGTCTCTTACCTTATCACTGTCTAGTGTATTTTGGGAGGTTCGTGATGCAATTGAAATAGTATCAGGCTGGCTGCTGCCATCTCCCTGACTGTCCAGGTCCTCTCCATCTCTGCAAATAAATAATCCAGTCATTGTGTCACTAGAATTTTGTTACTGCATCTCTTTTGGAAGCTGCCAGTTCTTATCTGCAAGCCTAATGGAAGGCATCCAGATATTACAGTAGTGGGTGCCTAAAACACAGCAACACAACCCCTCTTGCACCCCAAAATTTGCTTAATTACTTTATTCTGTACTGTAAGAGGTAATGAACAGTTAACTATCTTTATCCAGTTTAAGATGTATAAAACACAGCAGCAGCTAACTACAGGGAACCTTGGTAAGCTAACCTGCTGTAGCCATTTCACCAGATCTGTCAAGTGTGAAGTCTGGTTTAAAAAAACAAGGAACTTGAGTAAAAAAACATTTACTGTAAATATTTAATGAGTACATCTGCTCTAAGCCCACTTCTTGGGCTTCTGAATACAACATTGTAACTTCAAACAACACATCCTTTTAGAACAGCACTGCAGAAGGATGCAAGGAAGCATATAGAGCAGAGATTTCAAAATGTTCAGCACTGTGGTTACAGTATCTGGAGCTTAATTTACAAGGACCACACTTGAAGATACTAGCCAACAACAACTGGTATCTTGGCTTCAGTTACTGAATGCAATGAACACACTATGTTCCTTACAGAAAATTCCACCATTACAGTTAAAATGTGGCCTTCCTAAAGGGGCACTTTAAAAATGATGCACTACCTCCCATCTTCTTAGTAAATTATTCAGATTCTAACCTCCTTCCTTTTTGCTTAGTTGTTGGAGCTGTTTTGGGGATGTGGATTGGTTCTTTCAATGCTCCTTTCAGATGAATGGTTCTTTCTTGTATCACTTCCCGGATATGCTTGATCCAGTCTTGTTTGTTCTCTATACTGGAAGCCTTTAATATGCAAACAAATAGACCATTATGGTTAAGAAGGCTGGGTTCATTAGCAAATGACACACATACACAGAGGAAAAGACGTAAGTATGGTTCCACATGTTTATTTTCAGAAATACTTTTAATGGAAAATTCAAGCTAGCTGTTCCCATTTTCATTTGCTGAATTTACTAATACTGTTTTTATCAAAAATAATTTCATTGTAGCTTTATGCACAATATGTTTGTGTAATGAAGTGCCCTGGAACCCTAATCAAGGTCATGGCCCTATTATGTTATAACTTCTATAAGAATACATTGCAAGACATGGCATTCTTGCTATTACTTCAGCATCTGTTGTAATAATGCTTATACATTAGTAACTGAGCAATATATTCTAACTGAAGTCTAACCACATTTAAAGATATGCTGCCATTTTATGAAAAGCCAATTATTTTACTGAGGTATTCAAGCTTGTGTGTTATATTTACTACTTTTCTGATTTCTGGATTTTTGCATGAGAACAGGATCTTTAAGGATCAGATTCTCAAGAACTGCCTCTAATTGGGCATGTACATTATGTGGGCACACCAAATAACATTTGGTGTCCAGCTACTTGATTTGTGGCTATAATGTTAGGTAACTTAACATCTCAGTTGAGCTGCTTCCAACTGCTATTAATTCTGGACACAAAATTATATGGAAGGCCAAGAGACTGTTAAAATTTGGTTCCAAACATTAGCCTGAAGCTCCTGCTTACTCCCCCTCATCAGAAACCTCTAATATCATAATTGCTTCTTTAATTACGTGAAGTTTCCCAGTGGGATTCAGTTGGGGAAAGCTGCAGGAACAGATGAACTGCAGGAGCTAACATTTTGTTTTTATGACACTATATGCCTCTCTATCCACAAAAACAGAGGATATGAAGATTTGTTTCCTTACAGTTTTACATGAGGTATCATTCCTTTTAAAGCTACGCTAAGAGAACTGCTCGAAAGCTCTGACTTAGAGAATTTAGAGTTATAGAGGCATCTTTGTCAGAGCAAGAAAAAAATTGGCAGAGGCTAGTAACAAGTGTGACTGAAAAACAGAATGGTAAAGAAATCTTAAAACAAACAGTTTTAATCAGATTATAAAAACATTTTCAGAAAAAAACATACAAAACTTTTTAAGATATTGCTTATGTGGCTTAGCCTTTAAAAATTCTACCATAAAAAACCAAACCAAAATGAAAAAGCAACAGGAAAAAATTTGTTGAAAAGTTAGAAATATAAACACCAGAAACCTAGTTCTGTCAAAAGGGTTAGGAAGGAAGGTGGATAGGGGAAACATCAAATTGTTTACTCGAATATCAATTTATTGCCAAGGGCTTTCATGGTAGTACAGCTTTAAATATGTCCTTTAATTAATTTCCACATAGTGGTTGTAGAAAAGAAAAAATCCAAAAAGTAGTAGCTGTCACTCTAGTAATTCTGAACCAGTCTGAGTTCTCCCACCCTCCAAACACAGAAAGAGTGAGAGTTGTGTGTGTTTTCCAGGCCAAAGTCTAATGATGAAAATTAAATGTGTGCTGCATAACACTTCATAATTGGGACTTAATAATCAAGGGTTTAAATCCTTTTCATCCCATCAAGGGATGGATTAAGAATACAGCAGATACTGTGAGAGCCACCATATACTGATTGTTACCTTACAAATAATCCTTCAGGTACTCTAGTATGAGGAAACTGTACCGAGGACTTAAAATATATTTAGCAACAAATGTGGTAACTTTCTTTCTGTAACCTACAGGTCCACTAACATTCTATCTGTATCAAAAGACATGGGAGCTATTGACAACCGCTGTCCTCTCAATCAGAGTGCTCTGCCCGGGGCAGATTTCCCCTATCCCTTGCCGATTCTTGCCCTCCTCCCTTAAGATTGCTTGTAGTGACTGTGAACTGGTTGTTACTTCACAATGAATTGCTACCTGCTAATTAGTCCTCCTCTTGCATCAGTAGCCAGTTTTCTGATGTTTTAGCTACCCCATCTCCCCTCAAAAAATTTTTCTTACCCAGGGGGCTCATTTTAGTTTGTGCAATGTGGAAGACTTACCTCCTGTTAGATGTGTCCGATCTCAGGCTACAACAGTCACCTGAACCCATATGTAAGTATGTGCTTACATGCCTTGCTGAAGGGGATAGCATTAAGCACATAACAAAATGTTTTGCTGAATCAGGATGTCAATTTTTCACTTCCATGCACCACTGTCTGGCTAAGTTATCAGTTTTTTTTAAAATGAATAATTGTAGCTGTTTTTCCAGTTATAACCACACAAGCCTTCTCTTTCAGAAGCTAAACTTTTAGGAGGTGGCATTGCTCCTTGAAAGCTAAGACCTGTCTTTGACACAAATATAAGTTTAGATTCTCCCTGCCAGGGTTTGTTTCTGAGGGTAAAAGCCACAGAATAGAATAGGTTGCGAAGACTTGCATGTTCATACTGCACCCTTTGACCAATTCTCAGGTTTTTTCAATTACAAATGGTTTAGTGGGGTAGGGGTGATTACTACAGCTGCTGGAATGAACGTCCTCTTTAACTGAGGAAAGCTGACTAAGCCTCTCTGGATCAAGCAAACCAGAACCCCTTTGTCAGGAAAAAACAACAGGCTAGAGAATCCTTTAATAAACAGCCTACATAAACTGGTAAACTCCAGGAACCACTGCACCTTGCATACGTCCTTGGGTGCAGCCCAGTTAGATACTGCCACCATCTCATGATGAGTGCCTTGGGTGAGGTGATATCTCCCTACAATTCCACTGTACCATTACGGAACTTGCATTTCTCAAGCTTTACACAGAGGTGGTTTTGGTACAGTCTCTCCAAGGCAGTTTGCACAAGATGACTGAGGACACCCCGCCTTTCAGAGAAAATGATGAAGTCAGTCAGGCAAATGTCCCTGAAGATGTCATTTATGAAATGCTGGAAGGTTTTTTTGGGGGATAGCACAACCCAAATGGCATGACCAAATACGTGAAGTGGCCATATTCAGTTCAGAGGTGAGCTTTGATTTGTTTCCTTCATGGATCTTTGGCAGGTTATAACCTCCAATGAATTCCAACTCTGTGAACACTTCGGTAGAGTCTTTTGAACAGCTCACTAATGAGCAGTAAAGGATATCTTACTCAAAACTCAGTACTTCACACAAGACCAGAGAAAGTCATTTTTCTTTGCCACAAAAATGCCTGAAGCAAAGAAAGATGTGAAGAAACCCCTTTTTCAGGTTTCCTTGAAGCAGCTTTGGAATACCTGTCATTTGGGTTCTGAGAACGAGTAAAAGAGCCCAAATGGAACATTTACTTCTGGCTGGAAACTGATGCAGGCTGTGATGATGAGGGAGGGTATCTGCTCTCTTTTTTGTTGGTCACCTTGGCTGTCAGTACTGATGTTTAACAGCTGCTGTGGAGATTACCAGGGTCACTTTCGGATCCTCTCAATTCTCTGGAGGTCAACTATACTGCAAAGGGTTTCTGAGAGCAGGCATGAAACCAACAACCAAGACTTTAGGCAAGCTGGACCGTCAAAATATAATGCCTGATCATCAGCGGATTTATGGGTTGTGGACAACAAGCCCCAGTATAACAAGGATAACTGATGAACGAACTGATCCAAACTAGAGAATTTCTTGCTGGCCTTGAAGAGTAGTAACTTATGGTTATCTGTCTGGTGGGTGACTGGTTCTGATAAAAGAAAGGATATCCATGTATGGACTCCTCTGACCTGGGGAAGTCCTTGCACTGGGTGGGGATAATCTGTGCTTGGGCAAACTTCAAGTCCA
Source organism: Podocnemis expansa (assembly GCA_007922195.1). Classification (NCBI taxonomy): domain Eukaryota; kingdom Metazoa; phylum Chordata; order Testudines; family Podocnemididae; genus Podocnemis; species Podocnemis expansa. Next base: position 27,756,460 of record ML682060.1, read on the forward strand.
TAAAATTCCCTGAGGCACTCAAATTCATCAACACTTCTATGATGATATTAGACATCACAGAGTACCAGAGCCTGACAGGGAGTTGGTGATGTTCTGGACACTGACTGCCCATCAACAGGGTACTGGTGACCAAGAACTGGAGCAGGCTGCTGAGAGGGGAAGGGTACCAACCCAGCGTAAAGCCCCAGTGGGGCCGGAGTTTCCTGACTAGGGCACAAATTGGATCTTCACAAAGCAGTTTGATGCAAAGTGCTCTAGCTCCTTGCAACACAGGCATAGACCTGATGCCTAGCATCAATTCTCCATGTCAGAGAGGTGGAACCAGACCTGACTGATTTGCATAGGTTTGCACAATGGAAAGGCAACCAATGATAAGAGGGCTATAGGGAGACAGTCTGGTGGGAACTGGAGGGTTATTTTTTCCCCCAGCGGTATTTATTGATCTTGATGCATAGGTCACCTAAGGTATTCAGCCCAGGTGGGGATTCCACCCATGCCCGCTTATTTTTCATATCGACATTCAGGGTGAGATGGAACTGATCATGACCGATGGTCTTGTTCCACTTAGTGGGCTAGTCTTCATTGATGCTGGCAAAGTCACTGCTGTCAGCTTGACCATCCAGATCAACTGACTGGGTCTGTGAAGACCTGCTCAGTCGATCAGGAAGCCAATCTCTGAACACCAGCTGGGAGCTGGAGTGAAGCTGAGCTGACGTGCAGTGGATGCACTGAAGCGCAGTGGACATGCCAGGCATAGGACAGGTGAACTGAAATACACAATTTATTTCAGGTAACTTGTATATCTCCTTTTGACAGTCACTGAACACAGCAGGCAGTGTAGACCTGCCCAATGTCTACTATCAAGCATGGGAACTCTGTTGTGTACTTAGCAACTACCCAGAGTCCTTGCCATGACCCCTAAAGTGCAGCTTCAGTCACACACTTGTGACTTGGGTCACTGAAGACCATCACCATAGCTTGAATGAAATCTTCAGATTGTCCTAGAAGTGCACCTGAATCTTCCAGGAGTGGAGATGCCAGAGTCAGGGTCTCCACACTAAGGAGACTGATATCAGTTTCACTTGGGCTCAGAAACAAGAGCCAATATTAACAGAACCATCATGAAATTTGTTGCAGCCACAACTGAACTTGTCAGGTGAGGGGTGGGGGAACCTGATCTTTTAGGGAGTGGAGATCAGTGCTTGTAGCAGCATGACTTCAGCTTGCAGAACCACATTTGAACCTGCAGGGTGGCAACCTGGGCCTGCAAGGTCTATAGGGCTCCCAGGTATCTCCGTCAGAGATACAGGCCTTTGCAGAGTCCATGTTGATCACATCAACTCTAGGTCTTTTATTGTATGCGTTGGGTTGCTCAAACCATCATGTGATGGGGACATGGGTGGAAGTGCCCAGTGGTTAGAGCAGGAATTGGCGCCCAGAGTCAGAATTAGAGTAATAAACCATCTCTGACCATGGTTCTGACATCTGGAGTCCAAAATGAGGAACCGGAGCTGTGGATCAGACCAGGTTACTTGGAGTGAGGCAAAATTAGTTTCTAATTTAGATGAAGTTGGTCCTGCTTTGAGCAGGGGGTTGGACTAGATCAGTGGTTCCCAACCTTTTCTCTGCCGTGGCACTCCTTGATGCCTTTAATTATTTTGAGGCACACCACCATATAGTCTCTAAATGAACTCATGAACATTTATAAGCCAATTCACAACTCTGAGTAGATTTTCAAGAAGTTCCATGGCACACCTGCTCAGGCCTGACAGCATACCTGTGTGCCATGGCATACTGTTGAGAAACACTGGACTAGATGACATCCTAGGTCCCTTCCAACCCTAATCCCCTATGATTCTAAGGCTGTGACCAAGGTACAAGCAGGGCTGGGAACAAGTAAGCACATGCTATCAAAGTCGTGGGCAAATGTTTTGAGCAGCCATTAAACTGCTGCTGGGTTTCAGAACAGGCATGTTGATTCTTCCCAAAAGCCTATCAGGAAGCCTATTATAAACCCAGTGCATGCATTAGGTTGCCTATAGACCCGACTGGCTCTGCCGCAGCCCTTGCTTCCTGAGGCTTCCTAGACTCACAGTTTACAGGCTGTTGCTTCAATTTAGAGTTCACAGCCCCAGAGGGAGGTTCTCAAAAGCCTTGTCACAGCACCTCTGTCTCTAGTTTAACTCAAGGACAGTCTTCAGCACTCCAGCAGTGTACCGTACTCATGTTTATCAGACTTATGTTTGCTGGGGTGTACTTAGATGGAATCCGCACATTATGTCCAACACTTAAAGCTCACATACCTGCTACAGTTCTCTTCATTGTTCCCCTTCAGCAATATGGTGAAGTTCTCGCATAGTGCTGGCTATCTCTCAGAGACACATGGTAAATAATAGAGGCTGCTTTCCCCAGTGTTCACCCATTCAAGCTCTATAGGCGTTAGGTGGATTAAGCCTAAATATAGTTTACCACTTGCTTTGTGGCAGTTTTCATGTATCTTTCCTTTACTAACAGCCCACAGCATGCACCATATTTTCCACATTACTCAGGGATCGGCCTAATTATAGTAAAATTACCCAAACATGGGAACTGCCACCCTAGATCTGATTAGTTGCCCCTCTAGTAGAGCACAATGCCCATCAACAAGCCTGCAATAGACACAAAGTGCAACATAACTAGCAATTACAGAACAACCTGTTCATGGGTTTATTTCTTCGTGGCTAAATCAGTTAGTGATTGGCTTATATCCTCAAATAAAAGGATTTAAATCCCAACAGAAAAGCAAGTAATACAAATTAAACAATCTCCATTCCTCTCAACATTAAAGAATAAGATTGCTTATTTCTTGGTGGACTCCACAGACAGCTGCAGTGCCTAAAGGACCACACAAGACTCCTAACTCACGTTAAGGAAAGATTACCTCACTGAAGAGGCTGTCCATCCATATGCAATCAGTGTGTAGTCTGTAACCTACCCTGCTTGCTTGCACATACATTTAAGGGACCATTTTGTTATAAATTATAGATTTCTTCTAGAATGTATGATGGTGCATACATTTTATAGTAAAAGCTGTAATATTAAGTATCTTGCGGGCCTGTTGGAAAATTATATTGGGCTTTATCAAACAGCTAAAGGCATAGGAATTCATAAATTAGCATAAGTTAGAGTAGCATACTAGTTTGTGTTTTGGGTAGTGACATGGAAATCCAGGGGCTATATTTTGATCATGAACTTTGTCCTAGGTCAGTCAGAAGACATCAAAACAATACCTAGTCTGGGCCCTAAATAATCTGTGCAAATACACTGCAAAAACCCATAAAATTATCTCTAAATAATCAAGGGGAAGATAGATGAACATTCTACAAAGACAACATATTTCAATTATATTCACAGACTTGCCAAACTATACAATTTTGGGAGTGAAGGACCCACATTTGGACTTAGAAGAAAGACCTATACTACACAGGGTATAAAAAGGGCAAGCCATGTTACTTGGGTGCAATCGTCAGTTACTTCTTTCTTAAGTTTATTTGAGTTAGTGTTTGCTAAAATCCTTGTCCTCAGGGTACACTTAAACATTACTTATAACTCTTAGCTCGAGCATAGTGAAGCCCTGCACCCAAGAGTTGAGGAACTGGACATCGCTTTCAACCAGGTCTTTATCAGGGAAGTGTATTAGTATATTAATAATTAGCATATTAATCTAAAGCATAGAGTGTGTGTGCGCGCGCAATTTCAACGTGCCTTAGAACAAAACTATAAGTCTAACCATGATCCCTTTGATTATTCATTTATTAATCATGCATTTGTCTATCAGCTTATATTAGTTTAATAAAAAATGTGGCTATCAGTAAGCAATCCTGTTGTGCACCCTGAGGGTCCTTTTAAAAACTCTCTGGAGCCTGATTCGGGAACAAGAACCTCACTATCTTCTGATCGCATCCACTGGTGAATCAGTCTTTAACCCTGTTCAAATTACCAAACATCAAAAAGAAGGCAACGGCCATTACAAAGGGATTTAAAAAACAAAAACACCCCCCTCCCTGTAATATATAAAGGTCTGCAGTCAAACATTTGATATAAGCAGCACAAATATCTCCCTAAAAAATTACCTTAAGCACAATTTTGTTGTCAGAAGTTGGCGTCCTTCCAACCCACAGTGCAAATTTGCAAGGATCTCCCTCTACATGCTCTGTAACGCCCAACTCTGAAGTCTGGAAATAAGAAAAATTGGTTAGGTCTCTGAGGTAATTTTTGGATATTATCCATGGAAAGATAACTATTCCACTAAACTGAAACTGCATGGCCCTGGAGGTGAACTCTGAAGGAATTAAACAGTTACTTACTCTAGCTGTGGTTCTTTGAGATGTGATACAGCTGTATATTCCACGTTGGTGTGCATGTGCACTAGAACGAGCAACTTTTGCCTACCAGTATGCACTGAAGGGCAGCATTTGTGCCTCATTGCTAAGGCCCTTCCCCTGGCTATATGAGGCGGTGCTGCCCAAACCACCTTCAGGCAGAGGGGGTGGAGGGTGGATTGTGAAATATGTGTCTGAATCAAGTCTCTAAGAACCACAGTTACAGTAAGTAACCATTTCTTCTCCAAATAGATGAAGATGTGCATTCCAAGTAGGTGACTAGCAAGCAGTACCCCATCTGAAGTCAGGGTTCTGAATCTACCTGAATAAGGATCATAGGACTAACCTTCCAACATTAGCATTCTCTCTGGAAAAAGCAGTAATCATGTTGATGGTCAATAAATGTATGTTTGGACAACCATGTGGCTGCCTTGCAAATGTCCAGTAAAGAAATGTTATTAAGAAATGCCACCGACATTGCTTGCACTCTTGTTGAATGCACCTGTAGTATCTGCTGGGGAGAAAAGGAGAGGAGCATAGCTGAAACAGTCTTAATACAAGGCTTTATTCTTCTGAAGAGGGTACACGCAGAGACTGCTTGTACCTTCATATAGTTCATATATAATACAAGCAGGCAATGTGAAACATGAAACTTCACTCGTGTTCAGATAAAAGGCTAGACAGCAACTAATGCATGGGGGCTTGGCACCTCCAAAAAAGTAACGAGGTTTCGGGAAAAATACACCAGCTAGTTCAAATGAATCTGAGAGAAGACTTTGGTTACAAACTTCAGGTTTGGCCAGAGTATAACTGTGTTCCTGGAGAACTGTGTAAAAGGAGACCCAGCCACTGGAGCCTGCAACTTGCACATCTCCTGGCAGAAATGTTTACCAGGAATGCAGGTTTCTAAGACAGGAGGAACACAAAACAGGAAGCAAGGGATCAAAACGGAGGCCCCATTAGAGGTGCTAAAATTGTGTTCAGGTCCCACAAGATATGGTTCTTGGGCTGGAAGATTCAGGTGGAGAAGTCCTTTCAGAAATCTCACCATGCTATTGGAGAAAACTGATTTCCCTAGGAGAGGTGAATGAAATGCTGATATTGCTGCCAAGTATACTCTCAGAAAACAGTGTTAGGCCCAGTTCCTGAAGGGGGAACAAGTACTCCAAGATGTCCTGGATGGAAGCCTCTGCTGGATGGGTTCCCCAGGCCACAGACCATATGGAAATTTCTTCCATTTTGCCAAGTAGGCCATTCTAGTGGCTTCTTACTGGTAAGCTGGACAGCCTCTGAGCAGTCCTTCCCCCTCATTCAGCTATGTAGCAGTCACAATGTAATATGAAGGCACCAGGTCACTGGATCCAGCTGCAGCCTCGTGTGAGGAGGCTGGGAAAAAGAAGTGGCATGGGAGGCGTAATTAATAGAGTGAGGATGTCTAAGAACCAGTGCTGCTCCAGTCTCACTAAGGCAATAAAGAAAAGTCTGGCTCAATCCACTTGGAGTTGGGCAATGAGCTGGGGAAGGAACAGCATAGGAGGGAATTCTAACAGAAAAGCTAACTACCAGTTACAGTGGAAAGCGTTGGAGAGGGAGAGTGGGCTAGCCTCTCTTGAAAGCACAATATGTGACATTTTCTGTTTTTTCTTGTCACAAAGAGGTCAATCATGGTGATGCCCCACATTGCTAACACCATCAGAAGCACCTCCATCTTCAGGGGTCGCTTGGCGCTAACATGATCTGCGAGATGATTCTGTAACCTGGGTAGGTGGATACCTATGGGGTGATGTCTGCTTCAACACAGAACCGCCACACGTTGATAAGCCTTCAGGCAGAGTGATCTGAGTCACCTCTAGAGCCCTGCAAATCCGCGGATATCCGCAGATATCCGCCTTATATCCGCATCCGCAGATACAACACGGATATCTGCAGACCATTTCCTGCAGATGCAGATCGAATATGGATCCGCATATTTTGATTTGCACAGAGCTAGAGCCCTGCAAATATGTGGATATCCGCATCTGGGGATACAACACGGATATCTGCGGACCATTTCTTGTGGATGCAGGTTGGACACGGATCCACTTATTTGTATCCACGCAGGGCTCTAGTTACCTCCCCCTTGCTTGTTCACATACTACTTCACAGTGTTGTTGTCTGTGAGTATGTGAACCACTGAATGCCTGATCTGCATCCCAGAAGGCATGACAGACATTGTGAATGGCCTGAAGCTCAAGCAAGCTGAGGGGGAGTGAAGTCTTCTGTTCCAATCACACACCCTGCACTTTCAATGAGTCCAGATTCACTCCCCAGCCCAGAAGGGAAGCACTGGTAACCACTGAGTTGATTGGAGAAAGTCAAGTGAAGGGGATCCCGCAGCACATATTGCATGAGGACTCCTACAACTGCAAAGACTCCAGGACTGATGGAGGAAGGCAAACCAGCCTGTCTAGAGACAAACCACCCTGAGCCATATCTGAACACGTCGAAGATGCAACCTGGCAAGTTGGACCACCTGGGTGCAAGTGAGCATGTGGCCAACAGGCTCAGGCACACACAGATGATCCTGAACAGTTGTGACTGCAAACTGAGGTACAACTGTCAAATCACCTGGAAGCAGCTGATTGGCAGGAATGTCCTTCACTTTGTGGAATCTAAAAGACTCCCAGAGAACTCCATTTCCCGCATAGGGGTCAAGCTCAACTTTATGGTATTTACAAAGAGCCTTGAACAATTGAGTAAGTATAGAATGGTGTCAACTGATGGAGATGCCCTTTTGCAACCTTCACTGAGGTAGGAGAAGACATGGATTCCTTTCCTCCTGAAATAAGCCATGACCACTGCCATGTATTTGCCAAAGACCCGTGTGGACAGAATAGAGGCCAAACAGGAAAACCATGTACTGAAAGTGGCAGCCTCCTACAATAAAGCAAAGATATGTCCTGTGACTTGATAGAAAGTCACATGGAAGTTAGCATCTTTAAAGTCCAGAGATGTGAAACGGTTATTTTGGCACAAAGCAGGGAGGATAGCTGATTGAGTGACCATGCAGAGCCTCATGTATTTGATTAACTTGTTGAGTTCATGGAGACTGTGGATGGACCTCATCAGGCCCTTGGATTCTGGTATCAGGAAAAACGAGGAATTGAACCTAAGGCCTTGGGGTTCTCATGAAACTTCCCTCACTGCTCCCAATACTAGCAGAGAGCTGACTGCTCAATGAGCAGTGTCTTGTGAGAGAGGTTCCTGAAAAGGGAAGGGGAGAGGAAGGAACGGGGAGAGGAACAGGATGGTTTAGCTTGATCTGAGACTGGCAAGGACCTAGCTGTAGGACATTATCGAGACCAAGGCAATGTAAAATCAGGCCAGGCTGCCCACACAAGAATGGGGTGCTGGAGTGCTTATGTGCCTCAATGTCAAGGGCAGTGACGACCTCCATAAAATCATCTACAGCATCAATTGTGTTGATGCCAAGGAAGGGCCCAACACTGAAGAACTCTGAACTGTTTCTGGTACAGCCTCCATACAAACCTCAGGGAAGGGATGCTTTGGGGAGCAGAGCAGATTTAGCGGCATACTCCAATTGAGGGGTCATCATGGGTGTCAGCTTCAAAAAGCCTGGGATGAGCAGTGAGGAGGGACTGAATGGCAAAGGAGGTCCACTACAACCTGGTATGCTGTCACTGACACTGGCTGTAGTGGACTCAACAGACACAGAGACTGGAGCTGCAGTTGATGGTGTAGGGTGTCTGCTCTCCATACCTTGTACTGAGGGAAGGTCAGAGGCATTTGTACAAGTTAGAACTCTTCTTATGGGTGATGGAAAATATATCATCAGGAACTGGAGTGCTCCAGATTAGTTGTGATCTCCGATTTGGTGCAGATGATGGAGAATGACTTCTAAGTCTCTCTGGAGAGGCCACTGCCCTGGAATGGGAGGCAGCAACACCTTACAAGTCAGAGGCTCAAGTCAAGGTCCAAGTCAAGATCTGTGGTCCAAGGAAGACCTCACTACTGGGTGAGGCCTCATGGACTGCTCATATATGTGCTGTTTAAGGTGAAGGTCCCATGCCCCCAAGTCTTCTCCTTGAACAATCTGCAGATCAAATAATAAATCTGCTCCCTAAGGTGGGCTTTACTAGGGCAGAGCAAGCACCGCGCGGGATGGTCATTGTCAGGAGTCACTGCTTAACAGAAAAGGCAATGCTTGAACTTGGGTGAGGTTAGCATTATCATTACCGCTACACTGTTTCTTTTAACTACCACTATTAACTATGTACAATAAAACTAGGCCGAGAGATAAAATGTGAGCTTGAGAAGCCACAACCGCACAGAGCTATGAATTCAGCTAGTTAGTGCAGAGAAGGAACTGAGGAGGGCTGCAACAGTGCTCTGCCGCATGTAGTTAAGGGAGGGGCTACAGACATGTGATGCAAGCAGAGCCCTTCTAATAAGTATTCCTAGACAACAGTCTCCAGTTCCGGGCACATTCACAAACTGACCTGGAATACACATTTGCATCTACTTGAAGGAGAACCCAAAATATAAAAAAGGATAAATTACAGAGTGAAGTACTGGCTTCTCAGAACATTAATTTGAGCACAAGTGGTTGTTTAAATACCAGAACTTTGTAGAGACTTTCTATCCAATAACTTGTTTTTTCTTTCCAACTGGAATATGATCTAAAATGTCAATTAGTTTCTCCTTTTGCAATACAAAAGGATTTAATCCAAAGGAGCTAACAAATAAATTAGAGAATATAAATTGAACTGCAAGACATCTGACTCTTTAAACACCAGACTTGAGTTTTCACAATTGTTATGCTTGGTTATGGCTTAGGTGTAAGTAATATAACATCAGTTGTTACGTGCATAGTGGAAACACTATTTTCCCCTCTACGCACAGCACTGTCTGAACAGTGCATTTGATAGTCAGAGGATAGAAGCCACTACTCCCCCCCCCCCCCCCCGCCATTTCAACACCAGTTGTTTTTGTGGCCTTGGTCAAATTACAGTTAAGGTTCTCTGCTTTGTCATCCCCAGCTCTAAAGTAGATCATCTTTACCTCATAGGGGTGTTCAGTGTTTGTAAAGCACTTTCATTTCAAGTGTAAAATTCATTTAATTGATCTAAGAGCAATCTTTACATGTGTCAATACGCTGTACAATGCGAATACTGAAGGAAATAGTAACATGTAATATGACATACCTAGAAAAGTATTTTTAAGTGAACTTTAAAAAAGCCATTAATGTAAGTGATATTTGGAAAAGCAAATCCTCTGGGTATAGTAGGGACTCTGCTGTTGAAAATCCCATCCTCAAATGCTTCTCAAAGAACAGAAATATTAAAAGAAATCAGATAATTTATACAGGATACAGACAGAAATTTAAACATGAACTATTTGGTTGAACAAGAGAACAAAAACCTTAGTAATACAGAAGTCTACTGTTTGTCTCAAAATAAGACATGACATGGAATAACATCCTTCAATAAGTTTTAAGGAACTTTATTTATTAATTATCTTGAAATTTAGTCAAGATTTTTAAAAAATGTAGAAGGTCTAGAGGTTTAGATACCACACTTGCCCACAAATTGTCATTTTTTTCATAAATTTACAAATCATATTTTTCTATTTTATCTAATTAATATCTATCCTCCATCTATACCAAGAAACAGTTTAGATACAAACTGCTGTAAAGTACACCTTGTGAAACTGAAACACAAGGAAAATATATTTTCTTCAACCACTTTCAGTTATTTGACAGTAATGTCACCTATTACTTGTCACAATACTGGATAAAACAGATGTGTGCTTCTTCAATTGATCGTATTCCTTTAATTTCACTTTTTACAGAGTTACATATAGTAATTATGTTATCAGTCTTTTGATTTTGAGACAAGCAATGTACTTTTGTATAATATTTTTCCCCCTTTGCTCTTCTTCAACTTGATTACCACAGTGTAATCTTGAAATATCCTCATTAGATCTGGGTAGAAAATGCTCCCCCTCCAAATTCCAACCCCCCCCCCCAGATTTTTGCCAAAAATTTCCTTGAAAAATATGACCTTTTAATTTAAATATCTAAAACAGAAAACCATCAGCTTTCAGCAGAGTTCTTTTCCCCCCCCTTAATTTTTCAATGAAAATTCAGCATTTTCATGGAAAGCAAACACTTGATATGAAAAGCTTTCCACAGAAAATGGGTTTTTTTTGGCAAAACCTCTGTAAGAAGAAAATTTTCCACATATCCTAATGCTAGCTCTGTAGAGCCCTGCAAATCCACAGATATTCGCATTATATCTGTGGATATCCACATCCGTGGATACAACGTGGATAACTGCAGACCATTTCTTGTGGATGCAGATCAGACACAGGTCCACATATTTTTATCCATGCAGAACTATCCTGCAAATATGTGGATATCCACATTATAGCCACATCAGTGAATACAATGCGGATATCCATGGACCATTTTTTGCGGCTGCAGACTGGACGCGATCTACACGTTTGTATCTGCGCAGGGCTCCATACATCTGGTTCTTTGACATATACAAGACAAGTTCCAGATGGGTAGCCATGACAGTGGAAAACAAATAGGGAGTTTCATGACACTTTTGAAGACTAACATTTGTTTATTGCATGAGCTTATGTAAGCACAATCCCACTTCATCAGATGAATGAAATGGAAAATATAGTATGTTGGCTGAAAATATACAGATACAGAGAGGACTGGGTCATAAGGTTAATTTTTTTAAAGAGAATGGCTAGCAGTCTACCCTGTTAGATCTGTTTGAATTAACCTTGTGACCCACCTTCCTTGTATCTGTATATTTACAGCTAACACGCTATATTTTCTATTTCATTCATTTAACTAAGTGGGATTGTGCCCATGAAAGCTCATCCAGTGTACAAGACAGTTAATTTTAAATATAAAGTGTTGACATTTCACAAGAAAAATGTCATGCTTATAAATAATAACAAGATCAAAATCAGCTGACATTGTCCTAGGAGCTCTATCATCCAACCCTGTTTTCAGACTCCAAACTCTTATTACATATATGTTTTCAGGGTGTTCCTGCAGTCCATATCATGAACATTTTTTAAAAAAATTACTTTAAGCTTTCAAATTTTTGATATCAAGGAGAATGCTGCAGAGTAACATCAACTCTAACCTAGGATCTTTACTTGGCACAGTGAAATATGAGGACATTAGCACTGGGCAGGAAGCAGAGCTCTGGGACTGTTTCAAGGTAAATGTCAATAACAATGATAAATTCCATTTTGCTCCCTAACATTTCATTATAGACATTCAGCTAGGTCAGCAGTTGACTTTATGTAGTTCAGTGGGTTAATTAAATAAACCGGCTTCTCATCCCTAGAAACTTCGATTCAAACATAGGTTTAAATCACAAAAGAAAGAACGTGGTTATTTCAATCAAGAGCTTTAGCAAACTTGTCTAAACATCACAAAGCCATACTACAGATTGAGATGAATGGCAGCCTATGCCCTCAGGATGCTCTGAGGACCAGGATCAGGCACTTAAGCCTAAAGGTAATGATTTTCCACTAGCTTCACGTGAGTAACAAAACAGGCCGTGTTCAATGAAGGGTCCACAACAGAGACATTAGTTATCGGGTTTATTTTGAATAAAACTGATGTTTTGGTTATTCTCCCTGCCTCCTCCAAGGCGAAGGGTCAGCAGGTGAGTGGAGATGATAGCAGTATGTGGGTAGGTAGAGTAGGAACTGAGAGAATACCTCTTTCTTTTTGAAGCATGGCCTCCATTATTGGTTTAGACAAGGGCCACCAAAGAATGTGAACTGGATACTTATCTACCTTGTACACCATTTAAAAACCCCAGTCTCAGTTTTGTAAATTTTATCCATCTGGTCAAAGTACATGATAAAAGGCATTTTTAGAAATCTAAACAGTGATTTATATTTATACCCTACTAATAGACCATCATAATTTTCTGGAGTCACTGATATATTTGTTTGCAGGCAGGGTTCAATAGCCCTGCGAGAACATAACATACACTGAAGTTATTACTCTGCGGTTGCATGTTCTATGAAGCCCACTGCAAGCTTTTCAGGAGAGGAAGACTATTTTGTTCTCTGTGTAGAGCACATCCCAGAACGTGAATCAGGAGACCTGGGCGCTATTGCAATTGCAGGGGTAAACAGTAATAAATACTACTAATAATAATTCTGGCAGCCAACTCCTTTTTAAAGAAAACTTGTTTAATTTTATAAAAATGCATCCTCCCTAAGAGTCATATATACAACAGATATATAAAGCACACTTATAAAACTTGATTATCCAATAAATTCACTTTCACTATGCCAGGTCCCATAAGGACTAATAACTTCTCCATTTCAACACCCCCTTTTTCTTGGAAGCATGGCAAGACAGAAAGGCTAACAGCTTACTTAAAAAGTCAATGACACAACATTATCAATTCCAAGTTTTTTCTTTTTTGGGGAGCACATGCTGAGAATTAAAGATACATATGTTGCAAAATCACATTTAAGTCATTCGAGTTCACCCACTTATAACATTTTGTTATATTTGGACACGAATTCTTTAATTTTTCTGGACACAACAAGCTTCTATTGTTTTCTCATACTTACAAACAGTTTGCTCTTGTATATGTACTTGCTCCTCCCACTGGAATCCTTCACCTCTTTACTGAAGACCAAGGACATCTCAAAGAGGAAGAGATGCCTCTCACGACCCTTTCGGATTAAAGTTTTGGGGTCCCAAACTTGGAAGGATTCCTGAAGGATGAGCTCTCCCTGAGATTCAATATTCTCATCAAAACCTAGAAAACAGGCAAACACAGACAAGGTCAAGCTGAAAAGTAAAAGTGAGAACACAAACATACCATGCTTTTTCAAATACTTCCCTCACCCATCCCTTTTCAAATACATATAGTATTTTTAACAGAGTGTTCAAGGAGGTTGTATTCAGGTCCCAAATGGTTTAGGGTATGCTTTATGGTTCATAATGCAAATGTACGTTTTAATTCAACAACTGAAAACTCTTGTGAACCGTTCTGGTATGATTCTGGTAAATGACATGTCTCCAAAATCATCTTCTCACAAAGACCTGCCATCAGGAGATAAAAACATTTCTTATAGCATCTATGTCACTTTAGGCTGAAATCTTATAAAATTATTTTGTCTTCGAAGTGCCCGGATTCATCTAAAGCCAGATTTTAACCTTATGGGACAGAAAGCCTGGACAATAAGGATGGGTTTTAAATCAGTGAATGTAAGTTTGCACACTCTTTTTCTAAAAAGTCCAAATATTTTAAAGCTCCAGTCTTTGTGTAACTATAATTCTTGGGAACAGACGGACCTGAGCCACACATTCTGCTTGGGATTCACATCCCCTCAGATTTTAGAGAACTTACTATGAGTACTGTAAGGTTGATCTCCAGAGGCCTGCAAATATGCGGATATCCGTGGATATCTGTATTATATCCACATCCGCAGATACAACATGGATATCTGCAGACCATTTCTTGCGGATGCAGATCAGATACGGATCTTTGTATCTGTGCAGGGCTCTACCGATCTCTCTTTCAAAAGACAGGAATGTAATTTGAAAAGAAAAAAAAAAAAAGACTGGCCTTTAAACAGCACTTTCTTTCTAAACAGCCTAGTTTAACTTTTACTCCACTATAGACTGGGAAGCACTATTTACCCAGTGCATTTCTCAATCTAGACCAATGGCATCATTTTTTTTTTGTTTTATTACAAAAGAAGTTCAATAATTGCTAAAGAAACAATATAGAGCTCAGAAATCTCTCACAGGTCACAGCAAATGTGGTAGAATGTAATTTAAGGGTGAATTTACATTTACTACATGTTTAAGCTTAAAATATTATGTAGTAGGCTTGCAGATAAATAGGGTCTAGACTACCATGACAACATAAAACCTTTTACACAGAGAAATACCTTCCAGACTTCACTGTGCAGACATATTGCTGTGTCTCAAACTAGAGTAGCAAAAATTTGTGTTTTACTAAGCAGTAATACAAAAGGGACCCTTTATTGCAAAGGGCAGCGTATGGAGAGCATCACAGGGAAGTTGGATTAGGATATTCATTCAGGGGTCTCGTGAGACATAAAAGGAAATGTGTTCACTCACTAGATTCATCTAAAATTGAATGACTCATAACTATACACATCTGCTTCACTTGATTTGTGAAAGAAAGATTAGAATATTCTGTAGAGTCAGCTTATTTGTTCTTAATGGTAAAGGATGAACATTAATGTTTTTCAGCATTCAAGCTCACACTGTGTGTTTAACAAGGACTTTGGGACTGTTCTTGCAAACTTTCATTGATATTAGTAGTTCCTCCAGGCCACGCAAGGCAGGGAGATTTTCAAAAGTGATGCTTCAGAGCACATGTTCCACTAAAAGTCAGTGCAACATGTGCTTTTAAGTCTCTCAGGAGATTTGTAAAATCTCATCTGAATTGCTTCCAGTTCCCTATCATAGTGCCCAACCTTGTAGTCACAAAGGCTCAAAGAAAACGTAGTATTAGCCAAAACATATGTGGTAAATCTTTTATATGCAGCTTAAATCTGCTGTCATCATGCTTTTATCTCTATTTATGATGGGTTGCTTTGCAAAACTGATCTTCTGTCAAAGGTATCCAGTATATGAGGAATTTTTTTATGCAATACGTGATCAGCTACAAACTATGAAAGTGCTAAATGTCAATTATAAGCATATGTAAGCAGCTGACTCCAGACTTAAAATGCCTACTATATTCTGCATGTGCATGACTGTTCTTTTTTGGTGATGTCTCAAACTAAAGTGGTTTTTGCTGCCCCCCCCCCCCCTTTTTTTTTTTTAAACTGTCAAAAGATGTACTGGTTTTCAACTGGAAGTTACTTACAGAACATACAGTATACAACTGTGAAAGCAACCTTCTTGGAGATTATTACTTAATACATAGACTCGAACCACCTCTGCTGGACTTTTCTTCATATAAAAAAGTTGAGATACTGGATAAAAAATGCGGCTGACGTTACTTAGCTCCATGAGCATTCCCCTAGAATCCTGAGACTAGAATGGACTTAAATGTTTCAACTCTAAATCGATTCTTTTCAATAGTTTTAATAGCAGTATTAATTTAAGGGATGTCAGAAGATCCTTTTAAAATCAGAGATATTGCTATAGATTTTTGTCATCTGCTTTTTTTTAAATAAAAATAAATTATTCAACTAACTGCTTACCCAGAAATGAAAGCAATAGAAAGTGACAGCAACTCTAATAAAATTTCCAATTTTCCCCAGATCTTTGACCTCAGCTAATATTTTAATATGTTGTTACAGCACCTATTACAAAAGTGTATATTTTACCTTCCAGCATGCTGAGGTGCATAGCATCATTGGCTCGCTTTGGCACACTTAGCATCACCTCCAGACCATCTTTAATTTCACCTTTACCTTCTTCACAGCAGGTGAGTAGCTCCTGAAGAAGATGAACAGGCCATTAGTAGCATAACCTCAGTTTCTACAGCACAGCAAGGAAAAAACAGTAACATTTGGTAACAGTAACATCTGGTAACAAACAACAGTCCAATCTGGCCTAGGTACCCTTCAACTCCTCAGACTTCATGCAGCAGTGTAGCATATTCTGTACTTTATCTAAAAGGCCCAAAAAGGGTAGCAAGAGATTCTATTTGATGTGTTAAGCATCCTTATGTATTAAAGAAAGTTGATCCAAATATTTATCAGTCTTTACTGCTAAAGAAGAAAAATTTTTGGTAAGACAGTTACATTTTTTATTTCTAATGTTCAGTAAAATGAACTACTTGGTATGAGGATACACTTGCAAATCTTACAAAAGTTACAGGTTTGCATGAATATATGTATATTCATGATGTATGGGCCAAAGAGATTTGTTTAACCACTAGAAACCACAATCCTACAGTCTGATTTAAAAGTCTATATCCTTGTGCCTATGCAGAGTACCTTAGCATAAAACTGCATAGGTCCACATTACTCGATCCTAATGCAGGACTCTCTTAGTGTCAGACATTCTTGTGCCACACTGCTGCAGCATCAAAGCAAAAGCCTAAAACCCACCTCTTCGTAGCTGAAGAGGATATTCCCCCTCAACAGGCTCTATATGCACAATGACATGTTTCTAGAATGTCTTTTCCGTTAAAAAAATAAAACCGTCTTATTACTGCTCATTCATTCCTATCCTATTTTTGCTTGTTCATTTTTATTTAAGAACTGTCAATACAACAAATGCAAGAGACAGAGTAGAAACAGACTTCAGAGTAATGTGGCTTTAGCAATGGAAGTTGAAGATACTTCAAAGACTTTCTGGGCATAGGTTCTGAAAGAGACAAATTAAAGCATCTTGGCTACAATTTGGGGGAGTGACCTAGGCCTCTGAAACATCAACTGCTTCAGCTGCCACTAATTTGTTGGTTCTCTCTACCCTTCCTAGCTGCTTTTATTTATGCTCTTTCACATCTGCCAAGTCTCCTTCCTTTGCCCCCCCTTCCTCCCAGAATGCTGGTTTGATCCCTTATTTCACTGTGCAGGTGGCAGCAAAACAACAGAATACTGGGAGACTGTTCTTTGAAGCATCTCATCAGGAAGCTTCACTTTGCACAGCGGAACGGAATGAATTGGCACAGGAGAGGCACAAGTTAAATAAACCGTATGGGGAGTGGTGCGGAGGTAAGACAAACAATCAGCAGGAGATAACGCATGACTAATCGGAAACACAGAAAAAAGAAAAATAAACTTAATGTCCTCAGTTGGATATTTTCCTTAAAGCTGTCAGCCCTAATCCTTTCCAGCCTTCTTCAGCGCATCTCCTTATGTGACCTAGATCATGAAGTTTGGAGACAAGCCAAAATCTAGGCCACAGGCTTGATTTACAACCCCTTCTGACTTCTGGCATAGGGAGGGGGTTTGGATTAGGCCTCATGCATCTACAGCCACTTCTGTGTATTTGATTCTGGTCACTTCCAAAAGTTTAGGAGCCTATTTTCTAATTCTGGTCTAGATGCCGCCAACATCTCAAGAAAACAGCCAGTCTAGGCACTCTCACTAGATGAAAGACAGACAATGCCAAACATGCTCTCTCGCTTTTTTTCAGCACTCTGCCATTTTAGGCTACAATTTTACAGTTAAAGCTTGGCACTGGTAAATGCAATTGTCCTAAGTTGGACACTAACTCAAAAACTTACATTCAAGTCTGAGCGCATCTCATACCACTGCCATTCCCTCACTAGTTAAAAAACTACAACTGTAAATGGACTATAAACTGTTACTTAGTCCTAAATTTTCAAACTGTTTTTATTTCTTCTCCTGGGCATATGGGATGGTCCTCATTTTCTTCCCCCTCCAACCTTTCACAGTATGCTCCACACCCTCTAGCCCAGGGGTTCTCAACCTTTTGCGGGTTGGGACACACTTGGCAGCTTATCGTGACTGTACAGGACACACCAGCCCAACTACAGGCTGAATCCAGCCACCTCCCCGGCCCTCCGTGACACACTCACCACTGGATGGTGACACCGTAACGTGTCCTGACGCAGTGGTTGAGAACCTCTGCTCTGACCTTTGGGTAACTAAAGGTTGCCACTGCCACTACGCAGATGAAGTGGATGCTTGTGAGCAGTGAGGCATATTCTACTCACAAAATAACTCTTTTGTGACTCACTGGGATCATGAAACTAAGCTTTGTTCACAGAGCAAGTCACCAATCAGCTCAGACACCAGCTGCCCACAACTGTAGCATTAGCCTGTAATTTTGGCAATGTTTACATTTAAAATTAAGTATTTAAACTGATACCTAAAACTTTCTGAATACACATTGTTTTGGAAATTGTAATTTACTACAAATTACACAACAAAAGGTTCATGGATGTATTCATTAACTTTTTCAGACATAGGGCAGGAAGCATTTCACTTTTAACATATGCTAAGATGTTAATTTCCATCTGTTGTCCCCTGAAATGGCCAAGTTCTTAAATGTTTAAAATGAAAACAAGCAATATCTTATCAGTACATAGGCTGGAAATCAAATCCAAGTGCAATTTTAAACTTTAGCTAAACAGAGAAATGATAAATCTCATTTTGAACTTGTTAAGCAAACAAAACCCAGAATAACCTGCAATAAATAAAATTGCTAATACACTACTCAGATAACATAATCATTGCCCTTGAATCCAAAGTACTAAGCATTCTGTACATGGTCAAATATTTACCAGGAGTCCTATGGCACTTAAAGACAAACAAATTTGTTTATACTTTCACTTAATCAAAAAGTTCTAATTACCCACATCTTGTGCTACTAATAGGCATCCATCTGCATTTTGGTGTTCATAACATCATTTTCTAGATAAATTTGTACAATATTACATAAAAATCCCAGCCCATTAGTTTTCCAGACAGATCTTCAATAGAGAATTATGCAATTCAAAAATATTAAAACAACTAAAGGCTTGTGAGACTTCACTGTAGAAGTAATTTCCACATTATCATTCACAAACTCATGGCATGGATATCTGCTCCTCGTTTTTAATTGGACAAGCCAAAAAAGTATTTCTTAAAATTAAGTACAGAACAGAAATAAGTGTCAGAATAGAAAACTGGTTATTTAGAACAGTTTTTTATTTTTAGGCAGATTCTTACAGAACATGTGACTGCAATTCCTAAGGCCTTATGCACGTATCAGTCCTATTGAATATGGTGCGAGTTTTGTCAGTGTGAGCACTGCAGAATCAGACATCCTAAAACTTTAGAGTGATACCTACCTTTAAAAGAAGCTGATATTTTGTTATCCTCTGGACAGGTTTGATAAGGTATGAGGAAATGGAGTTAGCCAATCCATGTCGCTGTTGTATTTCCTGTATTAAATAATCACAAGTTTCAGTGTCACATGTATTAACAATGGCAGGTTAATCAGCAACAAGTTCTACATTTTATACGGAACATGTGCTTTCCATTGTAATGTGCAAACTAAAAGACGGAATAGCAAAAATTTCAAAACAATGTGTATTACACTGAGACCACCTGTTTACCTTCCACATAAAAATTCTTTTAACTTTATGGCCAACTGTCAGGTGTTTAAAAGGAGCTGTATCTCAATAACAAAGTCTCTGTACCTGAAACACGAGGTGAAGCTATTTTTTGATAATTATTTCTTAAGCCACTTTCGGTAAGCAGGAAATGCTTTTGGCTGTAATTATATTGTCTGGCAATAATCAACACCAGCCTGCGAACAGATTTCACAGTCGTTTCTCAGGCTTAGTCTACACTTGTGGCACTTTTTGGCAGCAGTTGAAGGGAGATGAGCAAGATATGTAAAATACCGTGAATATCTCCCTTTGACCTCATAACTCTCTCTTACCTCCTGGTCCACACTGCATTAAGTCAAAAAGTGCCACAGGTGCAGACCAAACCTTTGACTGAGTGGTACTCTACTTCCAGGACTGGAGTTACTGAGTCGAATTCCAGACTGATTGAGCTTGTCCTGACCGACCACTTAATTGAACCTGGAAGAGCAAACTGACGATGGTGAATCTGATGCCATTGTAGACATCGTCTTAGTTTGGTTTAACCAACTCAGTGAAACATATTGCATTAACTGCTCATACAAGGCCAGCAGGGGGAGCACAAAGTATAATTTACTGACTGCTTAACAGAAGAGAAAGAACTCAGCAATAGCAGGGAAGACTTCAGAGGAAAGCTGAGTATTTACCTCAGGAAGGCTTTCTTCCATTGTATTACAGCAGTTATAAAAGTAGGCTAATTGAGAACTTGAAACACTGAACGTTTGGTTGATTGATTCTTGTCAATTTGGCACAAAACTGTAACATAATTTACACCCACAAGGTACTGGTACTCATTTTAAAGGAACATATCATCTACTGAATTTATGAGCTATAAAGCCACAGCTGTAACACAGTGATACACATACCATGCAGTACAAGCTCTGTACTAAATACGAAGTCAAGTATGATTTCAGTTTGAAGCTGAAATTCTGGATTTCTTTAATAATCAGAAGCATGGAATACTGCATTTAAGGAAATCTCAAGTGTGAGGCTTTATAAAGCTGCAAATAGGATCCCTAAAACATACAACGCAGTGTTAGCTTTTATGTATACTTAGAGGTAAGTGTTTTGTGCATCTGTGTTCTATGCAAATATGTACTATTTATAAATGTATCAATATACCTGTGCTTTTTCCATTATTTTTCTCTGCCTAATTACACATTAGATAGGATTGTCTGGTCATCTCTGACTGGATTTCTTTCCCAACACAGTTGTTCATGTTCAAGCATTAGATATGAAGTATGTGAAAGTTCAACATGATGTATCTTTAAAAATGTTCAGACTATTGGAGGCATTAATAAGAGCTCTTTGACATACAGTTCAGATACCTGTAAAGATTTTTTTTGCAGTCATTATTTCTCCAGCCCCTTTCTTCTCATCTTTGCACAGAGTCCTTCCCAGTATCCATTTTGCTAGTGACAGAGGGGCACGCTGCCCCCCGCCAAGGCCCTGGGGCTGAAGGAGCTGTCAGCCCCCCACAGCCATGTTCACTATAGCCCAAAGTTCGCTATTGTGAAAGGTGATATAGTGAGGGTCCTCTGTACATCAGAACAGAGCACCATCATTTGTTCTGAAATATACATGCACTCTTTAATGAAGGGCACACTTAAAAACGGCATCTTAGTGTAGCACTTATGTGCCTCAATGAACTTCAGGTGCAGATAGTCCAGAAGCAGTTGCTCCCCCTTTGCCCTGGTCTCAGGTGACCATCCTCTGTACTCGATAAACAACTTCTTTATAAAGCAAGTTGTCCTGTACGCAGATTAGCAGCTATAATGAGTGGTGCAGCTCTTGGATAAGATCGGTCCACGTTGCCAACCATGTAGCTCAGTCAGTGGCTGGCAAGCCAAGGAGGAAAATGTTCCCTGGGAGCTCCAGGGGGATGACCTGAGCTGTGCCTCTGCTGTGCAAAGCAGTGGAGGAGCCACAGCACCACAGCAACTGGGACCGGGCTAGAAACCTGGAAGGTGAAGTTCCCCAGGGATAGGCAGTGATAGGATGGGGTGCATGCCAAGTTAGGTAGTGAGCTGTTCCCTCTAAGCTGTGCACATGCACACAGGTCATAAAACCTGCGCACACAACAAAATAAAGTGCACACAAAAAAATTCAATAGTGCTAATATTGGTGCTCACAAAGAAATGTTTTTGTGCACACAAATAAATTATTTGCGCACAGAGTCTACGGGAAATTAGAGGGAACATTGGAGCCAGGGAAACTGACTCAAGGCTGACAACAGACACTGAGAAGTGAGAAGCTAAATCAGTCTCACAGGGCCCTGGGTCAGAACCTAGTGGAGTGGGAGGGCCTGGGTCCCCCTACCTCACCCTACACTGTAACCAGCTGGCAGAACTGTTGTCCGTCTCCTCCCCTGTATCATGCTCATAAGGGGTGACTGCTGCCATAGGAACTATGCACTAGACAAGAGACAATTTCTCCCTAACTACAACAGCTTTGCACAGTACATGGAACAGAAATAAAAGCAGGTTACTTTTACTATACATTTTCATACTGCAATAACACAACTATTTTTTTAACCCAGTCCAAGATTTTAGCTTTCATTCAGTACAATCTAACTGAACCAAATTCATCATTGCTGTAATATGCATTTGCCTTCAAAACTGTAGTGTTACGTCTCAGTTTTAACTGCTAAAATTTGATGGCATTTTGAAACAGGCATTCAACTATCATGTTTTTAATTCCTTGGCTAGCTGATAGTGACTGTTTAAAAATTAAATTCTAATTGATTTTTATGAGATTAATATAGCAATAAATCACTATTGATTGGACATAAGAGATACAACAGTTCTTAGATTTAACTGTAGGATTATTAATTACAGAGAGTTTATCTGGTGATACTAATGCATGACCAATTTCTCAGGAATGCCAATGCAATCAGAACTGCATGATTAAAAATGAACCACTCATATTTTTAATGAACAAAGAGTCTCATACTTACATCAAAATATGCTCCTGCATGCTCCAATATCAGCTGGGTGGAATCTGGCTTATTTTTACAATATGTAACATACATTTGGAACTTATCTGCCTGCAGAATAAAATGCAAGTTTAAGCACTTATGAAAGAGCACTTCCACTGCCTGAAAGCAGTAAAACTTCTGAGAATTCCTTTTCAGTTCAAACCAGTGAAGAGAAAAAACATGCAACATAATTATAATCAAAACAATAAAAAGGCATGAGAAAGTCGATTTACAGATGAGTGAACTATATTCTGCCCTTAGGTATATGAACACCACTGAAGCTGATTTCAGTGGGAGTCATGTTCTTGCATTTACTGGCAGACATTGGCTTTGTAATTAAGATCAAGTTTGTTTACTGGAGAGAAAGAAAAGTACTTATAGAAATCCACTAATCAAGAAAGACTATAAAAAATAAAGCCTCCATCTTCTGCACTTGATTTCATCTGTTACTTCTAATGCCAACCATGATTTCATTACCCAGGTTACGAAGCAGTGCCCAACATCTTCTGGTAACTGTTCGTATTTCTCCAGCTCTTTTAGGAATATGCTGTGAGTAGAAAGAAACAGAAACAGAAAATGGCAGAAACAAAAAAACAGAAAATGGCATGTTTTTGTTAGGCTAGGAACGTTTATTTAGAGCAGCGGTTCCCAAAGTTTTCAGTAACATGGCACACTTCAATGGAACAAACAATTCCATGGCACACCCACTTTTTTCAGGGGAATTCATTGCTCATAGTTACATTTACTTACGTGTACTATGGTCATGACCTTACTAGACAGGTTTGCAATACAGTGCATACAACAAGCTAAAGAAGGCTCAAATGCATTAATGTTTCAAATCCACCTGAAAAAAAAATACATGTCATCTCCATTTTGCCCTTTGGCGACCTGCATTTAGAATATTTCTTTTTTAGACCTGGAAGACTAATGCCTTGCTTTAATCTGATGATTAATCTTCAAGAGTTTTATAAGTTGTAATTCTGGTTGGATACAATATTCTTTAAGATGAAACAATGTTTGCTTTATATTAATTTTCATAATCTTTGTACAAAATTTCATGGCACACTTGGACAGTTCTCAAGCCACACCAGTGTGCCATGGCACACTCGTTGAAAACCACTGATTTAGAGTGTGAGCAGTTGTATTGTCAGAAGATATTCATATTAACAGAATTCTTTGACAACTGGTTCAAGATATTATGAATGGATGAGAATCAGGGCTGCCAAGGGCCTATCATCTCAAACAACAGAGATTTTATAATCATGAGTGATAAATACTGTTCTATTAAGTTTTTTATTGGCGCACGGTCTCCTCACTACAGTAACTTGGTATTTCCATCAGAAAGAGGCTAATTTGTGACCTCACACCTGAATCCCAGGAATGGTTTACTCTTTAAAATGTCAGTAAAAAATACAAATGGAAGTCTGGCCTGCAGTAAAAGCCTTTCCTTTCCCCCTCCTCTGCTCCCAAACCAATCAATGAAGGGGAAAAAACCCTCTGCTATCTACACCCATAATAGGTAACTTACAAAGTTATTTAAGGGCAGCCATATCTGCATATAATGGAACCAACAAGGGGCTATCCTTGTGAGACCATCCCTTTCACAGTCAAAAGTCTTCATTATCAATCTAGGCTCCTGATGCAAATCATTAGATTAAGTCTAAGATTTCTGCACTACTGATACGGCATAGTGCACACTGCTGTTGTACACTGTGGATCATTAGAGAACCTAGCTGTTGTGAAGCACGCAGATAATACAAAAAATGGTGGCTCTCCTAGACATTACTGTTACTATTTTTACTGCAACAGCATGTAACAGCACCAATTAGGGCCAAGCAACTTACACACAGGCTTACATGGTCTATACTGAGAAAGATTTCAATCAAACTTAACACAAGGCACAGTACATACACATAACAAACACACGAGGAGAAAAAATGTGAATAAGACAAAGACAACCTAAACATATTGTTCCTGAATCATTAAGTGTTAAAAACAAAACAAACAAACAAAAAAAATATACTGAAGAAGTTTCCATATTAAACTCCTTGTAACTGGTGCTGAGTGCAACCCTTTTTTGCCATTTTCACAGAAGGACCAAGAAATTAATTGAAAATGGGACTCTCCTTCCAGCAGTGGTTTCTAAATGTCAGAAACATGGTGCACTGACAAACGAAAATGATGAAATTACCACAACCACTACCTGTGTTAAATAGAACTAATAGTCTCCATCTCTCAAGGCAATCAGCCATCCTAAAACTTTACTCGTGTGTTCTAACTGCTCTTGTAAAATTCCAACTCAGAAGAGATACCTGGGCCAGAACGGGTGGTTTCAAAATGGAATGATATAGATTCTTGGTGAAAAATGCAGTTGCTGAAACAGGTAATTCAGCCATGAGAGAGACCCTTTAGTTACTGCTGTGGCAGTGTCCTTTATTTATGCATATACAAAATATTTTGAGTGAGACATACTTGAAGTGATCTTTTAATCTTTACTAAAAAAAAAAGTGGGCATGGAATCTAAATTACTCACTTATTATGGAATTCATAGATTTCCTGCATGTTTCCAAAGATAATGTGTTCTTTGTTCACAATACCAGGTGGGATCTCCTCAACGCCACTGGTCATTTCCCACAGATACGTCTGACCAGAAGGAAAAAAGGCACATGAAAAGGTATCTTGTTATTGATTTTGTGTAAGAAGCTTTATATACTGTGAAGCTAAAAGAAAGTGAAGTCCTTAAACAGACAATCAATATGCTCCTTGAGACACTATATTTTAAACTGTGCAATCTTCTCGACAACAGACAATGCCTCAGGATATTACACTAAAGTCATGTTTTGATTCCAGAAGTTTTCATTTTGTTTACTAGCTACAGCTGAGCTGCAGTTTAACAATTACTAGGCACTTTCTATGGAACCTCTCTGAATTTCTATTCAAAGAGAGTCAGCCAGTCCTGAAACACGTGATAAACATAATGGAAGTATTAACACAGGCTCATCTCTACTACTAACAAAACAAACTGACCAACAAGCATGGACAGTCAGTTCCAAGTACATTAAAATGTTTTCTACTGGGCAAAAAGCAATACAGTCCTGTAAATGAAAATGAGCAAAAATAAAGAATGTGAGAAATTCTGCACTGGCTGACATCCGGTAAAACTATGTTAACATTAGCAAGTTACCAGAAGGCATAAATTAACTCGGAATTTGGCCCTGTGACTATAAAACTAACAACAGGTGGTTGCTAAATAAATTCAGAAGCAAAACAACACACATTGTGAAAACTTGTCCCATAAAACATACACTTACATCCATACATTCCCGGAGATCTCTTACATAAGCCTTTTCTGTCTGAATTAGCTCAGCCATAATGAACCTTAAAAATGAAAAAAGAAAGATCAAACTGCAGCCTGCTAACTCACCATACTGCTTTTCCCCTAATCAGAATATGCCCTGTCCCTTGCAATGACCTTATTGTATTTCCAATATTACAAGAAAAGCATACAAGACTTTAATTAGCACCAGAAAGACCTTTTCTTTGGTTTGGTTGGGCAAGGGCGGAGGGAGGGACGAAGAATCATCCATCCAATACAAGGAAATTATAAATTGGAATTTAAAAAAAAGGACGGAGGCAGCAACAAGGATTTTAAGATGATTAACACACAGCAAAAAGAAGATCTATTAGAAAAAGGAGTTCCTATTCAGCTGATTAGAAGTGAAGAGCAACAGCTGCCACTATCCATAAGCAGAAAAAAGCAACCTTTTATACAGTTCTCTTACTTATTTACTGTTTTTAACAGCCTTGTTGTGAAAATACTTTAATCTTACTACTGTTATTTCCCTCACTACCCATTTATTTTCCAAAATTTTCTGCACCTCTGCCAAATTCTTAAAAAAACAAAACAAAACAAAACAAAAAACAAAACAAAACAAAAAAAAACCCTTTGATTTTAAAGCTATCCTCATTTTAAGCTTGGTTTTGAACATTCCTTAAACAAAGATAATCAGGAATCAAAATTGGAATAAAGCAATGAATATGTTTGTGCAAGGCTGTGGAAGGTGCACTCTGGTTAGCCCAGAACTCTCCTTTTCTACTTTCCTAATGAAAATGTTTTTCTAAATCTTTAAGTAAAAAACATGCCATTTGCTTCACTAACAGTAGTTTGTACATTTATATCTGTAAGGATTGCATTACTCTTTCCTGCGGGCAGATTTTCGCTTTTCTTCATTAAGCTCATGAGCAGCATCTCGCAGTTTCACCTCTGACCCAGGAACAACAGCTGGGATTATATCCAACTGTAGGCTTTTGCTCTGTATTAAGGAGAAAAGAAAAAGTGATGAAGAGAGGAGAAAGGGAAAAATAATGGCCAATCTAATCTAAGCTACAAGGAGCTGCTTATTCTCCTACTAGTATAGATGCAGAAATCTCACTCACCGACTTATTTGAATCAGAAGAAATCCCCAGGGCTTTTTCTAAAGAGGTCCTATATTTCTCCATGCGCAGAGAGAAGTCTCTGTACCTCTTGTCCACTGCTGTGACACATTTTTTAATCTCTGCTGCATGGGCATGCCCTTTTTCACAAAAGCCATCAGCCAGCTGTATCAACAGCTTCACCCTCTCTTTGGTTTGCTGTGAAAACCAACAGGAAAATGAAAAGTAATGCTACTGCCAAGTACCTGTAACAGGAGGGCTCATTTTGTATAGTTAATTACTAAAAACAAGTGAAGGGGTGATTCAAGGCAACTGGCTCTCCCCTATACCTCACTTAAGTGTTTTTAAAGCAGATACCTCTTTTCCTCCTCAAGGAACAGAAAGATTAGAATGTTGCCTTCTTTATTATTTCAAGAACAGCAAAACGCCTTATGCTTTAGTTTTTAGAAATTCTCTTGATTGGAAATAGAGAATATTAGTTCTGCAAGGTAAGTTAGGGCAAGGGACTATGTCATCTTAGATGCTTATATAGCTCCTGGCACCATGGGGCTCTGATCCCTAGGGAGATCTTTAGGCACTGCCACAACACAAATGCTGGTACTTATCCTGCCGAGACTTAAGCTCATATTTAAGACAAATACCTGCAAATATGTAGGGGTGGGAATTACATTAGAATGGCACTTTTAAATGCATACTCTTTAACCACTGACTGTCACTGACAATTATAGAGGCAGCATTGTACTATATACTCAAAGGTGTGAAAGGAGTGCAATGTTGAAAGGGCTGGACCAGTCTTTGAGGGAACCATGGGTTTGGAGAACAGAGGCGTGCTTAGTTAGGTTCTTCCACGTATAACATGACCAGGCTCTCCTTCACTCCTGAGCATTCTCATGACATTTTCCATTTCTACCTGGCTCCAGCATGTGTCTTCCTTTGACCATCAGCTCCTTACCAGTTTTTCCACATGCCAGAAAGCCAGCAGGTGGAAAACATGTAAAACTTTTTAAGTGGGGAGCAGGAGGCGGCAATTAGGGAAACTCATCTCTATTGCAGCCTACAGGTGCCTGAGTTCAACAAATCATGTGCAACAAAATGCCCAGTACCTTGAATGTTAGGTTTGAATCTGTGATGCAGGGTCCTATGAGGCCACCATGTGCAGAAATTAAGCCTGGCACTTCCTAGAAATACTGCAGTACAACAGGTAAGAGCTGTACCTGAATAACTGAACTGTGCATCTTGTACTATCTTCTTACTTGTAAAGTGTTTAGTATTTTGAAGCACACAAACTGGAACATAATAAAACTTTCTGCATTTTGTTGGCATAAAATAAGATTTAAGAGTTGAGTTCCAGTCATCCATGCTTGACCTGAAAACCAAGCAAGCTGAGGACTCAAAAGGAAGTTACTTGTTTCCATTTTTTAAGCAAGGTTGCCACAATCTTGTCAGGGTAGGGTAGCACCACCAATGTGTTGTGTCAGTTCATGTTAAGGTGAAACAGATAAAAAAGCCAATACACAGAAGTGAAGTTAGTCAGATACCTGCTGTATCGCTTTATTACCTTTGCAGTGATCTGAAATTCTTCATGTTCTTTTAGCAACTCTTGAGTGTGATGGATACTGGAACCAGTGGAAGTATGTGTGGATAAATAAAACTCTCCATTGTCATGGATCCATTCCAAAGCCTGAATAATGCAGGAAACATTTGAAGAGTAGAAAGAAAACAGCATAATACTTTCTCAGTAGAAACCTATTTAATTACTCAATATACATGAAATTGTTATATAGTAAGATTACTAGATGGATTTATATTGTATTCTTATCCCTTCTATATATCATCTGAAACACCTTTGAAATGGAGTTCACTGTCCTGTAACTAGAAGTTCCTCAGGATGTGAGCCTCATCTGTATTCTACATGTGGGTATATGTGTGCACCATGTACCTCAGTCTGGAAATGCTAACAAACAGCATCCATTGGCTTACACTTTGTGCAGCAGCTATCTCTGTACTCCTGATTGAGGGCACTAGAGACTGTGTGGCTTGACACCTCTCCAGTTCCTTGTCTTACCATACATCAAACTGGAGCCCAAGCAGAGATTATAGAGGGTGGGTGCTGGCATATGGATAGGGAACACAGATCTTGCAGAATGTCCAGTTACAAGTAAATAACTTCCTTTTCTTTTTAAACTGCTGGTCCCTATGTGTGGTCCACATCTGCGTGACAGAGAAGCAGTGTTCAGCCTGGAAGGGCTGAAAAGCAGCCCTCAGCAAAGATGCTTGCAGTACTGCTGTTCCTTCTGCAGGATCTGCACCACATAATACTGTCAAATGCAGGTATGGAGCTTCCGGTGACTGCTCTGTATTATGTCTAGTATTGCAGCATCCTGCAGCAATCCTGTAGAGGCACCTTGTGCCTTCGTACAGTGTGCCATGCCTCTGCCAGAAGGAGGCATGTTAGCTAACCTGTAACATTCAGTGATACACCTGAAAACCCACATAAAGCTTCTTGGAGAGGATATTGCTTGACCTTGTAAACTTTCTGCTTTGGCAAGGAAGAATCTTGGTGATTTTCTGATAGATTTGGTCCTTTGCACGTACAACACCATGGTATGCCTGACATCAAGGGAATTAAGTCTTTTCTTGTTGGTGGAAAAACAGGGTTGTGGAAAAAGGAAAGGTGTGTAGCTACTTCCATTGCCATGGAATTCAGAAGTAACCTTGGGGAGGAACTTAGAATGAAGGTGAACGAATTCCTTTTCCCTGTGAAAAACCTTATGAGGAGGGTATGCTACAAGCACTCTCAACTCACCCTCCTGGCCAAAGAAATAGCAAGTAAAAATGAGATTTTCATGGATAGTTATGACATGGAGCATGTCACCAAGGGTTCAAACAGTAGCCAACATGTCACCAAGAATTTTAACAGAGGTAAATGTTGAGAGAATGGGATTGAAGACCCATTAAGATGCAGGTATGACCACTGGCAGAAAGCTTCTGACTTGGTTCCTCACAAATCTTATTGGAGTTGAGTGGGTGAAAACACAACACCTATCTATCAGAGGAAGGAAGGCACAAATCAGTTCTAGGCTGACCCGCAATGAGTGAACGGCTTGAGTTTGTTTGCCACCCCCCCCCTTTTTTTTTTAAGAGACAGGAGATAATCTAAAATGGCTAGACTCTGTGCATACCTTGAGAAGGCTGATTATGCTGTACCCAAGAAGAAAATGTTTCCATTTAGCTAGACAACAGCTCCTACTTTAATCTCTCCTACTCTGAGTAAGGATGGTCCACCTAAACATCAGGTTGTGAGATGGAGCAAGTCCAGGATGGGTTATCCAATTCTGTCTCACTCCTGAGTTAGGAAATCCAGGTAGGAGCAGATCCTGACCTTGGGAGCTGGGTTGAGATTTTTCAGGAGCTCTGTGAACAGAAACTGCCTGGGTCAACTGGGTGCTCGGAGAATGACTTTAGATCTGCTGTGATCCTTTTTCACAATCTGTGGTAGCAAGAGAATGGGGAAAAAAGGCATAGCTGGGATAACAGTATGTGTCACCCTGGGAACTGTGGCCCATAAGTCCTCTGCAGCAGTACAAGGGAAGTTTTCTGTCTCTTTGGGATGCAGTGAGGTGTACTCCAATGGAGTGACTAATTTGCTCAGGACCCTCCCACTTGCAGTCTGCAGAGAAGAGCCTAGTCACACTGTCTGAGAACCAGCTCTGAGCACCTGGGAGGTATGTGACTTGGAGAGGGATACAATTTCTGATGCACTAGTTCCAAAAACAGACTTTAAAAGCAGAATGGAAGAGATCTTGCTCTGCCCTGATTTTTTATGTAAAAAATCGTGAGGATATTCTCTGGCATCACTTGGATATGGAGCGAATGTATAAACAGTAGAAATGCTTTTCTGCCAGACAGGCAGACTGCTCTCAGTTTAAGTATACTGATGTTCTGTCTGTCTTCTGCAGCATCCAAATACCTTGTGCAATGTGGTTGTTCTGGTGAGCCCCGAAACCAAGAAGGGAAGCACCTGTTATAATGGTGGCACTGGGACGGAAGTGTTGACAGAACACCCGTTCTCACTCTCGCCAAGTTCAGCCACCAGGTGAGAGAGGTGAGGACTCTGGCAGGAACAATCACTTGCCTGATGAGATGGATTGGAGCCAGGTCTGTTGATATCATCAATGGAACTTGGCAAATGGTGTCACATAAGGGCATGGAGCCATACGACTGAAAAGTAAGAGGAACATTCTAACCCTACGGAGTCTGTGAGTAATCTGTGATATAGGCCGCTCATTAACTGAAATCTGAGTGCAAAAGAAAGCTGTTACGGAACAGAGTCCAGTGTCACTCCATATCATCTAGGTGGGTGATAAAATGGATTTTTCTTTGTTCACATAAACATCCAGGTTGCTAGAAGATGGAACAGAAACTCAGGGGCTGACTTGACCTCTTGTCAGGAATGACCTACCCAGAGCAAATCATCCAGAGAGAGAGAGAGAAACTGTAATTCTGACATCTCGTTTGGGCTACCACTGCAGAGGAAAAGTCTGTAAACACTCTGGGTGCGGTTGCTAGCTTTAAGAGGAGGACTTTGAACTTGAAGAGCTCTTGGCCCATCATAAACTACAGGAATCTTCCACAGGAGGGATGAACATCTACAAAAAAGCATTGATTTTTCATGTCAAGAACAGTGAATCTCATTTCTATTATTAATGCTAGCATGACCCTCTTGAATTTTGACTTTTGAATAAAGATATTTAGTTGCCAAGAGTCCAAAATGGGTCTTTACCCTCTATCTTTTTTGGAGACTTAAGAAATACAGGGACTAGAACCTTCCCTCTTTATACTGAGGTGAGATGCAGGCTAATGCCTTTTGTTGTAGCAGAACACCTGTCTCTTCATGAAGATTCACCTTGTGAGAGTGGTCCCTGAAGGAAGACTGAAAAGAGGGTTTCTGATACTCTTGTGGGATAATTTCCAACACCCAACCGTGTCTCATGATCAAGTCCCAGCTGTGGGCAAAGAATGTGAGATGGCTTCAAAATATAATGGGGGAAGGGATTAGCGACACGAGGTGTCAGAAGTAGCTCTTTGCAGATGACTGAAAATGGTCAGAAGCCACGGTGGGTACAGGGGACCGAGAAGCAAGACTTTTGAATCTTCTATGTATGTTTGTCTGGCCGCTGGTGTTAGAACATTCAAGGAGCAGTGATCTCGGCACATATGCTTGTTTCTGGTGTTTTCTCTTCAGTACCAGAATGTAAATTCCCAGGGTCCCTCAAATTAATCTCAAGTCATTTAATAAGTGTAGGGACTCTCCCCTTTTATTGCTGAATAGATTCAACTTGCTCTAGGGAAGGTGCTGTATGGTATTCTGGACCTCCCCAGGGAAACCTGAAGATTATATCCAGGAGTTTTTCTTCATGACTATACCACACTAGCCAGGCCTCTAAATGTCATACCTGCTACAATACACTTGCTGGAGCCTGGAGGGATGTTTTTACCACTAACTTGTCCTTCCCTATGAAGGACTGAAATTAGGCTGCCTCCTCACCAGGTGGTTTGTCCTTAAAGATGACAACCTTTCTGTAAGTTCACCCATCTTCGAAACATCTGAGGAAGTGGGATCTTCTCCCATGAAAGCTCATGCAAAAAATAAATCTGTTAGTCTTAAAGTGCCACACAACTCCTTGTTGTCCTTAAAGTCCACCAGCCTGGAATAATCGTTAAAAAACATATTTTACTAACAGTTCCTGATAGTGATACAGACTTCCAGAGCTATAGAGGGTCAGGAGGTGTAATTCTTGAACCCTGGGACTCTAGCGATAGTCCCACACCACGGGAAGGAGTCAAACCAAGCAATGCCAAGATAAAAGCTATAAAGTAAAAAAAAAATTAAAAATCTATTTACATGTTCTATCAAGAGAAAAAGTGGAGAAATCTGCAGTAGATGCAGGGATTCCAACTCAGATGATGCAGTAGTAAGAAAGAACTGGAGAGGCATCAGCCCACTTTGCTTTTTATGACCCTGTCTGGGAACATGAGGAAATCTACTGTGTAAATGCAGGCCAATGGAGACTGCTTGTTCGAATTTCCAGACTTGGGCACATGGTAACACATGTTTGTATGGGTGGAATACACATAGGGACTAGCACTCAAAGACGAATGAATAGCTTTGAAACATTGTGCTAAATTCGTTAAGTAAATCTTTAGAGCAAAATTGTCTACTGCTGTCAGGATGAAGAGAGTTCATAAATTAGCATAAATATATTTCAAGTAAATTCACTACTACACAGTGGATTTTCCTGGAAAGGACAAGGGAATTTTAATTGACTAAATACACAACTTAATTATTCAACTGTAAAGATCCATTCTTTTTCCCATAGGGAGGGAAAAACAAAACATCACATTTATGGTGAAATACAGCACTCAATTAAAGTTGCTTTAATTCAACACAAGAAATTAATTATTAAAATTAATTATTTGTTAGTTTGTTGAAAAATACATTGGAATTGGGGAAGCGGAGGAGAAGATCTTTGAACATTTGCCCCAGGAACTAAAGGAGGAGTACCAGTATCTAAAGACTACTTTACCTTTTGCCTATCAAACATGCTCCAAATCCCTAGCTCACACTGTGAAGTTAGAAGACTTTCAGATTTTAATTGGAAGCAGTACTGGAAGGATGGGAGATATTTAATTTAAATACAAGATATCTAAATTGCATTCATCTCTATTAAGGATTCATTACCTCTAATTATGTTCCAGTATCATTCCCAAAGTGCTAGAAAATGCACATTCTAAAATGCTTACATTTTACTCTAAAACATCTTTCCCACTTGCTATTATGAATCATTATCCACAGGAGTGCCATGTTCATCTGCTGTGTCTACTAACTTTGCCACCCACTTGATTTACTTCTGAAAAAAACCTGAGCAATACAATAGACATTAATGAGTATCAGTTTCTACACTCCTCCATATAAACTTTGATCTGAAGCTAAGGAAATTAAACATAAAATCTTATAGCTTATGCTATATCATTAACTCATTCTACTGGCCATGGGTTAATACTACAGCACAGAATGATATGCTAAGTCAGTCACTATCCTTTGTTACAACAATATTTCAAGCTTGATATTTAAAATACAAAAATAACCACCTGAATTCAGAATCTTCTTGCTTGTACTAGCTTTCTGCATCCCAAGACCTTGAAACTATCACTGGAGAGGCCCAGACTTAGGGAAAATTAACCTGTAAGCCCCCTCTTCTTTCATG
Organism: Podocnemis expansa; assembly: GCA_007922195.1. Taxonomy (NCBI): domain Eukaryota; kingdom Metazoa; phylum Chordata; order Testudines; family Podocnemididae; genus Podocnemis; species Podocnemis expansa. The sequence continues at coordinate 27,790,601 of ML682060.1, forward strand.
TAGTCCAGGGATCTGAAACCTGCAGCCCCAGATCTGCATGTATCTTTTTGGCTGCCCCCTTGTGACCCCAGGCGCTGGGCCTCTCCCACCAGCGGGGGACCCTGTGGGGAGCCCAAGCCGGGGACTGGTTTTGCCCCCCCCCCCCCATCTCTAACCACCGGTGGACCCTGGAGGCAACACATGCCAGGCTCCAGGTCCTCCTGCCTCACCAGGGGACCCTGTGCAGGGGTCTCCTCCTGATTTTGGGCTCCCCTCACACCTACCAGGAGATCCTGCAGCAGGCACCATAGCTCAAAATCCCCCTACCAGGAAGCTATGCCCATTGCAGCTCTCAAACACTCAATTATTGAAGGAATTTTAAAAAATGACTCGTCTTATCTTTTGGACTGATGACTCTGACCTAGTCAAATGGAAACACGAGACCTCCTATAAACAATTCTTTTCTTTGCTCATTACAGGCATTACTTGTCCAGTTCCATCTCAACCTCAGTTTCCCTAATTATCTCTTCCTTTAATCATGATTTAATCAAGCACCTTTCTTCTGGAAAGCTGGCACTTTTGCGGAAAGCATACAGAGATTTTCTTGCCACACAGGCCTTTTTCTGCATTAGAAACTAATATGCTGCCAAAATTGAGCTTTTGAATTCACCTCTGCTCTTCCTCATTTCCCAGCCACTGTGGATAGTACCACTCAGTCCCACAATTTGCTTATCATCTTTGACCCTGATTTCTCTCTGGATCCAAACATCCAGGCTGTATCCAAGCTTGGATTCTTCTACTCACACAAGATTTCTGAAATTGTCTTTTCTGACTTTCCACACTGGCAAGTCATTTTCTCCAGAGTGTTATTTTACTTTCAACCTCTTTGGCCTCATGACAATCACCTCTACAAAGTAATTCAAAACACATGATAGTCAGGATGTAGATGTTTAGTAGCCAACAGGTAGCTACCAGAAGCTCTCTGCTGCCTCTAAGGGCAGAGTTAAATTTCAAATCACCCCATGCAAGACAGCTGCCAAACTCACTTACACAAGAGACAGCTAGCATGATGGTTCTTGTGCTGATTGAGCCCAAATGGACCAACAAATCAGAGCTAGGGCAACAAAGGACACACTGCTAAGCAGGTTGGGATGCCACTTCTCAGATGTCACTAGCTACTCTAACTTCACACTTTGAAATCTGAGCACAAGCACCAGAACTCTGGCTATCTCCTATATCAAACAAACAAGTGGGTGTGCGCATACATACACACGTATGCTTGCACACACAAGCCAACTCTTGTTTTGACATGCTTTTTGCTTGCAATTCTTTTTTAAACCATGAGTTCATTTTAGAGACCCAGTGTCAGTTACTGCTTCTAAATTTGTTCTCTTAATGTTTGACAGAGTCCTTCACCTCCATACGATGACAGTGCATTCATTTCAATGATATTTCCATGCTAATCAGGTGGGTGGGTGACTGGATGGCTAGATAATGTAAAAATTAACTATTTTGAAGGTGCAGAGGACTCTGTATGAAAAAAAGAAATTTAGAAGCTGAGTTAATGCATCTTTAATGAAGTTAGCTCTAAAATTCTAAATACTTGCAGAATCAGCACCACATCCCCACAAAATGTGCCCTTTTATTCTACAGTTGGGCAGAAGCTAGCCCACAACCACAAAAGCGGATTCTGATGATCTCTAAATCAAAATCAAATCTATTTCAATATAATTTTGTAATCTTGTCTTTCAATGTTCAGTCCCAGCACTGCTTGAAATAACTCAATTGAAACAGCTGAAAAACAGGATTTACAGTGGAAATGCTGACAAACCTTTAGCAATGCCAGCTAACAACGTCACTGTCATAATGATTTCTTCACAACAGCAAATGTGTTCAGTGGTTTTTAAGCAGAGGCTCAGTTTATGGTAAATTATGTAGGTTTTAAGAAAGTTTTAAAACTTAATTTCTCCACTCTTGTTTCACCACCACCTAACCTGCACTGCTTCTATCTATAAATAAATCTAAAATAGAACATAGTTGGCACATCCAGCACTGAATGGGTACATGGCATCCAAAAGTTCTTGAAAAGAGAAGTATGCAGCAGTTAAGGTACTCAAATTAGAAATATTTCTACAAGATTACTTAATTTTCATCCATTGAAGCATTTTCTGTCCTTGTTCTTTGTAAGTCTTTCATATATTTTTTTCATGGAACCAAGAATAGACAACAGCCAAAACTTTTAAGCCTCTCTATATGTTGCTGAAGTCACGGAAGGATGAGAATGAGTTTTTGGAGACTTGTTAAAAAATACAGCTCTGGAAATTGCACAAAGAATGGAAACTAACATAACCACGTGGACCCACATATGGCACATGGGTCGACGGAGATTACTTCAAGCAGTTCTGGCTCCATTATGTGGCATGCATTCACGGCCACATGTGGAGTCCACAGAGGGAGCAACATTAAAAGAAAAACTATTTGTTGTTCCTGTTGTCTGACATTTTACTAATCCTGAAAACTCAGAATGTCAATACAAGGCAATTCATCAGTTGATCAGTGAACTTTGGCTAAGTTAATATAATGCAGCACCCACCTTGGTCATGACTTAACTTTTTCTTTTTTAAAACCAATTAAACTTCAGAGGTCTATAAAGACACTCTCTGTGTTACCTAGTCAATTCCAAGAAGTAGTTTAAAGTCACTTCAGCTATTACTCCTGCTTTGGAGTTCCCCTGCTGTTTTTATGGTTTAAAAATTGCTTCTCTTTTTAAATGGTTCTCTCCGCCACTGCCTAATTTGTGGATGGCAACCTTTGCTGGCCCTTGTGCCATCCTCGCCCACTGCACCCTCAGCAAGGTGCCAGGGGCAAGGCCAAGCCTCCAGTTCCCAGCTGGGGCTGGGACCAGCTTCCGCCCCTGCTGGTGAGCGGCCTCCGGTTCCAAGTGTCAGGTCCGGGTCCTGCTGGTGGGCGGCCTCCAGTTCCCGGGGTGGGGGCCAGCTCCTGCCAGCAGCAGCAGCTCCAGGTGGGCTGACCTGACCTGCCTCCCTCCAGCAGTCTGCCCAGAAAAAGGCGGGGTCAGCAGGGGGCAGGAGCCCTGCATGCTGCAGCTTCTTTGTCCTTGCTTGCCGCGCTTCTCTGCGGGGGCCTGGAGCCACAGAACGCAGCTCTTGTGGACCCTGGCCATGCAGTGCTGGCAGGGCGGGAACACCGAGAGAGCCTGAGCAGTGCTGCATGCCGCTCAGGTTTGGTTTGTGTGCCATCTTTGGCACATTTGCCAGGACTTGCCAACCCCTGGCCTAATTGGTAGATTCACACTAATATATAACGTTAACTGAGTATGCAAGACAAACGGTGAAACTGAATGCATACAAAGTGCTATTATATGCACAAAATAGCAAATATGTTTCTTTCCTCATCTTTCACTTTACCATTATGTTTTATTATTTAACAGTTCTGAAGCTACTCAAAAACGCAATTTTAAAAGTGATTATAGTTATTACTCAGCCTTTCTGGGATTTCCTTATCTATATTACTTTGTAATGGTAGAGTTTACTACAATGTTTAATAGCTCCTCCCTCTCCCAGAAGTATGGTAACATTACAACCTATTTGTAGCACAGTATGAAAGTAACAGATTCATTAAAGAAGTCTGCCTAATTTTTTATATTTCTGTTTCAGAGAGTAGCAGGCGAGGCTTTTATACCTTGATTCTTAATAGCCTGCCTTTCAGAAGTTCTGAGTACTCTTAGTCAATTGGAGATACTTAATCCCTTTGAAAATTAGGTGATAAATCAAACTTTGAGCTGTATGGAATTTGAGTTGCATAGAATGGAAAGCATTCTTAGACAAAATCCTGACCTGTTTTGCACTCCTTTCAAAAACCACATACTGTTGACACTGATCAAGGCGCCTTTTTCTCATTGTCCAGTAATGCAGCACACGGTTCTCCCTCTGGAAGAGTTCATTCAAAATATCTGCAGGGACAGAAAAATGAACAGTACGTTATGATCTTATCTTCTGTAATGAATGGAAGCTGTGAGGTTATAAATTCTTCAAAAGAAATACTGTGTTGTATTAAGAAATGCACAAAACATTTTCCTTCACAATTTAAAAACAAATTGATTCATAAACTCAAATGTTGATCTGGCTAACATAAAGACCAGTGGTTTGATTACCAAATGTGATATTGAAACAATAGGCTTCTCACATGGAGAATGCTTCATTGCTAAAATAATCAGAGACCGGAGGGAGCATTTGATATAATTTAATTGTAAGGGATAGTTCTGCCTCAATTTGGGGAGGAAGGAGAGAATGGGGACAAACACATAAGATGCATTGAAGCATTCAGGCTGAACATAATAATTTCCCATCTTAAATTTCTCAAGTTCTTATCTGGTGTCAGGCTATTCACATGGGTGACAACAGAACACAGAAATAGACAGATTAACAGATTTATTCTTTTAATATCCTAATTCACCTCAGACCCCACACACTCAGAGAAACCCATTAAAAGTCAGAAGTAATGTCAACAATAAGAATACTGTCAGTCAAACAAACCATGCACCAAAGTCAAATATTTCATAGTACATTTGGTTCAATAAAATGAAATTAATACTTGGAAAACAAGAAACATGTAAAAGCATTTATGCAGTTTATTGTGCCATCTCTCTCCTTTCACCAGTCAAAGAATGCACAAACAGCAGGCTCACAGGAATTGCCATGCCATTGCCATTCTATTTTGGCTTTCTCCCCATCAGCTTGGTTAACAACCATCTTTCCCTTTATGTCAATGACAACGATTGGATGCATGTACACCTGGGAGAAATGGTTTTGGAAAAGTCTTCTTGTCAGTACTTAACGAGGCAACAGAGGCACAATTATCTTTGAAGTTTACTGTCACTCAGCTATGGCCAAGAAAGGATTCTGTTAGGAAGCCAAAAGAAAGAGCTTTGGTCCTGATAAAAGTAGAAGGGGAAGAGATGCTGGTGGAGACAGACACAAGGAGAATCTAGGATAAGCCAGTGCCTACCTAAACCTCTAAGTGAAGACTGAGGTTTTTTGGGAGAGGAGTAACATATGTTTTAACCTTATTTTAATTCCACTGTTAGTTTCCATGAATAAATGAAAAATATTTGTTTTGATGAAACTATCCTGAGCACTTTATTTCAGTCACAAACTACCAGAAAGCATTCCACAGCCAGACCCAAACCCAGTGAGACTGGCTGAGATCAATATGTGAAAAAGGAAGCTTAGCTAAGGGAGCCAGTCTAAACAGCAGTGAGCTGCAGGTTTCCACTCTCCAAGAAGAGTGGCTCAAAGAGCTTGGCTTGTTTAGCCTAACCAAAAGAAGGCTGAGGAAAGATGTGACTTTTCAATAAACACGTCAGAAGGATAAGCACCAGGGAGGAGGAGGAGCTACTTACATTCAGCACCAATATGCACACAAAAACAAGTGGATATCAGCTGGCCGTCAATGACTTTAGGTTTGAAATTAAGTGAGCTTTCTAACCATCAGAGAAGCAAAGTTATGCAACAGCTTTCCAAGGGGAGCAGCCTTAATGGCTTCAAATCAAGACTAAGCTTGGTAAGGTTATAGACGATTCTGTGGTGTACAATGTGCAGGAGGGTGGACTAGATGATCCTGATGATCCCTTTTGACCTTAAAGTCTATGCATCTAAGCCTCTCACTTGGAAAGAACACCCTTAAAGAGACTGGGAGAGAGCATATAAGTGTATCCTGCCCCTGAACCATACTCTCCTCATTATCAGCTACATATTCCACTGCTCTGTTTTTGTGACTAGAAATTAATATTTCCAACGGCTGGATCTTCTCAAAATTTTATCTTTCATTGTACAATCCTTCTTGCATCATTTTCTCCATTCTATTTCTCCTCTTGCCAATTTGTACTCTGAATTTTTAGAGGGTTATCACTTCTGTTCATTTTAATGCTCATACTAGTTATCTATTCACATCAATGACACACTTTCCTTAGCACCTAGCCTACATCAATCCTACTTTGGTGTTACTTCAAATGAGTGGGTAAATTCAATAGGGCTCCAAGTTAGGAAGTGCCAGAATTAAGATTACCTATGCAATCAAATTTGCACCCCTTGTGAGTATGCAGTATGTTAGAGTCTTAACGGCATGTGTTACTCTTGGAGTCAGATGAAAAGACAACACAGAGAGAGCTGACAGAAACTCAGCTGATTGCTGTGATTGTAGTTTTATTGTTCTGGCAGAAAAAGTGAAAACAACAGGAAAGCGAGGCTTTGTACTGGTGAGTAGGGGAGTGCTCAAATGTTTAAAGTGACAGGACAACACGATATGACCATATGCTATTTTTTCCCACAGCCCGCTCCCAAAGAGTTTCGGCCACTTCGCCCCTGCCACCCTGCCGCCTAAGGCCATGGAGCAGGCCCATTCAGGCCAGGTGGGAGTGGGGCCGAAGCAGTCAAAACTCTTTGGGAGCGGAGTGAGCAGCTCCAGCGCCCCAACCCTGCACACCACAGATCTGCATCTCTTCCATCCCTGAGGAGGTGTGGCCGACTGGGGGTAGGCTGGATTTGTTGCTGCACCCCACTGCGGTGAGGCCGGGTGAACAGAGCGGCCTCCAGCTCATCACCCCCCCCCCCAGAGTTGGAAGGGGGGGGGTCAGGGCCCCTTCACTGGCTGCCAGAGTGGTGTTGTCAGGCCACCAGCCACTCTGCCGGCTGGAGGAGCTCTCACTAAGCCTGCACAGAGAGTTTGCGCAGGCTCACTGAGATCTGACTCTGAGCGGGAGTTTCAAAAACTCCCAGCTCAGAGTCACTGTTTGGGCAGGGACTGCAGCTGCCAGCCATGCACGGCCAGCAGCCTTCCCTGTGCCAGGCAGCCCTGGGGGCTGTGCAGCCATGCAGCTTAGAGGAAACACTGCCTCTCGCTCCCTCTGCCAGAATTTAGCAGTGCCATCCTGCTTTCTTAAACCTTGCTCCTACCTCCTGTCCCCAGCTTGCCTACTTTTTCTCTCCTTCCCCTCTCTCCACTTGTTTGAGCCCCCTGTACATATAGTTTGCCCGCTCCACAAATTCAGTGCATCCCTCCTCTCCAGTTTGCCATGCAACCTTTTAGCCACCGTTTAGAGCAGGGAGCACATTGTGATTCCATGTGAAGGCAGAGGAAGGGCATCAGTTTCATGAGATGTTACTAAGCATGCTCAGTAACACCAGATGAACAAATTGTGCTCAGAAGCAATTTGTGCTGCTACACTGGCCATGCTTTGACTTGCATGGTAGATACAAGATAGTGGCATGTCTATGCAGGACACCTGCAGGGAATGTTGATATTAACTCCGGGTCAAGGCACAGTACCTGGCAGACAGGAGCACAAGTTGGCTTATTAATATTAATCATCTGCTAATTTAGTAAGACGACCAGTACCAGTCATAATTGTACTCCATTTCCTTATCTACTTAGCTCTCATTCCCCTTTTCCGTCAGGTTTACCTTGATTGCACTCACCCCATATATGTGACAGTCAATTTGCCTACCACTACTCCTCACTCATCCCACTGAAATGTTTCCCAGACTTCTGGGGATATCGTCACGTACTACAAAAATTACAACTAGACATTGCATAAAAATGGATATGTTGAGAATGATGCAACTGGAGTCAATTGTAACACACAGCATGTAAGAGTCACTTTAGCTCACTGGAATGGCGTCCATGCTATCAGAACATTGTGCAGATGATGTGCCAGTGTGGCATCTGACTGTGCATTGCTGTAGTTAATGCCATGTGTTCCTTTGGATGTCAAGAGCTAAAGATAAAGCGTAAAACAATAAGTTCTGTAAAAGTTAGGTAGTGTTTTCAGTTCAGCTTCTATCAAGCAGCTTTGCATATTCTAGGCACCTGAATTATACCCCTTATTAATAGCGGCCTGCAGTACCATCTTCTAGTGTTGGGTAGTATAAGAGAGTATTTCCTAAAGTTTTGCATTTGTATTGCAGGTGCCACTAACTGCCCCTCTTGCAGCCTGCCTCTATATCAGTGACTCAATTCTGTGCTGCCTGAGACAGAAACAAAAATAATGGATCTAAGGCAGAGGACTGCCCAGCTATCTTCTTGATTAAGGGCACGTCTATGCTGATGGTGGCAAATTCTCCATCATTAGTTCAGGCTTCTGGGAGCAGATTGTGGCGAGTATGAACTCACTGTGCCACTCCCAGAAGCCAACCCCAGAAGTCCTGGGGCATAAGGGAAAGCCAATCGCAAGTGATTTGTGGTTGGCTTTCCCTGAATGTGTAATGACGGCTTAGAAAGGCACTGCTGTTTACATAAGGAATTTTATGTTTCTTGTGTAAACAGCAGTCAACTGCCGCCAGAAGAGCCCTCAGTGTAAACTAGGGTGAAGTTGGTGTTAGATGCATGAGGAAAAGGCCTCCCACAGCAGTACAGACTAACATACTTCTAAGCCCTCCATATTAGACGTTGACTAGTTCTATGTGACTGAGAAACTTAAAAGGAGAATTCCTCCCCTAACTTCAGCTTGTGCAGTACTCTCCATGTACGATTTGGATATTGAGGATGTATACTGGGGAAAGGATTTGTGTCAACAGGAGGGGATTCCTGTCAACAGGGGAAAGCATTCTGGTCAACATAATTGCCATCTTCCACGGTGAAGATTCTCAGCTAACCTTCGTCTATTCATTGTGTTGGACTTCAAAATGCTTCATTTCATTTTATGAAATAGGCATCCTGTGTGCTCTTGAATAAAAGTCTTTTAAAATGGGAAGTTTGTAAAAAGCCTCAAAGACTTGTTCTTTTTTTTTCCCAATGTTAAATTTATGCTACAAGCTTTAATCCCTGTTTTCAAAGCACAGGCTTCCAACACAGACAGTATTTTAAGATGTCACATTCCCTGTTGTTCAGAAATGAATCTAACAACTCTGAAAAATACTGAAGCTTGACTAGAGCTCTGCTGGTATGTTCCAGACTTACATTCTCTCTGGTTCTACGAGTGATCTGATCAGCTACCACTTCCAATACAGTTTTCAAGCATCGTTACTTTGTTTTATGAAATAGATTGGCTCATATTGCCAACAGGTAGATTACAGCAGGTAACGTTTTTTCCTAGAGTAGGTTATCGTTGTTTGTGACTTGTATGTCTGACCTAGCTTGCCAATGGTCATGTAGGAGACCATGAAAAGTACAGTACAAGTACAGTAATATCCTGAAGGACAGGTTGGTATTCCCGCCCTCCCCCCCCATTCACTTAAACCTTTCTGGTTTACAGTAGGTGAGCTATTTGCACACCAACTACAAATGTACTAATAGAAATCAGATTAATTGCAATTCATTTACAATCCTTTGTTGCTACACAGCACTGTTTCAAATTTTTTTTTTTAAATACATGAAGCTGAATGAAAAAACCTTTATGTATGCTATATATTTCTAAGGTGATGAATTGTACATTGTCTTAACCTGCCTAAAATAATTCATGTTTTTATTCCTTCTCATATTCTCTGCAGTGTTTTCATCCCCCATGAACCTTCTTCAGTCTTCCATTTCAAACTATTCATTTGTCTGAAATCCACAACTCATTTCCCTCATCTCCAAAAACATCTCAGAGAGCTGCTGACACTTTGCCCCTTTCCAAAACCCATACAAACACACTTCTTCCCTTCTAGTTTGTGTGTACTATAAGAAAGGGTGAAAAAGCTAACTATGTATGTCAGCATAGTTCCCCTTCTCCCTACTCCATAAACACAATTCAGTATGGCTTAGCTTTCACATTCAACATGACCAAACTGTGTGAAGAAGCAAATGCAGAAGTTCTTCAGCCCATAGTATGGTGAGAGGAGAACCCGTCTTTTGCAAGTACTTGAACACACTGTACCTGTTTGCTTTAAGACCTGAACATTTAGCTGTACTTGAAGTGTAGTTGGGGGGACCACCACTGGTGAATGAGCAAAAATAATCTACTGCAGAAAGGATCTTATTGTTCCAACCCTTCTCTCTCCTCTATCATAGTCAAACTCCATTTCTCCTACCTCATTTCTTTTTCTCTGCTTAAGTCTGTTGGTGTAATATTACTGATTGTGTTTTCTCCCCATCTCTCTTTCACTGTGGGCACCACATCTCTCACATACCACATCCCAGTGGGTGAATGCCACTGTCTTGGTACCCTGAAGTATCATTTTGCCTAAATAAATACTGACAATTTTCAAATTACATCTCAAGATCCATCTTCTTTTCTCTACCATCATAATGGCACACACATTAGTACCTTTATCAGAACCATTAAACCCTACTCCTTGGGTCGTCCAATTATCCTTTGCTAAATCAAGCACCTTTAAACCAAGTCTAGAGATGAAGAGGTTACCTACCTGTAACTGGTGTTCTTCGAGATGTGTTGCTCCTGGACATTCCACTGTAGGTGTACGCACGTGCGTGCACGGATAGCTGGAGACTTTTCCTATAGAGCACCTGTAAGGTCGGCTGTGGCACCCTCTGGAGTGGTGCCATCACGGCTCTCTATATGAGGCACAGCCGACCTCCCCTCCCCTCAGCTCCTTCTTAATGCCTATTCCGCAGAGGGGAAGGGGGGGGGGGGATGTGGAATGTCCAGGAGCAACACATCTCGAAGAACACCAGTTACAGGTACCTAACCTCTTCTTCTTCTTCGAGTGATTGCTCCTGGCCATAACAATGTAGGTGATTCCCTAGTCTTAGCTATGGTGGTGGGTCAGAATCACAGGCGCACCAACTGCAGGACTGCTCTGCCCACCGCAGCGTCGCCCTGAGTCAAATAATGCTGCATGAACATGTGCATGGACAACCATGTAGCCGCTTTACAAATGTCCACAATCTGTACCCCACTCAAGAATGCAGCAAAAGAGGCTTGAGGTAGAGTGGGCCTTGATTGCCGGCGGGTCAATCTTAGCCAATGCGCAACATTCTCGAATACAAGAAACTATCCAGGAGAAGAGGTGATGAGCTGAGACGCTCTCCTTTCATTCTATTCGCCACTGCTACAAACAGCTGGGATGTCTTTCTAAAGGGTTTAGTCTTCTCTATATAAAAGGCCAATGCCCAGCGAACATCCAGAGTGTAGAGCTTTCTTTCTTTATCTGAGGCATGCGGCTTTGGATAAAAGACCGGCAAGACGATTTCCTGATTGCAGTGAAACTGCAAAACCACCTTAGGACGGAATGCTGGGTGAGGATGCAGTTGAATTTTGTCTTTGAAGACGACCATATAGGGCAAAGAGGGCGACAATGCCCGAATCTCTGAAACTCTCGAGCCCGACGTTATCGCCACTAGGAAGGTTACCTTCCACAAAAGAAGGAAAAGCAAGCAAGAGGCAAGTGGCTCAAGGGGGCCCTGTGAGTCTTCAGAGGACCAGGCTGAGGTCCCACTGCGCCACTGGGGAACACACCGCTGGGAAGAGACTCTCTAAGCCTTTAAAGGAACTGCTCAACTAACGGATCAGTGAATAGGGAAGCTTCACCTGCTCTCTCATGGAACGCCTCTGATGGAGGACAAGGACAGGCCTCAGGCTTTCAGACCCCAGAGAAAGTCCAGGATGGATTGAACCAGAGCCTGATGGGGCACGAGATCCCTGCTTAGTGCCCAGTCCACAAACATGCCCCACTTGCCCTTGTATGACGCCCTCGTCGAGAGCTTCCTACTGCTGAACAAGACCTTCTGGACCTGTGCTGAACACTGCAACTCCCTGCCCCTTAGTCATGGAGGTTCCATGCACAGAGATGTAGCGACCACAGATCCGGGTGGTGCAGACACCATTGGTCCTGGGAGAGCAGATCCAGTGGTGTTGGCAACTCTATCGGCTCGCTGACCAAGAGACAGCAGAGTCGTAAATCAATGTTGCCTCGGCCACGCTGGGGCTACCAAGATGATTGAGGCCTGGTCCTGTCTGACTTTCAAGAGAACTCTCAGAATCAACGGAGTCGGGGGGAACGCGTAGCAGGCCATCCCTGTCCAAGATATCTCGAAAGCATCCGCAACTGACCCCGGGCTCTGCCCCTTGAATGAACAAAACTCTGCACACTTGTTGTTCTGATCAGATGCAAAAAGGTCCACTTGGGAATAACCCCGCAGACGGAAAATGGGCCTCAACACCTCCCACTTGAGGGACCACTTGTGAGTTGTGAATTTCCTGCTCAACGAATCTGCCAGGAGATCACACTTGCTGGGAAGGTAAGAAGCCACCAGGGGAATCAAGTGGTGAATGCAGAAGTCCCAAAGGCAGAGAGCTTTGCCGCAAAGCAGGCTGGAGCATGTCCCTCCACCTATTTATGTAATACACTGCGGTAGGGTTGTCTGTAAGCACTGACACCACTCTGCCTTTCAGCTTGTGGAGAAAAGCCTCGCAGGCCAGGTGGACCACTTGAAGCTCCTTTACATTGATATGCAGGCTTGACTCGCTGTCTCCCCAAAGGCCTTAGATTGCGAGGGGACCCAGATGAGCCCCCAACACCAAGTCAGACATGTCCGTGCCCAAGAAACTCGAGGCTTGGGATGGCTGAAAGGGCAGCCCTTGACACATATTTTGTTCGTGGCACCACCAGTCTAGGGAACTTAGCACACCGGTAGGGATCATGACCATACTGTTGATATAATCTCTCACTGGCTGGTAGACCAACACCAGCCACATCTGTAGCGGATGCAACCTCAAGCAGGCGAGTCTCACCACATAGGTGCATGCTGCCATGAATCCCAGCAGCCACAGGCATGAGTGAATTGAAGTGAGTGGGAACCTCTGGAAGTCCCTCGTGAGGGACCTGATACTCTCAAAGCGAGATCGCAGGAGGGAAGCTCTTGCCAGTTTCGAGTCCAACAGGGTACCTATAAACTCTATCTTTTGAGTCAGAACGAGGGTGGACTTTTGTACGCTGACCAGTAGACTGAGGCCCGGAAGGTGTTCTGTATCATGCTCAAGTGACGGGCGGCTTTGTCCTTTAACTGGCTGTAAACCAACCAGTCGTCCAGGTAGGGACAGACCTGGATCTTGGAACGCCTGAGGAATGCTGCAACCACCGCTAGGCACTTTGTGAAAATGCGAGGGGCAGCTGCCAGCCCGAAAGGCAGGACGGAGAACTGGAGATGCCTGCCACTCACTGCAAATCACAGGAACCTCCTATGTCTGGGAATTATCAAAATACGGAAATACTTGTCCTGAAGATTGATGGCGGCATACCAGTCTCCTGGATCCAGGAAGGGAATTAACGCAGAAAAGGAAACCATGCGAAAGAGTATCTCGTGCAGATACCTGTTCAGACCTCTGAGGTCTAGGATGGGACGAAGACTTCCTTTTCCTTTTGGGATCAAGAAACAGTGGGAATAAAAGCCTTTTCCCCAAAGCTCCTGTGGAACCTCCTCTATGGCTCCTTTGTCCATCAAGGCCTGCACCTCCTGCTCCAACAGGTAGTCATGAGAAGGGTCCCTGGAGGGGGCCAGAGAATGAGGACGGTGGCAAGGGAGAAAAAGAGGAGAACTGGAGGGAGTATCCCTGAGACACCGTGTGCAGCACACAAGTGTCGGAGGTGATCCGGGACAAGGCTGGATAAAAGTTGGATAGTCTGTTGGCGAACGGAGGGTGCAGATCCAGAGATAACGGTGCGTTGTCCTCAAACGCACTTTCAAAAACCTTTCTTGGAGCTTGAAGACTGGCGCTGAGCATTATAATTTTGCAAGTGGGGGGAAGACCTGGGCACCAGTACTGGCTTGAAGGGTCTCCTCTGGGGCGCCAGGGTGTGTAGCCCTAGAAACTTAAGCAGGGACGTGCCATCCTTCAGAGTCTGAAGCCTAGCATCTGTCTGTTGTGAAAACAATTCTGGGCTTTTGAAAGGGAGATCTTGGATGGTATTTTGCACCTCCTGGGGCAGACCTGATGCTTGAAGCCATGAGCTGTGGCGCATGGTGACTCCGCAGGCCACGGCTCTGGCTGCGTCCGTAGCGTCCAATGCCTACTGCAGCAGGGCTCTGGAAACTACCTTGCCCTACTCAATGGCAGCTAATAACTCAGGCCTCAAGCTCTGCTCGCACTTTTCCAAGAACCTCTCCAACAAAGACCAAGCATTAAAGGTATAGTGGCTAAAAATTGCTTGCTGATTAGCAATGCGGAGTTCAAGGCCCCCCGTGGAGAAAATCTTCCTTCCGAATAAGTCTAACTTTTTTGCATCCTTAGACTTAGGGGATGGCCCTTGATGACCCTGCCGCTCTCTCTCGTTGGCCGCTGCTGTGACAAGAGACCCGTAACGTTTCAAAGGTACAAAGTATTTTCACTCTACCCTTGGCTGTGGGAGGCACAGAGGCTGGGGTATGCCACATGGTTCTCGTGGTGCTCTGAATGGTCTTGATAAGCAGGAGGGCTACTCGAGAGGGGCTTTCTGGTACGAGAATGTCAACCATAGGATCTGCCTCCTCTACAATCTCCTCCGCTTGTAGGCCCAAGCCCAGGGCGACTCTGTGCAGGAGATCTTGATGCTCTTTACTATCATCTGGGATAGCTCAGGCCTGGCCCCTGCAACCAACTCATCTGGAGGGGATGACGACGATTCCCTAAATGGATCTATGGTTTCGGCTGTAGGTTCTAGTTCACCCCGATGGTCTAAACTGTCCTGATCCATAGGAGCCTGGGATCTTGCTGAAGACACCCCATCTGAGAGGTCCCCCGACTCTGGGGAGTGACAACCGGATAGGGGGGTTGGGGGTGAGAGGTTGCCACTGAGTGGGATCTGCTTATCCCGAGGCCTTCGTCCTGATGGAAAGCCCAAGGAGTCCAGAAAGGCCACTGTGAAGGAACAGGCCACTGAGGATACCACTGCTGGAGGTACGGAGCCAACCATTTGCTCATGGGCTTATTGGTTCTGGATACCGAGGAAGTCCCATCTGAGTCTGATGGAGGACCACTTTGCAGGGACCATGGTGGTGCAGTACTGGAGGCTGCCCCATGGCGGTGCTGCCGACTTCAGTTCTCAGGCACTCTTGGCAGCACAGGAGAGAAGTGACAGCCTCTCCTTAGAGGCGAACGGTACCGGGGTGCCCCCGCTGCTGAGATTATGGTGGACAGTACCAGGGAATGAGACCAAGATGGCACCGCTGACAGTGCCTGAGGGTCCTTTGCCTGAAAGTGCAAGGGCGACGTGGATCTCGGTGCCGGAGAGTGCAGTGAAGCTGGACGCACCAGCGGAGACTTCCCTCTCAATGGCCCTGACACGGGTGCCAGAAATGGAGCCGGGCCCAAGGCAGACAGCGTTGTCTGTTCAATAAGGTCACGTGCTGCCTCAAATGATTCTGGCATCAACAGCAGCAGCATCTCTTCCCCTAAAATCTCCTGCATCAGGGACGGCACTGGAGCCGATTGCTCTGCCTGGGGTGGAACCGATGGTGCAGATGGCTGCTGCGCCTTAGTCTGTGGCCCTTTAAGAATGCTCGATCTCACTGGGGAGCTCCTTGCATCCGACCTCCTCTCTTGCAGTACCAGAGAGAGGGAGCGGTGCCACTGACAATCCGAAGATCTGGAGGCGGAATGGACTGTTGACTATGTTGGGGACCCCACCGCCGGTGCCGCGGCTAAGGGCCGGTGCTGCAGGCCGCTCAATAATTGTCAGTGTCCCGGTGCTGCTGGAGCACTACTAACTGACAGCTGCGCTGGAACTCACTCCAGAAGCTGGTGTAAGGGCCTCCTCCATCAAAAGAAGCTTCAGCCTTTGCACTCTTATCCTTCTGAGTGCGTGGCTTGAAACTCTTACAGATTTTGCACTTATCTTTGAGGTGTGCTTCTCTCAAACACCTCAAGCAGGCACGATGTGGGTCGTTAAGCGTCATCAGCTTGTGACATGATTCACAAGTTTTAAAACCTGACATGCCCCAACCCGGAGGCCGGTGGCAAATCTAACACTGGAATGGATACTCATCTAATAATAGCAGAGAAGGACTGCGCGAAGGCAGCCAAGAAACACTCCAGCAACTGAACTGGGGGTGAGTCAGCTGTGCCTCATATAGAAGAGCCATGACGGTGCCACTCCAGAAGGCGCCACAGCCAACCATAGAGGTGCTCTATAGGAAAAGTCTCCGGCTATTTGTGCACACACGCGCGTACACCTACATTGGAATGGCAAGGAACAATTACTCAAAGAAGAAACAATAGGTCTGATATAAAAGGTGCCATCATCAAGGGGCTCAGTCTTGTATTCTCCCAATGCTCAAAACCTCCAGTGCATTTCGGATAGCCCAAAACACCAAAGGTACTTACACAGACTCATCAGCTGTGGAATGCTTAACGCTTCTGTATGCAGAGCATCAAACAAAACAATGTGTTCACTCAACAGCGTCAATGCCTTTAAGTCTTCCATTTATAAATTAAGTTTGAAATAAACAAATTCATAGTAATCAAACCTTATTTGGGTGCAAGACTTTGTCTTTTTTTAAAATTGAGAAATACAACCAAGCGGTTACTAGCTATCTCAAGTCCTCACAAAAGTGATTACTTATTTTCTGTTATATCTGAAAAACTGTCTCCTCCTTGGCAGGGGATCACAACCTCATCTTATCAGACTTGTTGCATTACATGAAGGCCAAACTCTTAAAAGAATACTTACTTTTGACTTGCTGTTCAGGAGCTTTGATGTGAGTGACCATCCCAGGCATATTTACACTATTCCTGTGCAGGTATTTCAGGAAGACATCAGCATTCCTCCGAGCCAGCGTACAAGCCTATAAGAAGATTTGGCAACATTTGATATTGATGTCTTTGAATGGGCATGCACCTACATGTGCATACACAAACACAGTCCTTTTTACTGCTTACCAATCCTGTTTTACACAGAGGAGACGAACAGTTAAACAGATCACTATTTTCCAAACAAGTAGCCGTGAATCCATGACTAGTTTATTTGGCACTGCACACAAAGTAGCATTGCCCCCAATTCATACCTGACGTTACTTGAAAATGTTCTTCTTTTACATACTTTTAAATGTGAGTCAAGGTGCACAAAATGTTTTGTTTTTCAATATTTGTCATTAGAGTTATTTATCATATAAACCAAGCACACAACCTTCAGTGATCACTTGGATATTATGAAACAGCTACCACTAATTTAAACAGATAAACTATTGCCAAGAGCCAGTTCAGCTGCTTTCCTAACCCGAACTTTTGAATATATCCCAAATACTGTATTTAGGCCTGCTGTCTTTTTTTTGCAATGAAACAGAACATTTCTATATTACTTTAAAAGGTTAGGTGAAGACAGCACAGATTATGTCCAATGACAAAGTCACTGAGACAGTAATTTATCAGATTATATTCCCAAGGGAGTCCAAAAATTCACATATGTGCAACTCCAATATCCATTTACCTTGCATCTACAGTTATACTAAAATTCAAGTTCTCGGAGGTGTTTTCACTTCAGTATTGAACATTAAGAGACTTTCAAAGGCTTCAGTGAGGCATACTGTAAAGTCCTTCCAAGAGCTTTAGAAGCAACCTTACATTGTATTGCACTGTTGACATCCACTTCAATTTTGTTAGTCCATATGAACAGCAACCTAGATCTATTGCTCATTAGTTAAACAAAGAGTCTTTCTTTCATCTGCCCATGACTGATGAAGCTCCCCAGCTATCTTCAGCTGCTTGCTTAGCCCATTTTCACATTCTTTAGTCTACAAGATCAGATGAGCCAAGGACATCCAAAACAGCTCGATTCCTCTGGTTGTTCTCTTGGCTCACTGACAATTGTGGATTAGTAGCAAGTGGGTTCAGTACTCCAGTGTGGCAGACTTATCAGATTCATTTAAGACCAGATGGGGATGGAAATTGAATGATAAAAGCTTTGAGATCCTATATTCTGATTTGTCAACAGCCACTACTCTAGTACACCACCACAGGATGGACATACTGTATATTTACTGACGACACAGCATTAGCCATGCTGTCACATGTCCCATAAGTAAAGGCTACCTCAACCAGTAAACCTCCCTTTCAATGCCACTGACATATTATCATTTCTAAATTACATTGTTTATCTACAAAATGTGAATAAAAGTAGCCAAACATTTAATCTTTACTGCCTCTTCTTTTCTTCAGCTGCCTCGTGTTCTGAATTTCTTGTACTGCATTTTAAAGTTTTATTTCTCTGGAAAACAGCGGTCTTCCCCTTCTCCCTCCCGACCCAGTCTTCCTTTCCACTGATTTTCTCTCCTCATTCCCTTTTGGCTACCCTTTCCTCTTTCAAACTGGCTCTCCTCTTCGTAGGTGATTTTTAATTTGTAATTTGGTTAAAAAACCTGATGCTCTAACTTTATGTTAACAGTAGAATTGTAACAGTAATACTCAAAGACATGGAGGCACTACAGCGTTTTGGAACTTTACTATAAAAAACATTTTGTTTTTAAAAGCAGTTATAAAATTCTGTAGAATCAGATTTGCGCACTGCACCTCTAGTGCCGCTGGGACCTGCTCTAAGTCATGGGGAGCCACTGTGCTGAGGAGTTGTTGCTTGTTTTGAAGAAGTGCCGCTGGAATGTTCTGGAAAGCAGCGGCTGCTGAACAGCAAGTCCCAATTGCACTTCTTTTACCATGGGATGCGCTATCTGCCGAAGTTGAATTGGAAGGGTATTTATATAAAGGGCTCCAATTTTATGCACTTGGCAGTGTTCTAGTCACCAGGAGAACCAGGAACATCCTATTTCCTGTGTAATCACCATTCAGGAGCTCACAGAGCCATTCACATGGCACTAAGGCATTTTGGTTTTTTGAGTTTTACAGGTGCACTTTGGCTACATGAAGTAAAGTTTGTAACTGCATGGTTCCTAACATGCAACCCACAATATCTTTACCTTCAGGAATGCTTCTTTTTGTTCAAGGTGCTTGCTTATCATAGGGGTCACATGATCTGTTTCAGAGTTGGGACCCAGTTTATCCGCCCCTCCACACCAGTCTTCTTCCCGCTTATACTCCTGCTCCAGGCTCTCCAGTACACTGCACACCTTCCAGCCAAGAGGAGACAAATATTGATAAGAGTTTCAGCTGAACAATGCTGTGAAGTAGTTTGAGTCACGAGACTTGAAACCAAGAACCCCAGACATCTAATGCCAGATCTGACATAGATGCTGACTGTGTCTTTAAGGAAACCCTCCCATTTATTTGCCTCCATCACTTGTCTCTGAAATAGGGAAAACACCACCACCTCAATGCTCCCTCTACGGCCCAAAGGCAGCTGAGCAACATATGTTGCTTGCTGTGCAGTAGCCCCCCCCCCCCCCCCTCCGCGGGCCCAGTCCTGCTCCCCCAGCCCCGATCCTCCCACTCCCCCCGCTTTCCCCACCAAGGGAGAGTGGGAGGCCGCTGACAACCAGGACCACAAGCTCCGCTGCCTGCCCTGCATCTCCACAGCGAGTGCGGAGCAGCCAGCCCAGCCTACCTCCGGCCGGCCACGCCTCCCCGGGGGTGGAGAGGGCCAGCGCTGAGCTGTGGCATGCAGGATCGGGGCCCTGGAGCAGCCCACTTCGCCTTCCCCCCCATGGATCAGGCCCATTCAGGCCTGGGGGAGGGGAGGCGAGGATGATGTGTCCCAAACTCTTCTTAGCAAGCCGCTCCAGGGCCCCAACCCCACATGCCACAGCTCAGTGCCGGCCCTCTCTGCCCCCTGGGGAGGCGCGGCCGGCCAGAGGTAGGCTGGGCTGGCTGCTCTGTGCTTACTGCAGGGAGGCTGGGTGGGCAGGTGGGTGGAGCAGCCTCCAGCCCCAATGGTCCATGGCTCCCACGCCCCACCCCCCCCAGGAGCTGGAAGGGGGCCAGTTAGGGTGGCAGGGGGCACTGGGGCCCAGTGAGGGTGGCAATGGGGGCCTACAGGGGGCCCCATAAAGGGCTGCTGCCTAGGGACCCCAATTACCAAAGGCCACCTCTCCCAATCACCCCCCACTACTGCCCCCTTATCTGACTGTGGGAGCAGTGCGGCCTGGCCCCCAGCCACTCCTCCAGCTGGAGCAGCTCTCACTGAGCAAGCACAGAGGCTCTGCACATGCTCAGTGATAGATTACTCTGAGTGGGAGTTATAAAAACTCCCAGCTCCAAGGAGCTCTCAGCCGGCCAGAAGACTGACTGCAGCTGCTGGTCATGCACGGCAAGCAGCATTCCCTGCACCAGGCAGCTGGAGAGGTTGCATGGCCAGGCAGCTTAAAGGGAACATTGCACCACCTTCCTCCCAGTGCATGGTGTGGATTAAAACTCATCAAATACTTTAACGATGAAAAGCATGATACAGGTGGTAGCACACTATTTATTTATGGTGATAGAAGTTTAATCAAGTGATGACCACAAGTTCTTTCTTATGTGAGAGGCCACATATATACAACACTTTCCCAGGGCAAAGACCTTTCCATCAACTAACAATCCAAATGAATCCATTACGTAATTCTGATCTCAAATATAGGGCAATGAAAGAAGGTCAAGAGGGCCAGATTGGGATTTAAGGTATACTTAATTACCATGAAGACAAATTGTAATAACAGAGGAATATTTAAGAAGAAGCCTTTATAAATGTTATTAATAAACATGTGAATGAGCTTTTTTAAACACACTTTGTTTTATCAATCATAATGTGGGGGATCTTGGTGGTAGTTTTTTCTTTTCGCACTTTCTGATCAATACAGAAAATAAAACTTCACTGGCTGTACTGCAATTTGGTCACAGTCAGTTTCATTTTGCCATTAACATTTCCAAATAAGCATGGTAAGTTCTAAATCTAAATGCCAACAATTTTGCTAATATTAGTTTTATAAACTTGAGTGCCAAAACTATTTACCTCTGCCATTTGAGTCAAAGGTAATTTTATAATAAAATACCACAAATCCCTTTATTATTCTGTAAATAAGGCAAAGGTCTTCAAAAGTTCCCATACCTGCTCTGACGTTTTATAGAAGGCAACGGAAGCATTCACAAGTTTGAGCCGGTCCTCCATCTTGAGCATCAGCTGTTGCCAATGAGAAGCAACTTTCTCAGCGCAGTCCCTGATCATGTCCATATCATAATGATTAGCCTGCAACATCGCCTCTGCTTTCTGCTGCACTTGCAGTGCACTTTGATGAGTTTTCTGATAAGTTAAAATAAAATATTTAACTGCAGAACATGTCAATGCATTACTTTGTTTTAAATCCATGTTTTGTTTCCTTATTTGCAATGATTTATTATTAACGTATACATCAGACACAGGAAATAAGGGGCCAGCAGTCAGCTGCAGCGTAACTTTTTCTAGGAAAACAATCTGAAGTAAATTTAAGAGATTTATCATCCACTGACAGTGACCAGCAGTCTACAAGCACAGCAGTTGCACAGCAAGAGAATACAAGGTATGCCAAGTTACAGTACATAACCTCATTATATTTATAGTTTCCAGGTCTGTTTTCTCTTTGGAATGGGAGTGGAAAGGTGATTAAGACAGAATATTCTGAGGCATGTGTGACAATCAGGGTCCAGACACCATGGGAGGAAGAACAGGGGACTGAACCATAAAGAATAAGTACCTGAATCAACAGATTGTGTACAACACTACTGCACTATTGAAGTGTAGTGCATAAAGCCTCTTATGAAAGCTGGTGTCATATTGGTCAGGAGCATCATTGAGAGTATACGTATTAATTATATATGAGAAATTAGGACTATTCATTGATAGTACTATTATAGTTCGTTTAAATATTCATTCAAAGTCTGTGACCACAAAGGGACAAACAGATTTTCTACCAGAAAGCAGGGAAGACAGTCTTCTACCTATCTCCAATGTACATTAAGCACTGTGGAATCAAAACACTGGAAGTCCCTTTTACATATGAACCAAGAGGGAGATGAGAAGAACAGGACAAGTCTGAACATCAGGGTTCATCTTGAGTTTGGAGACAAAAACAAAGAGTTACATTTTTGCATCCATCTCTAAGAGAACAATAGCAAACAGCATTTTTTGAGCCTATGGAAGTTGGGTTCCGAGGTCTGGAGGACCAGGGATGCTGATAACTTGATGTATGTATATAAGAAAATTGCTTAAGTAGCCATGGTAACTTGCCAGAATTAAAATTTTAGTCACTAGAAAGAGCATTTGGTTTATTTGTAACCTTTCCTTTATCTTTCACTCTTATACATATTCTTATTTTATCAGAAAACCACTCCAAGTACGGGTCTTCAGCCACTTTTCAAGACTGTTTTGTGTTGTCTTTCTGGAGGCAGCAAAGCTGGTCACTTTTGTGAGGGTTCTGTGAGAGGGACTAGCCACTGCTGGGGCAACTCAGGACTGGAGAGGCTGTTCGTGTCACCTGGCAAAGAGTACCCTGGCTCACTGGAGTCAAGTTGAGGCCCGTGTTCAGTGAGCAGCTGCTGGTGCTCTGAGCCAAAGCTACACAGCATGGAGGCACCCCAGATTACAGGTTGGGCAGTGACACAATCTCTTATTGATCTGGTTGAACCCCCAAACCATCACAGCTTAATTACTGTACATCAGAATTATTCTTTCATTCAAGTTTTCCTACAGTCCACTTCCACTTATCTGTTGTGAAATGGGGGGGGGGGGAGAGCAAGCATCCAGGGAGATGTCAAATGAGCCTACTGACTCATTATTCATTAATGATAATACTTGACATTTGGTCTCGCATCAAAAGACATTTGATTATATCCAAGTGCACTATGGCCAAGAAAATATTAACATTTAAATTGATAATCATTTATCCCTAAAAGGATAAATGTCCATACCTCCTGAGTATTATACTCAAGAGGTAACAGAGTTTTCAAGAGTGAGGGGACACAGCCTGCAAACTGTAAAAAGAGATGGGAAACAGAAAAGTCCACAAAAAGGCAGCAGAACTGCAAACATTTACTATGAAATGGAGTACTTCTGAAAAAAATAAAAAGCTATCCACCACCAGAGACATGATTTTTAGGGTTCAGCAAAAGTAAAATACTGAGGGGGAAAAAACCCCTTACATATTATCATCTCCCCACATCTCCCATAATAGTGCGTAAAAATTGGTCCTTAATTTTTGTCCATTTTTATACTAAAAGGGTGGACAGGATTAACACTGACGTACTAATTAAAGTTCAGTTAGGAAGCACAGCATTGTAAAGATCAGATTGAAGTAGTTACAAAATCTATTATCAAATCAAATCAAATCATAGGGCTGGAAGGGACCTCGTGAGATCATCAAGTCCAACCCCCTAGGAATTGAACCCAGGACCTTCTGCATGTTAAGCAGAGGTGCTAGCCACTACACTATTTGCAGGGCTTTACACAAAGAACACAGTGAAGTTATGAGACCATTTTAGGAAAAGTTGCCTCTTATTTGCAATGATGCAATTTGTATATATTCACCTTTGTAACTCATTTATCATCTATTACATTAGTGTAGCCTTAAAACCTAAAACCCAACAACAATCTATGGTAAAAGGCTGTTTGCAATGGCCTTTGGTTTGAGTAAATCTGTTTCAGCCATTTTGTAAATACACAAGTTAAATATTTATTTAACATGAACCACTGCAGCCCTTGAATTACTAAAGCAATGCACTGACACAGAGCAGAATCACTACTGTCAGAATCCCTGCTACCCAAAACTCCCTTTCCTAGTAACATCCCTCTGTTAAAAACAGATTCCAGCTGTTCACCCAAAATTTACAAACTCATGTTACTGTATTCATCTTTTCATTGCTGCCTAAGTAATGAGAGATCTACCTATAAGGTCAATGTGCAGTGATATGATCTATTCCTAATGTTGGTTTATACAGATTGCCATGTAAGGAGTCTCCTGTCAATCATGATGCATGAGCTGTATCAGCAGCTCTTTCTGACTATGTTTATTTGTGCACAGTTGTGTGCAATAAGACCAATTCTTGATCTGCAGATGCTGTCACAGTCAGGCCAGGTAAAACCCACAGTCAGTGGAGTCGCTGGGATGGCTTTTCTCCTTTCTTAGGTTTGGTCTCTCCTCCAACTGACCCTCTCAAGGACCAAGTCCTCCCAGCTGTTGGCATCAATGTTGCAGGCCATACAGCTTTGTTTCAGGGTTTTCTTGTATCTCAAATGTGGCCTTCCCTGTTATTTTTGTCCATTTTTCTACTGTCTGTAAAATGCAGTTTTAATGGTTGCCACAAACTAGATCAGAAGAACCCATCTTATTAGGGAATGACATGAACAACCACAGTTTTTATACCTCTATAGCATGCTGGAACTGCTCATGTTCCCGTTGCAGCTGTTCTGCTTCCTGCAGGGAGCTAGCTGTGATAAGCCCAGCGTTTAGCATAGACTCCCCATTTCGGATCCAGCCAAGCACCTGAAACAGAACACAAGACAGCCTGGTTTAAAAATCTTCCTCTGCTCAGCGAGACAGACACATTTCTATTATTACACATAAGCAAGTTACTTGTAAGTGACACTACTTCAGGAAGCAAGACTTTTTCCACAACATAAAGCCCTTGCCTGTGCCTGGAAAATAACACTAGATGAGGTTACAGCTATGATTTAAAACAGCTAATACCAAAGGGGTAGTTGTGTTAGTCTAGTTCAGGAAAACAAACAAGGAGTCCTGCAGCATTTTTTAAAACTAGCACATTTATTTACTGAATGAGCATTCATAGACAAAATCCAACTTCATCAGATGCTTGTAAGTCCCCCATCTTCATTTCTCTTATGAAGTGGGATTCTTTCCCATGAAAGCTCATGCGATAAATAAATTTGTTAGTCCCTAAAAGTGCCACCAGACTCCTTGCTTGTAACAGCTAACACATTGATTTAGTCCCCTGGGTGTCATGTTTCAGATCAAGAATTTGAACGGAGTATAAGAATTAGCAACTGTATATTCTTGAGTATATGAACATACAAACACTAACATAACATCCACTGTATTTTTTTTTTTTTTTAATTCTTGTAAGTCAATGAACTCAGACTTGAGCTATCCTTTCCTCATCCATTAAGCCTATTACTGGGGAATAAAATAGTAAAAAAGTACATATTGAGGCAATCTATAGGACTTATGCTAATGCATGTTTTGGGCTACTCTCCCATTTTGCTTTTGAAGCTCAGATGTGAGCAGTACTGCACTCTCACCAAGTGTGAACACCTTTTACCAACACTCAAAAGAATACAACTGTTAAATCCCCTTTTGTTTCCAGTGCAGTACAAATGTGGCAGTGCCCATAAACATCGTCAGTGGGTTTAAAATACAGGCAAGTCAAGTAACTGGTTGGATGTTACATAGATGCTGCAACTTGGACCTGGATTTCCCTCTCCAACAGGAGGAACTATGTTAAGCATGGCTCTCCCTCTAGTTACAAACAGCGAGACTTCTCTTGAAACATGCAAGCATACACACTTCTGTTTATATTAGGACTGTCAAACAACTGAAAAAATAATCAAAACTGCCAGATGAAAAAATAATTGCAATTAATTGCATTTTAATTGCAATGTTAAAAAATAACAGAATATCAATTTAAATGTATTTTGGATGTTTTTCTATACTTCCAAATATCCTGATTTCAATCAATACAAAGACAACAAATTGTACAGTGCTAACTTGATATTTTTAATATAAAATATGGGCACTGTAATAAGATAAAAAAAGATAAAAATGTTTTTCAATTCACTTCAAACAGGTGCTGTAGATCAATTTCTATCATGCAAGTGCAACTTACAAAGGTAGAATTGTTTCTGTTTTTCATAACTGCACTCAGAAAGCTAGTCTTGACCAATGGTGGCAAATTCACCATTGTCAGTTCAAACCTCCCAGTCTGACTGAGGGGTCTGTGAAGACCTGCTCAGTTGACTGGAAAGCCGATATGTTAACAGCACACCAGCAACTGGGAGAGCGCTGAGTCGAACGGAGGCAACTCCCTTCGATTCAGCATGGTGAACAAGCAGTGCATTAGGCAGTTAAATTCAGATACAGAAGTTATTTTAAGTAACTTGCATATCTCTGTTCAACTGCTGCCACAAACTGTATGCAGTGCAGACCTGCCCAAGAAAAACATTCCATTTGATGTTCTTGAATATTCCACTCTGTTTCAACATCCAAGATACACTGAACACATGTTTCAGCATAATATCTCTCTTCAGTACATGCTACTGTTAAAGCAAACAACTGGAGTGTCCATGCAGCATCACTCAGGTGTGCTAACTCCAAGACAGCTGCGATTGCTCAAGGCTGGGGAGACCGTTCAGTGTGAAAGGTGCTTTCAGGTGGAATCGCTCAGGAAGCAGGTTGGAGAGTTACAGGAGGAGGTGGCTGGGCTCAGGAGTATCCATACCCTGGAGAAATTCCTTGATAGCATCCATGAGGAAACCATCCAGAGGACTGCTGCCACACCACTGGAGATGCATAAGATAGCTGTGGCACAGGGAGGACACTGGCAACTGATTACTTCTGGTAGCAGGCAGTGCTCCACCATTACTCGCATCCCACCCTCCCTGGTGCTGAAGAACCATTTCCAGCACTAGAGACAAGAAATGAGGTGGAAGAGAAGAAGCCATGCATCCCTGAGGCTGGGAGGATCACATCCACCACATTTGGGAAGAAATGTAGGGTTATGGTGGTTGGGTACTCTCTTCTGAGGGGGGTGGAGGCACCCATCTGTTGCCCTGACATGGTGTCCCAGGAGGCATACTGCCTGCCAGGGGTCCGTATCCAAGACGTTATGGATGGATTATCGAGAATCATCCATGCCTCTGACTGCTACCCCATACTACCCATCCATGTGGGAACCAACAATACTGTGAGAGGTGACCCTCAGCAGATCAAAGGTGACTACAGGGCTCTGGCAGCACACGTGAAGGAGCTTGGTGCTCAGGTGGTGTTCTCAGTCCTCCCGGCCATGGGCAGAAGGCTGCGCAGAGACTGATGCATCCTGGAGGTGAATGCCTGGCTGCGGAAATGGTATTGTCAGGAGGGCTTTGGCTTTCTCAACCATGGGATGCCGTTCCAAGAGGACGGCCTGCTAGGCAGAAACGGAGTCCACCTTTCGAGGAAGGGGAAGAGTGTACTTGGACATAGGCTGGCTAACCTAGTAAGGAGGACTTTACACTCATTTTGAGGGGGACTGGTGACCTAAGTCCACAGGTAAGTGAAAACCAGGGTGACCTTGGGGAAGGGACAGAACCAATGTTCCCTCTAATTACTCATAGACTGTGTGCACAAACAATTTCTTTGTGTGCGCAAAAACATTTCTTTGTGAGCACCAATATTAGCACTATTGAATTTTTTTGCGCCGACTTTATTTTGTTGTGTGCTCAGGTTTCATGACCTGTGTGCATGCACACAGCTTAGAGGGAACAGTGGATGGAACTTGAGGGGTTCTGGATGTTAATGGCATAAACAAAAGAATGACTAATCAGAACCATGGGGGGAGGGAAGAGGGGGGAAGCAGATCAGTGTCTTAAATGACTGTATACAAATTCAAGGACTGTGGGGAATAAGTAGGAGGAACTTGAAATGTTTATAGCCAAACACAACTATGACATAGTTTGTATCACAGAGATTTGGTGGGATAATATGCGTGACTGGAATATTAATATAGGAGAGGACAGCTTGCTTAGAAAGAACAGGAGGAGAAGAAAGGGAAGTGGAGTTGCCCTATTTATCAAAAACATATACAGGTAGTCCTCACTTAGTGACCGGGTTCCGTTCCTGAAACCCGGTTGATAAACGAATTGGTCACTAAACGAGGAGCAGCCCTTACCGGTATTTCAGGCATAATGTACTTTACTGGTAGTGGGTTTTTCAACCATCGGTAGATAGTTTTAATGTCACCTTTGCATCATTTATAACATTTTTAATATATATTTTAAATGTTTTAAGCTCTAATGTACTGAACTTAGTTTGCATAGTGTACTGTAAATATAGGTAATCTGAGAGAGTTGATGCGAGTTCTCGTACATCACCATAATACCAACTCATCAGAGAGCTGGTCATAACTCTGAGGGGTCACTAAACGAGTAGGTCACTAAGTGAGGACTAGCTGTATACTTGGACTGAGGTTGAGATGGAAATAGAAGACAGACAGGCTGAATAAAAATAAAAGAAGAAAAAAAACCTGTGTGATCTCACGGTAGGGGTCTACTATAGGCCAACCAAATGGGAAGAAGAGGTTGATGTGGCTTTTTTTCCAGCAATTAACAAAATCATCCAAGGCACAGGACTTGGTCATGATGGGGGACTTCAATTATCCAGACATCTGTTGGGAAAAATAACACGGCAAGGCACGGAGTAGCCAATAAGTTCTAAACACAGTTGGCAGCTTTTCAAAGAGACGTTATTAAGTGCACAAGAGCTAACGATTCCACTGCATAGGAAGGATAAAAAAAATATGGCAAGAGACTTCCTTGGCTTAACCAGGAGACTTTCAATAATTTAAAAAGAGAGTGAGTTCTACATAAAGTGAAAACTAGGTCAAATTACAAAGGAGGACTACAAACAAATAACACAGTTATGTAGAGAAGAAGTCCGAAAGACCAAGGCACAAACAGAGATCAAACTAGCTGAAGGCATAAAGGGTAATGGAAAGACATTCTTTCAAATGCATCAGAAACAAGAGCAAAAACAAGGATGGTGTAGGACAAAGAGGGTGAAACGATACATAAAAATGTGGAAATAGCAGAAGAAACAAATAATTTGTTTCAATATTCACTGAAAAAGTTGGTGGAGATTGGATGCCTGATACAGAGGAGGGTAACAGGAACGAGACAGGAGCAGAAACCAAAATAGGGGAAGTGGGAGTTAAAAATGACTTGTCCAAGTTGAACGTCACCACGTCACTGGGGCTTGATGATATGCACCCCAGAGTACTCAAAGACCTGACTCAAGAGAGCCATTAGCTATTATCTTTGAAAAATCATGGAAGACAGCTGAGGTCCCGGAGGACTGGAAAAGGGCAAATATAGTACCCATCTACAAAAAAAAGGAAAAAAGAGATATCCAGGGAGTTCTAGACCAGTCAGTTTAACCTCTGTATCAGGAAAAATAATGGAGCAGATAATTAAGGAGCCGATTTGCCAACATCCAGAAAAAACTAAGCTGCTTAGGGCTAGTCAGCATGGATTTGTCAAAGACAAATCACGTCAAACCAATTTGATAGCTGTCTATGATGTGGTAATGAGCCTTGTGGATGGAGTGAAGCCATAGATGTAGTATATCTAGACTTTAGTAAGGCATTTGATACAGTCTCAC
Source organism: Podocnemis expansa (assembly GCA_007922195.1). Lineage (NCBI taxonomy): Eukaryota > Metazoa > Chordata > Testudines > Podocnemididae > Podocnemis > Podocnemis expansa. Next base: position 27,819,772 of record ML682060.1, read on the forward strand.
ATCACATTAATAAACTGGGGGGTACAAACTAGATGGAGCTACTATAAGATGAGTGAAAAACTGGTTGGATAACCACTCCCAGAGAGTAATCATCAATGGTTCACATTCAGGCTGAAGAGACATAACGAGTGGGGCGCCACAGGGATCTGTCCTCGGTCTGGTTTTGTTCAATATTTTTTTTCAATGACTTGGATGATGGCATAGAGAGCGAACTTACAAAGTTTGCAGATGACACCAAGCTGCAAGGGGTTACGAGTGCTTTGAAGGACAGGATCACAATTCAAAATGGATTTGGACAAACTGCTGAAATGGTCTGAGATAAATAGCATGAAATTCAATAAAGATAAGAGCCAAGTACTCCAGTTAAGGTTGAACAACACATTGCACGCGTACAAAATGGGAAATGACTGCCTAGGAAGGAGTACTGCAGAAAGTGGTCTGGGCGTAATAATGGATCACAAGGTGAATATGGGTCAGCAGTGCAATACTGTTGCAAAAAAAAAACAAAAACAAAAACAAAAACAAAAACAAAACAAAAAAAACAAAACAAAAAAACAAAAAAACACACCATTCTGGGGTGTATTAACAGGAGTATTGTAAGACACAAGAAGTGATTCTTCTACTCTACTCTGCACTGATTAGTCCTCAACTTAAGTACTGTGCCCAGTTTTGGGTGCCTCATTTCAAAAAGGATGTGGAGAAACTGGAGAAAGTCCAGAGAAGGGCAACAAAAATTATTAGAGGTCTAGAACATTTGACCTATGAGAGAAGATTGAAGAGGTGGAGAAAAGGAAACTGCAAGGGGATATGATAACAGTTTTCAAATACCTAAAAGGTTCCTAAGAGGAAGAAGGAGAAAAATTATTCTCTTTAATCACAGATGATAGGACAAGAAGCAATGGACTTAAATTTCAGCAAAGGCGGTTCAGCCTAGAGATTAGGAAAAAATTCCTAACTGTCAGGATGATTAAACACTGAAATAAATTGCCTTGGCAGGTTGTGTAATCTCCTACACTGGAAGTTTTTTAAGAGCAGGTTAGACAAACACCTGTCAGGAATGGTTTAATTAGTGGTACTTGGTCCTGCCACGAGTGCACAGAACTTGATTCAATGACCTGCCATGGTCCCTTCCAGTTTCTATTATTCTAAGATGTCCAGTGATCAGTCAAAGCAACAGCTAGTGCATGTTTCAGAAGCTCCAATTTCTCTACATGACCCCATCACAATGAGAAGACTACAGAAATTGGCGAGGGAAAGTGTATGACTGACTGAAGATGCAATTTGATCGTCATCTTTTAGCTTTCTGATGTTTACAGTATTGAGCAGCCTGTAGTTCACAGCTATTCAATTTGCAACAGCATTGGTTATATTATTGTACTTTGTTTGATCCATAGGCTTGTAACAATCCTGAAACTCTACACGTATATTCTGTTGTACTGGCAGGATTTGTTGGTTGCCAGAGAGTTATCTGTAGCTGAAGAACTGGAGGTGAAAGCATGTTTAGCATTTGGATTGTGATGTGGGACTTGAAGTAGTTTGATGGTACAGGAATTCAGCCTTGCAATAGCTATGTAATAGCCTTTTCGTCAGAGAACCATTCTGAAGGCTTTTTTTGAAAATAAACTTCCTATTCAAAATACCTGAACTTTTTGTTGTTTTCCTCCATTACCTTTTTCTGATATTTAATCACTCCAGATCATGAAAAAACAGTAGAACCAGGTCAGTGTCTGCCAAGCAATGAAGTACAGTAAGGGAAGAGGGTCAAAACAGATGTGTATGATTAATGCTCATTAAAAAAATATTGTGTTAATTTATTTTGCGTTAATCACTTGCATTAACTCTAATTAATGAACAACCCTAAAAAAATTTACATTGGTAAACTACACTTTCATCATAAATAGATTGCACTAGAGTACTTGGATGAGATGAATTGAAAATTACTATTTCTTTTATCTTTTTTACTGTGCAAATATTTGTAATAAAGTTATATAAACTGGGCACTATATACTTTTTATTGTTATGCAACTGAAATCAATATATTTGAAAATGCAGAAAAATATTTACAATAAATTTAAATTGATATTCTATTATTGTTTGATAGTGCGATTAAAACTGAAGATAATCAAAACTATTTTTTAATTTAGTTAATTTCTCTTGCGATAATCCATTCAGTTAACAGTGATTGACAGCTCTAGTTTATATTATATATCCCTTCTTCCTCCCACATGTCAAAAATGTCAATGTATTTATATGACTACACGACAACATCTAGTTCTACAGTTAATCACTTCAAGGGGGAGTTGTCAGTGAAAGAAAACCAGAAGCTGAGTTAAAAAAATAATTAAACATTTTATATAGCCATGAAAGTGAGAATGGTTAATGTAGAAAAATGTGGAAATGCAGAGTTAAGGCTATCTCAAACAACTTCAACTCACCTCTCTTGTTCCCACCAACCTATGTACCCTATGGTGCAGTATCTCTGTTTATAGCAAATTAATGGCTTCAGTCACTTACCTTTAGTGCTGCACTTTTTCCAGGTCTGGCCGAGAATATTGTAAATTAAGATATTTTGGGGAGTTCACTTATAGATTTTAAGAAGTCTGGTTCTGTATTGTTTATGAAGCAAGAAGTATTATTCTAATAGGAAAAGTATGGGGCCATAGCAAATCTAACCAACATACATTTAACAAATTAAAATAGTGGTAAACTCCCCAACATTTGTCAGAAATCAACTTTCTAGGAAGACTGGAGTGAGAATTGTTTGTGTCTTAAAGACAAAGTTAATACTTATTGTACTGTCAAATTAAGTGCCAAGAACATTGAATCTGTTCATGTTGATGGGGGAATTTTAGTATGCAAAACATAAAACTGCAAACAAATTGTGCTGGTCCATGTTGCCAGTGTTTAACTGCATGTGTGCATCATCTCCTCTCAGCTACTTTTAAGCAGTTCTTGATGGTATAGTTTCTAAACAAGGAGCATGGTAATTTAGATTTACAAAGCTTCTTTCAAGTGCATTTCATATTAAATTGTCACTCCTTTCTCCTATTAGAGAAACTGATAGCTTGTTTTCTCCCTCATTACTATTTCTCGTCTTCTATGATAGGAAGGCATATGGTGGCTTCATAATGTGCAGTGGAGCAGAGCTAAGGCAGATTTCTATACCTTGCCATTTTATAAATTTGATACTGATAAACAACTACACTGGCCTACGGTCTACTTCATGGACAAAATATGGGTAAGTATCTCCTTAATATAATAGAAAACACTAAGAATTCACCTGGTAAATTTTGGTGTTTGTTCTCAGTATGCCAAGCTCGAGTGTTTTTCACTCTACATTTTTAGATGTCTTAGCGTGGTATAATATAAACATAGGAACTTTTGAATGGCTCAGGACCAAGTGGGGGACTCAGAAAACCTGCAGGTGTCCACTTCCATGTCTGGGACACATTTGACAAGCTCATAATCTCTGGTGGCCCCACTACTGGTATTAGGAAGTCAGCAGAGATCTCAGGCCACAAACTGTGATATAATAAGTACCATCAGAACACAGCTTTTGAAAGATATTTTAATATCAATTAAAATGTAAGTACCAAGTTTCTGAATTTAGTGTAAGGCACTAGTGCTATTACTCAGAAACAGTAAAATTCTGTAAAGGTTAAACTGAGTTTCATAGGGAAAAACTGTTAGATTACTTATGGAAAATGGACACCACCAATGTTTTCAAGCCAGTGTATTCCATGTGTCACATCCAGTTTACCTTTTACTTCCCCCAAATATGTTCTTCTAGATAGATCCCACAACTGTGGAGCTCAAGTCAAGGTCTTTTAGTTCCTACATCTGAAGGAATTTCTCGTCTTGCACACCAAAAATCCTGACTTCCTCACTTAGTCCCGCTTCAAACCCCTTCTTTTCTGCCTTCTTCTGTACGCCAGTTGGCCATACCTACTGATCCATTCAAAATCCCCATTCCAGCTAGACAGAATCCTCTAGCCCCATCAACAGCTGTGGGGCACAAGCTGTGAGCTCCCCACTCCAGTTTGGCAGGTGGAGAATTGGGGGATGGAGAGAAGAGCAGATGGGGCTACTCAAGCTCTATTTTAAATGTAAAAGTGCTGTATGCAGCTCACAAGTCAGTTTTTTTCACACCTATTCTATACCACCTTCCTCTGGTATCTCGTGCTCTAGCTAACTGTTACTGCGACTCTTAAGTTATCAAGCAAATCTTTTACATGACCTCTTTTAGCTCTTCCCCCACCTCCTCATTTCTGTTATCTTTATAGCTTGTGGTTTTATACTGAGCTGCCTTTTTTTAAACAAAAAAATTTACCACGGCAACCAGCAATGAAAGAGCTGTATCAGTTGTAGAGGTAAAGCATTTAGGCACTAGCAGCCATGGGTGTTTTTATCATCATGTTTATGAGGTATGCTCAGGGGAGGGTTGAACAGCTCTGACCAAAACATAAGAAGCTGCAAGACCCTCATCTTCAGTTCTGTTCTCACGACTGCTATCACCAGTGAAGCTGAGAGACTTTCATGACAACTGAACCCAACATAGGCACAGCTTGCTTGTTTCCATTAGTTGGTAAACTTCCTGAGGCATGGACCTCTTTTTCTTCACAGGGCATCATGCCAAGCTATTGCAATACATAAAGGAATCATGAAAAAAAAAGTCAGCAGTAGTTTCAGTTATGACAAAGTTAGTGAGGGATCCAAAATCCTAACTAAACTGAAAAACTATGCACAATCTTAGCTGTGGAGAGGGACTAGTCCCTCCAGAGCATATTGTATGTTTATGCCCAGTTCAACAACAGGAAATTGGGTAGGAAATCACAGTAATTTAATCCTGGAAACCATGTATTCAGGGGTCTGGCAACAAGACACAACCAGAAAACAGTCTGAAAAGGAGGTTTACGATGTCATGTTAGTCTTGGATGGTGCACCTGCAGTGACCTGTTGAATTATGAAGTTTTTTCCGGTTCAGTGGAAACAGCAAGTGGTCTTGCTTCCTGACTTAACATCCCCCAAACTCATGAACTTGTATTAAAGTAATAAAAGGTTAAGAAACATAAAAATTACTATTCCCAAAACACTTCAAAGCATTTTAGTAGCATTCTAAGGAGACCACACAAATGCAAACTATTGGACTATGTTTTTAGATTCATACAGTTTTCAGTAATTTTAGACTGTGTAGCTAAGGAGAGTTAAACTTATAAAACAAATGTTTGAAAGAATGCATGCATTCTTTCAGTCATCTGTTTAAGTAAGCATTTATATTAAGCACAGTTTAGGAAAATTTGAAAATTCAAATGCCTTTGAAAAATGTGACAGGTCAAGAATGACAATATTAGAGTTAATATACAACTCTAGATAGAGTTTGTTTATACTTAGATATCACCAGGAGACTAGCATAATGGTACTATGATTTCTGTTAAGATTTATACTAACAATAAGAGGGAACACCTGCTCTGAAGAATTAACATTCTTTATGAGTTACACACTTTCATATGAATGCTGAGAAACCCAAAGGGACTGGGAAAAAACAAAACAAAACACCAAAAAAAAAAAATGCTTTGTAAACAATCTATTTCCAGGGTGCAAATATCACTGTTCTGTAACTAGGTAGTATGAACAACACTATCTTGACACTTGTTTTTTTATTTTTAATAGTAGAAATCTACTCTAGTTTTACAGGCCTGATGCAACTGTCTTTTTAAGTCAGCTGAAAGATCCCCACGGACCTACTTGAAGACTAGGGGTCCAATCTCAGCAATTAACATCTACCTAAGAGGTTTACACTAAATGTTCTCCATACTTTTGGCTTTACAGTTAACTTCCAGTGTCCATTTTACTCAGGATTACTAACCTCTCAAAAGAAAGAAGAATCACACAGCATTTATAGGATAAATCCTAGAAACACATTTTAAGTGCACCACTGGATTTCTCAGCAGTATCTCTCTGTTAACCACTGAAGGACATGTGAACAGAACACAAGTCAACACAATTTTCAACTCTTCCTCCTCGCATTCCCTGGACCCCAAATAAACATAGTCTCATGAAGAAATTCAGTTTACAGGACAGCGTAGACTGTAGTAAGAATTAAGCATGTGATTAAACCATAATGTCGTATGCCATGGAATATGAATCAAATCCTGCCTTCTTGTTGCATTGCTTCAACCTAATTAGAGAGGGAGGGGCTGTGCAGCTGACTATACAGTTCTAATCAGTCAGCATTTCATAAAGAAAAGAGATCCTGCCTCAGCTAGTAAGTGAATTTCTTCAGTGAAGAATATATTGTGCAGGTTGGACATCATAACTAATTGGCACTTTCCCTTCATCCTCACAGGACAGCATGGAATAAATAGCAGAAGGCTGTCTGAGCTAACTCATTGTAAATCTTCTGCATCTCCATTCCCCTTACATTCAAATAGTAGTTTACACTCTGTAATCATTCTAACAAGCACTGCCTACATGGGGTCAGCCTGAAAATTGGCCAGCTATAAACACTTCAAGTTACAATAAACTGGGGGCAGGGGAGACATGCTTCACAGCTTCTGCAGGCTGAGCTCAGATCAGAGGCTCTTTGCATTTCTTCATTTCCCTTCCCAGGCAAGTTTCCTTGTGTGCCATCCTCCCATTCCTTTTCCCACCCCAATTGCAGGGATCCCTGCAATGCCCCTCAACCTCTTCCCCCACAAACAAAGGCCTCTATGTGCCCCCTTCCCTGGATCCACTGTCTTCCATTACCCATATGCCCCCATTTCCTTCCTGTCTGGGAGTAAGACATTCAGGGTGTCAAAATTTTTAACTTTATTTGGATAATGGACAGAGATCAGAAGGGGACCTGTCATTAGGCTGAAGGGTGTTAAGAAAAGCTTGAAGGTGTTCATGACTGTCATCATCCAGTTCTTAGATCTCTGGGCAATAACAGAGCTGGCTGAACCTGCCGGCTTTGTTCAACAGGAGCAAGGGTTCTGTGTACCCTCTTTTCCCCTCCTGGCTTTCCCAATTTCACCAAAATAAACAATGCTTTGCACACTGATACCTAAAAGACCCCTGAAACTTTAGATCTGACTGCACGCAGCATTCAGAAGTTATCATATTACATAAAGATAGAGAGATGCCATCCAGTTGAGTGAAAGGCCTCACTTTGCTCAGCCAACATGATTTGCACTGCTGTTACACATTAATATGGTAGGTTGCAAGCAGGCCACAGCTAAAGGAAGATTTCAAAGGACTTTTTTAATGTCTGCTACAAGGAACATACAAAAATAGACTGAACAGCCTAACTGCTCTTCAGCCAACATTGTTCATCTGATCCCACAGCAAACATTAATTAACAATTAAACTGGTATGATCTGCTTTGTGACCTGAAGGTCCAAAAATGTGTTAGATGCTTAATTCCCAGGACAAAAAGCTGCAGGAATAAGACGTTAAAGCACTTTTTTCTTACAACGTACTTGTCTTTTTTATGTTCATGTGTAATTTATGGAGCATATACACAGCCACTTACAACATTCAGAACATTTTTAGCTCATACCTGTTTGACTTCAGCCTGCAGGTGGCGCAGCTGCACACATTGTTCCAAGTGTTTCCGATGCTGTTCGGCTGCAGAGTCCAGCTCCTGCTGTTTCTCATGAAGAAATTCCAGCAAATCCTGAACACGAGTTGCCATATCTACATCTCTGTCACAAAGCAGCTCCACACCTGTGGAGACCCATTCATTTGAAACATATGGAAATCTAATTTCCAGGGCTATTTCATACTGTAGTCATTCTAAATCAACCATTTTCAGTTTGGAAAATACGCTTAAATCTCAGACATTTGATAAAGGAACTTAGACATTATTTCCAGGCGTTTTACAAGTGAATGTGCAACATTCACTTGGGAGACATCCTTCAAGTGTATAATGATACCTCGTGAAGGATTAAATGAAGCAAGATACTGCAAAGAAAATCAAGCAAAAAGGGCTAATAACCTAAAAACTGAATTGCTTTTACTTGTAAAGTCAATGCATGATTTACAGATAAGACTGATCTCAAAATAAATTTTCTATACTATTAATTTTATCTTTCTTTCTACTTACTTTCATTTCCTATGAGGTTCTCCCTCCCACTCCCTTTAAAAGTCACTATTTTTATTTATAGCACGATCTACCTCATTAGAGATCAGTGCGCTTCAACTATTTTATTTCAGTACTAAGGAATTACTTTCAAGTGTACCGAGCAAAATGCATGTGCACCCTCTGTTCTATTATGACTAATGGTGATCAATGCCACTTTCAGATGTCTTTAGTGGGCTTGTGCATTACATAGCATTGACCTGGATATGATGGGACATATCCACCTTACCAGAGGCCTGCACTTCATTGACATACTGCAGCAGATCTTGTCCTTGGTGGATGACATCAAAGGTGAGGTTATTCATGGTCAGGGCTTTGTCTGCATGGTGTTGGAGTCTCTGCTCTGCTATTGTAAGATCTTCAGTGTCAAAGTCATTCATCTGCTGAGAGAGCTCATCGTTCCATGATTCAAGGTCTGAAATGATCTGATACAGATAAAGGAAAGGAAAAAGAGAAGGATATGATTGGGATTAATAACCACAACTTGTCCAGTTAGTACTAGAGAACAGGATTAGGACCTCAAAAACAAGTCTTCCATCTGTTTTTCCCCCACTTAACAGCTTTATAATATCAATTCAGCAGAACATCTAAATTGCAGACTAACATAACTATTGCTGACTTGTGTGAAGACAAACTGTCTGAGCAAGTTTTGGAAGTTATTGGTTCTGTGGTGATGCTGGAAGGCAAGAAAATTCTGCTCATTTAGGAGGTAAGGAATTCTTCCTTAAGGTCAGCGCTGGCTCTGTAAGCCAACAACAAAGCATGTACTTTTAATACTAATTCACAAGCACATCACATTGTAGGCAGTAGAACTATTATGTTTGTACCCATTGTAAAATAAACTTGGGCTTAACACCTCAGTAGAAAAATCTGTTCACTTGTTTCAGAGTGGTAAGAAACAACAGCAATACAAGCAGCACAGGGCACCAGTGTACCCTTCAGCAATACCATCTCAGATGCACTAAAAACAATCCAATAACTTTGCACCTTTGCGAGCAGGAACTGTCAGGTTTCTTGAGCATGTGCCCTTACCAGTTAGCTGCTTAGCTAAACTCACATGCTGAGAATTTTATGAAGAAAACCCCAAGCCCAGTGATTACATAACCTATCTGGTCATGCTAAAATCATGTTTGTAAGTGCACCCAAGCACAAACTCAGTTTACTTAGCTTTACATATCTATGGACGCAAATCCAACATCAATTATGTGGCATTTCAGCAAACAGTATTTTAATATTTCAAATCAAAGTCTTTCTGCTTCTTCCCGGATGGGAGTTTTCCATTTGTCAGTTTTGAAAACTAACAGTGCTTTTGTAGTCAATATCACTGAGGCTATGTTTATACAAGTGCCACAGCAGCACATCTGCGGCTACCTGCTGCAGCAGATGCTTATAACAGAGATAGAAAAGGTTCTCCTGTCGCTGCAGTGAGCCCCTCACCTCAAGAGACAGTAGCTAAGTTGATAGAAGAATTCTTCCATTGACCTAGTGCTCTCTACTTTAGGGCACAGATTGGATTAACTATATTGACTGAAGTTTTAGGTGTAGACCAGGCCTAAGGCATAAACAGCTATCAGAAACTGAGACTGGGGGAGATTTTAATTAAAAAACAAAAACAAAAACAAAGGCTACTTTTATAAAGTTAGCACAGCATCCCCACAGAATATCTGCAAGCCTCACTGTTGATCAGATTTGGTTAGTTTCTTGTGATAGGTTACAGAAGGATAAACAGCTAGAAGACTCAAACAAACCTGTTTTATACAGAGAAATCTCCAATAACAAATGGTCTGGGACCTATTTTCTATGTTTTAATAACCCTTTGCTGCACTCCCATATGTTTCATTGCAAATTGGTACTGGCATGGGGAAAAAGCCATCATGCAAACCAGTTTGCTGGGACAAGCCTATTCCTATGGCACTGTAATTTTAAAGTAAGACAGATGGGCACCAACAGCAGCGAGGATGGGAGAGAGAGAACACACTGAAAACCAGACAGCCAGCTAACACATGAATGAGGGTTGTTGGTGCAGCTGTGCTGGTCATACACAGGCAGGTGATGCAAACTGGGTAGTGAGAATTCAAGTCTTGAGGCTGCTGGCTAGCTGGTTATGGGAAAAATGAAATGGTGAGGGGCTGTGACACTGATCTGCCAAGGGGTTCCTCAGGACTGCAAAGTCACAAAAACACAGACAATCTGCACCAAATCCTGGATGCTCCACTCGTGCCCATCAGGTTTATCCAGCTATGCGGGACAAAAAACTGACCAAAAAGGATGAACACTTAAGCAATGGGTAAAATGGCTAGGTGCTTGGATGCATTTTTCCCTCTGGCTATTTTGCTCACAAGACATCTTGCACTTAAATATAGTATTTTAAAGCTGTAACATAGACATGTTTTGAGATATATCAGCACTGGGTTCCTTAAGGAATGTCCACATTTAGGGCAGTGTACAAATGCTGCATGCTCAGCTGGCATGGGTATAGTTAGCGGTGTAGACAGTGAGGCATGGCTTTGACAAGTAGAGTACTTTGCCCTCTGCGCCTGAATGCCCATGTAACCTACATTGCTCTCTACATGCCCAAGCAGCACCTCCATGTCCACACTGTAAAATACAGTAGCAATGTCCTACTTTCTCCACCATAGCAAAAGGTACCTGATGCAAGGGCCTTTCATTGCAATGTGTAGTTCTGTGTGCCATGTCTGTATGCTACGTGCCATCATGAGTGTAGATATAGACTACTATACTGTCTAAAGAAAAGTAAGCCTGATTTGCTGAGCGTTTGGTGTTATAATATACTGCTGAGCAAAAATAAGTGGGGAGACAACAAGAAGTAACATACTGCCAAAGAGTTTATAACCAACATTTTGTAGGTTTCCAAGGGAGACTGTGGAATCTCAATAATTGGAGAACAGGTTAAACAAACATCTGCCAGGGATGGTCTAGGTTTACTTGGTCCTGGCACAGTGCAGGGGGCTGAATTTGATGTTGGTTGTAAACTTTTTTTTTTTTTTTTTTTTTAAAGAATCTATATAATTGAAATATATTGGAAAAGAGAGAGAATGTTAATAAACCACACAACTGCAAACTATCTTGATGCAAGAAAAGACAGACAAGAAAGAGGCCAAAAGAAGATCTTTAAAATCCCCCATTTTAAAAAGGAAGCCTACAAAAAAAAATGAAAACATGAATGAATTGCTTAGGAGGAGTACAAAAGAACAGAAGCATGTGGAGAATAAATCAGAAAGGTAAAGCACAAAAGGAGTTGCTCCTAGCAAGGAACTTGTAAGCAATAACGGTATGTCTATTGTAGTAGAGTTACAGGAGTGCACCTGCACCACCGTAGTATGGACACTAGCTCTAGCAACGGCAGAGCTTCTTTCATCACTACAGTAAAATCTACCTGTCAGGCCTGTGACAAGGGAAGACCTAGAACAAGGAACAGCTGAGGAATTCAAAGTCAGGTTGAGCCCAGGGTCATTACCAAAGATCAGAATCAGAGTAAGGTTTCAGGTCCAAGTCAGGAGTCGAAGTCCAAACCAAGCCAAGGTCAAGCCAGGAATTCAAGAGCCAGGAGCAGGAATCGGGGCAGCTACAGAACACCCCTACTTCTGTCTGGAGAGTTTCTGGAATGCTCCTTGGGTTTACATAGGACAGGGAGCTAAGCAGGAGCCATGGGGCTGCTGTCTGTCAAACCCTTGAGGTAGAATTTCCGATGGTCTGTGTTCACAGCAGGTCATGGGAAGAGGCATGCAAACTGGTTACAGCTGTGCTAGGTGGCAGCCTGGAGATGCCAGTTGCCTGGTAGGCTTGACATACCTGAGTTTCAGACCTTTCAGGCCTAATACTACCTCTCCAAGAGACAGTAACTAGGCTGATTAAAGAATTCTTCCCTCAGCCTACCTTCTCAGGTCAGTTTAACTATAAGTCTCTGCAGTGTGAATTCTTCACAATTTTGAGCAATGTAGCTAGGCCAATGTAAGACTTGGGTGTAGATGAAGAAGAGGAGGTTGTTTAAATACATTAGAAGCAAGAGGAAGATGAAGGAAAGTAAGGGTCCTCTGCCTGGTGGGCAAGGAGAGCTAATAAGTGATGCCATCAAGAAAGTTGAGGTTTTTAATGCCTACTGCATTTCAGCATTCAGAAAAAAAGATAAGTAGTGACCTAACATTCAATACAAGAAGAACAGTGAAGGGACACAAGCCAAAACAGGGGAAGAACAGGTTAGATCATATTTTGTTAATTCAAATATATTTAAGTTGGCAGGTCCTGGTGAAATTCATCATAGGATCCTTAAAGAACTAGCTGAAGCAATCTCAAAACCAATTAGCAATTATCTCTGAGAACTCATTGTGGATGTGGGGTCACAGAGGACTGGAGAAGGACAAATATAAAATTGATCTTTAAAAAGGGGAACAAGGACCAAAACAAGGTGAAGTGATGACAGACCAATCACCCTAACTTCAATGCCTGGAAAGATATTGGAAGAAATTATTTTAACAAGTCAATTTGTAAGCATCAAGATGATAAGATTATTTATAAAGTATAGCTACCAGGGATTTGTCAAGAACAAATCATGCCAAACCAATCTCATTTCCTTCTTTGACAGGGTTACTGAGTTAGTGGTTAGGAAGAAAGTAGTAGTATGATATAACTTGATTTTAGTAGGGCTTTTGACATCACCCCACATGACATTCTCATAAGCAAACTGGAGAAATACAGTCTAGCTCAGTGGTTTTCAAACTCAGGGTCAGGATCCAGTCCTGAGTCATAAACCTTCAGGTATTAGGCTGTGGCATCCCCTGCTGTCACCGCCAAAAGACTGGAATGCTTTGCTGAAAGATGTAATTGTTGGGTCACAGACATAAATGATTTTTTTCAACCAGGTCCCAAGAAAAATACTTGAAAAATCACTGGTCTAGATTGAATTACTATTATGTGGGTGCACAACTGGTTGAAAGACCATACTCCAAGAACAGTTATTAATGCTTCATTGTCCAACTGGGTGGGCGTATCTAGCAGTGTCCCAGAGAAATTGGACATGGGTCTGGTCCATTCAATACTTTCATTAAGGACAAGGATAATAGAGATGAGGGTATGACTACAGAATTTGCAGATGACATCAAGCTGGGATGGGTTCGTAATTGTTTGGAGCACAGGATTAGGATTTAAAAGACCTCAACAAATGGGGTGGACTGGTCTGAATCCAACAAGATGAAATTCACTAAAAGATAAATGGAAAGTCCTTAACTTAGAAAGGAAGAATAAGATGTGTGGGGAATACCTGGATAAGTGGTAGTACTACTGACAAGGATCTGGGGCTTATAGTGGGTCACAAATCAAGCATGCCTCAACAATGGGAATGCGGCTGCAAAAAAAAAGGGTAACATTGTGGGGTGTATTAGCATGAGACAAGGTAGGTAAATTGTCTCATTCTACTCTGCACTAGTGAACTGGAATACTGTGTCCACTTTTGAATTACACACCTTAGTCAAGATGTGGGCAAACTGGAGACAGTCCAGACAAGAGCCAATGAAACTGACCCCCAGAGTTAGAAAACCTGACTTATAATGAAAGGTTAAAAAATGGGGCATGTCCAGTCATCAAAAAAGATGTTGGAGGGGGGAATCTGATAATAGCTTCCAAATACGTTAAGGGCTATTAGAGAAATAGGACAGTTATCAATTGCACTCCATCCACTGAATTTGGCACAAGTAGTAATAGGGTTAGTCTGCAGCATGGGAAATTTAGATCAGACATTAGGGTAAACTTTCCAACTATAAGGACAGTTAAGCTCCGGAACAGGCTTCCAACAGAGACAGCAGAATCCCGACAACCGGAGAACAGGCTAAACAAGGACAGTCTAGGTTTACTTGGTCCTGGCACAATGCAGGGGGCTAGACTTGACTTGTCAAGGTCTCTTCTATCCCTATTGATCAATGATCCTACAGTAGTTACCTGGGATTTAAACGCTGTAGAATTGTGCTATTGTTGGGGGGGGAGACGACAAATAGTTTATTTTCACCATCAAAACTGTAATAAACATCACAGCTAACTTACAGCTGAGTGCCAATTTTGCTATAGTTAAGTTTGAGCACTGCTCTCTTTTTAAAAGGTGGACTACTAAGTGCTGAAAAAGCCTCATGCTACCTCTGACTTGAAATTTATTATGCCTCACGGTGGACGCTGGGTAATCTCAGAGGTCCAAATTTGGTGTCATTTGAGCAAAGACTTCCAGATTACAGCCTTCCCTTAACATAAGATTTTACAAAATCATGATTTTGCAGACACTTAAAGCTCAACCTATGGCCCTCATCCTCTCCAAACATATCTCAGTTAGTGCATGGCACCCATTACCCTGCTGCGGAAGCAATCCTTAAGTAGTTATTAACCTAACAGTCAGGAACTTCTAATCAGCTTGTGCTAACCTGGCACAAAGATTCAAGCATGCATGTGCAGCAAGACTAAGGGCTTATCTACACTTCCACTTTTGTCAGTACTATTTATATCACTTAGGGGTGTGAAAAAAAAAACCCCATGAGTGACATTAGTTACATGAACAGAAACACTGGACAGTGTTATGTCAGTGAGAGATGCAGACACCACCGGTTGTGGCAGTGGTTTTATTATGCAGATGGGAGAGCTGTATGCCATCAGTACAGAGCAGCTGCACTTTACGTTTCAGTTGTGCTGCTGTCAGTTCTGTAGTGTAGGTATGGCCTTGGACCCTGTTAACAGCAACAGGGTTTCCAGGCCCTTTGCTGTCACTGCAATTGGATGACTTGGATGATAAGTTATGGTTCCTGAACCTGAGCTACATCCGTGCATGCACTGTGAGCTCAAGCTCACCCCTTGGCAGCTTTTCAGAGAATGTGTGTTGTGCATGTTTCATGTTCTTTGCCTGCATCCAGCAGAGGCTCGTTTTGAAAGTTCTGCTTTGAGGCAAAAATTTCTGCTTTAAAGTACTGTAAAATCTGAATGCAAAGTCTGATTTTACCTAAGAATTACTGTCAAGGAATTAAACAAAGTGAAGAAGATAAGACCCTCACAATCAGCATCTTCGCCTCTTTCCTAAACAATATATGTGAGTAAGATCAAATGAGATGCTGGCCAATTTGGTCGAGCACTTCCTTATACACAGCCGCTGCCCCTTACATGAGAGGCCCCTAACATTTTCATATACTTAAAACTTTTGGGGTGCAGAAGTAGGAATATGGGAGGTCGAAGCTGTAGATGAGGTGTGTTCCCTGTCCCTTTGCCAAGCTCTTCCCTCATGGCTGAGCAGCAACCGGGGAGTAAAAATATCTCTAGGCAACCAGCTTTATATGTGAAGTCCCACTTCGTCAGATGCCAGAAAATAGAAACTTTCCACTTTCTGGCATCTGACGAAGTGGGTCTTCACCTATGGAAACTCAAGCAAAAAATAAATGTTAGTCTTTAAACATGCCACAGACCTCCTTGCTTAGTTTGCTGAACTAGACTATCCCCCACGGGAGGACGCTGAGCCCATCTCCTTGCCCACACCCAAATGTGAGCTGGGACCTGGAGGGCCCTGTACCTCTGGAAGGTTCTCAGCCTCACTCCCTGATCTGCAGCACGAGCCAGAATCTGGGGGGGCCAAGACTTTCTGAGAAAATCTGAGGCCCATTGCTGCTTTTGTGAGCAAACATATGGAGGGACATGATCCTCTGGCTGGAGAACTGAAAAGAGACATGCCAAGAGCATGCACAAAGTACAGCAACTGAGATACTGGGAAACTGAGGAGCGGAGCTGGAATATAGCATAGACCTGCAAGCATTGCGACCCTTGGAAGGCAGGGAAGAACAGGTACTTAGATGAATGTTGTAGCTGAATAATTCAGAGCTATTGTTTCAAGCTGTATTCATCCCAGAGGTGCCCTCATTCTGCTGAGAACTTCTCATTGACATGAATGGGCCATTTTACATAAACACAAGGCACAGACAAGGTGGGACTGGGGCAGGAGCGTCATTGCCCCAGGAAAAGACCCGGGGCCTGGACCCCAACTCCCGTCCCTGCCCCCTATCTGGAGTTGGGGACTCAGGTTCCTGCCGCTGCCAGCCTTACCCCTGATCCCCAGGCAGGGCCAGGTGAGGCAGTGGCTGCCACGGGTAGCCCTCCCCAAGAGAGGCAGGTGCTGCTGTGGCCGGCCCAGCCCTGGACGCCTGGCCAGGGATGGGGCTGGGAGAGGCAGATGGCATGCCAGCGACGCCCCTGGGCTGGGGACAGATGAACTCTGGTTCTCCACTCTATCCCTTCCTGCCACCACCAGGTGGTATGGGCAGATTGCAGCCTCCCCTCTCTACTCCTCCCACTCTCCCCTCCAAGTTCACAGGGGGGACTGGAGTGGCCAGGATGAGGGGGGAGATGATGGGAGGGAGTGGGGCTAAAAGCAACAGGTTCATGAGAGAAGCTTAGAGCATGACGGAGAAAATGCTGTAGTAATAGCAGTGGTGGCAGGCAAATCTGAGCATGGGGGAAGGAACGTGGGGCAGAGCAGCAAGTTTTGGAAGAGTGCAGGGAACAGCAGAGTAGAAGGGGTCAGAACTACTTCTACGTGGCCTACACCCAAACACCGAGTCTACTCCAAATTAACCATTCCTCTCCACTCTTGTGATGAAGATTCCTTCTTGGACACCACCTTCACTTAACCCTTAGTAAGCTCCTGAGTCCTTATGACATGTTAACACCTTTGTGCACCTCTATTGGCATGTTACCAAACTACACTGCTGAAATGAAACATATTTGATTCCTCGAGGTACATAAACACCTATTTACTCATCATAGTTTTGCCAAGCTGCCCCAACAAATACTCCGCCATTCAGAACAGAAACCCCTAATACAATGAATGAAGCTAGAGTGCATCCACATAAATGTTAGAATTCAGAAGTGGAGCACAAACACATGTCCTCTTCTTAGTTCCTCCTCCTATGTATTTACTGTTGATACTCAGGGATTTAATGACGAAGTATACTACAAGCCAGAAAATTTCACCCAATCACTTCAGTATTGAGTCTAACAGTTTGCATCTGACTAAAGCCTCTTCTAGTAAGGCAGTATTTATTTGAAAACATAAAGAGACTGAGAAGCCATGATATCTCAGTAGTTTGTTAAGCTTTCCACTGCCCTTCTAACCATTTGTTGTGGATATTGCCAGCTTCCAGGATGAGGAGTTAAGATTACATTGTGGAGACCGGCACGTATCTTAGCTCTTCAATTCTTTTTTTTCCTGCAGATTTAAATTTAGTCACTCTCCACATTCTGGAAAATCCCTGGGTACCACTGGTCAATTTTATCTCTGCATTAAATTTGAGAATGTGTGTGTGTATTAATAGTATCAAGTAACAGTTAAAAGTTTGTTTTGTGTTTCTTCTCAAAGGATACATGATTAATGCAGCAGCATCTTTGTCAGGCTACTTTATTAACATAAGGGAAATCTATATTGCTATGTGGATTAATTTAATATATACAAGCATTCACACCAACAGCAAGTGCTAACTTCCAAGTGCTGGCCAGTCCACAAACTGCGTGCAAGTTTGGTAAGGTTTTACAGTAAAAACAGAATGGGTGGATTTTGTTATTCTAAATTCTGTGGAAAAATGAGTGTGTGGGGGTGAAGGGTTTACATGTTTGTTTTAGCTCAGCAGCTATGAGTTTCCAAAAGTAGCAAAACCACAGTAATTCAAAAGCATCCTTAAGATTTAATGTATCTGCAATGGAGAGTCTGGAGGGCAGAAGAGGAAGACAGATGAGCACAACAACTACAGAAAAGCATTAATGTATTGCTTTTCACACTCAAAGTGTTTTATGATTTCATCCTCAACATCTCTGTAAAAAACCCACTTTGGTAGTTTGACACCTTATTTTACACATGGATTAACTGTAGCAGCAAACTTAAATAATTTGCCATTGGCCACAGAGCATGTCTTTTAGGGTTGGCATTAGAATGAAGGAGTCCTGGGCTCCCAGTTCTGTACTCTGACCATGTCGCTATTTGGAGGAAAGGAAATCCGTCAGACCCTTCAGGTCAAAAGCACATCTGCGAAATCATTATCCCTGTTTGTCTGAATCAAAATATGCCCTTTTTAGTGTAAATCTCCCCATTCAGAGAAACCAATTTTAATGAATGTTAGGCACCAAGCAGACTCACATCTATGGCATCCCTCTCAAATATGCGAAGCTGCAAGAAGAGTTCAAGTTTGATCTTGCGTTCCTGAAAAAGCTCCTCCATCTGAGACTGGGCCTCATCCAGCTGTTGTAGGACTGTCTCTATGTGATTGATGGAACTGTTGTGAGGAGTCTTGTTACTAGAAATGGCAGAATCCCTATTAGAAGTGGAGAGGAAGGAAAAGCAACATATAGTCAACTGTTAAATGTGCATGACAAAGTTCAACTAAAACCATTAATGTCAACAACACTAGGAGGAAGCTGGCCTTGTTTCAGGACATAAGGTCCTGTGATAAATTACTAGCATTATGCTGTAGCAATTTAATAAAGCATTAGTGTTCCACAGACAGGCACATTCTTGTTTAACACATGTATTTAACCTATGTTTCATTTATGTCAAGAGTAAGCTTTAAACCCATGTTAAATATTCCATTTTGAAGAGGAAATGAGACATGATGACTACATGCTTCGTTGTAGGCTGAATTATGCGACTTGAAAACCTTCACTATTTTACTTGAGCATAAAGCCAAAGAAGAAAAAAGAAAAACAACCATCACAGATGAGGCAACACCCACTTCACAGTACAGAAAGTACCCAGAGATTCATTTATGCTACCGTTAACAGACAGGACCACACATTCATTTTGCCTCTGCTGGAAAAAAGCAAACACGTCATTTGCTGATGTTCAAAAGAACTACAAGTGCCACTTCATAAGAAACACCTGGCTTTGCAGGAGGCTGCAGAGTCCAGCAGTCCTTAAGCACTGCTTTCTTAGAGTGGTAAGAGGGATGCTTCTAATGGATGACATGTTGACTAATGTCACACAGACCTAATTTATAGAGGCTACCAGTAATTCTCCTTTATGTGAAGGGACTGCTAATGAGCACCGCTTCCTGTAAACAAAGTGCTAGATAAGACCTGCATACAATGAAACTCAGTCAGTAGTACTATGAATACTTATATTCATGCAGGATAACATCTCATACTCACCCTTCTCCCCTTGTTCTCACATTCCCCCCCAAAATAAAGAGGGCAACGATCTACGTAATATCAAAAGTATATGGGTGAAAAGTCTGAAGGAAAAATTTGCCCCAATACCCTGAAATAAAATATTGAAAAGATTTAACATGAACTTCTCTTTAAAAAAAGCCTTAATTTAAATTACCTTAGTTGCTGTATAAGATCCTCCCCTTCCTTAATGACATTGACCGTAACTTGTAAAGTGGTCTGTTGCTGCTGGCCAAAGCGTTTGATTAGGTCTTGTACAGCCTCCACAGACTCTGCATAGACATCGTCAAGCAGCTCTTTCTGCAACTCCTCAAGCCATGTCCACAGCTACAAGATAAAAAATAATGAACACTGGTGGCAGGCAGATACTACCTCGTATGAATCTTCTTGGGTAAAAGCAAAATGATTAGAAAGCTATAAGATTTGTTTCTGTTTACAGAAAATTTTCAATGTTGAAAGAAATTAATGAACTTGCATCAGAGAGAAGGTATTTTCTTGCTGGAAAAACAAATGGAGTTTTATCCATGCTGCTATGTTACCCTCTTTCCCATTCTCCTCCTACATTGTATCTGAGCGACCAGCACAAAATTCAGAGTCAGTCCCATCTGCAGCTCTGTGAGGTAGTCACTCAGAGGAAAATGCTATGGTAACACTCCCTGAGAGAAGGAAGGAAGGAAGGGAGATGTATCTCAAATAGCTAAATTTACACTGCTGAGCAACACAAATACATAAAAGTACATGCCACTTAGAAGTGGTCACAAAAATCAAACAATAGCAGTCAAAGGGGTACATCAAAAAATAAAACTAAATTCTGCAGTTTCCTAGACTCAGTCCAGAACGTAATTTCAGGTAGTCCCCTATGGAAAATATCTGCTAACATTAAGTCTCCTATTTAGCATTCAAGCTAGCTGGTTACTAAAATACAGAACCATAATAAATCCAGGCCAAGTGTATATAACCTGTACTGCTAACTGGTTACTTTATTCATCACAATTAATTTATCCTATGAGCTCCCACCTTTCCATCTTTGTACTTTTTCAGTAAGCAAGTTTACAAATCTGTTTTAATTTGGAAATGTTAGCAACGAGTTTCACAAACATACTTTAACCTACTGATAAAAAAAATCATTGAGTACATACTATTGTGATGTATTACTGGTTACATTTGAGAGTTTTACAGAGATTCAGATGCATGAAGAGCTCTTCTGTCAGCTTAACTACTCCAGCTTCCATGAATGGTGGTAACTATGTTGGAGGAATAAGCTCTTCTGTGGACATAGTGTAGTCTACAATGGCGCTTACATCAGCATAATTTATATCACTCAGGGGTTTGGTTAATTCACACCCTTCAGTGACATAATTTAAGTCGACTTAAACTGCAGTGTAGCTGTAGCTTTGGATGATGTGATATTCTGTTGCCTGGTTGGATGACCAAACATCTATTGTACAAGTAATCAAAATATTGTTCAAAAAAGCTGAGAACTGACTTCTGGTGTGAATACTCATGTGACTTCTTTTCCTTGTTACTATGTCACACTTAGTGTGATACATAAAACAACTGTTCTTTCAAACAACTTGTTTATCCAGATCATTTTCTCTGTAATTTATCATGACCTCTCAGTTTCTTGCACCATCATTTCATGTGTTAATGCAATCTGGGCTTTTTAATGTCTAATTTGATTTAATTTACTATTTCAAAGGTAAAATAATTCCCATTTGACTTCTCTCAATAAAGAATTAAGATCCTACTCCAATTATCTTTGAACAATTTCTTTGATATACTGTTATGAACATCACCTTCTCTAAAAACTGGAACATGACTCTAAAGTAGAATGCTGTTAAAAACTGATGATATTAAGCAGAAAATTTTGGATAATTTCAAGACATCTCTCGTGATGGGTAAATGATGCGTCACCTTATGCAAAATCATTGTTCTGATTTTTCTATTTAAGCATATATTCTAAGACCCAGGCTGATTGTACTGTTCTCAGATTGAAGAGATTCACTGATATCTAACGAAAAATTAATTTGACAAAATATTTGAATGAAAAGTAAAATATTACTTTTTAAAAAACAGCTTTTTTAATGACTATCATTAAAAAAAATGCAATGTTCAAACAATATTATTTTATTTTCATAAGAGTCTATTTCTTACCTAAGATTACCATAAAGTAATGCCAAGAACTCAGATTTCTCTTAGCTGCATGGCTACTGGGACTGGGCCAAATGCTTGCCCCCTTAGATATATTTGTAAATCAGTCATTTTCAACAGGAATAAGAGTACAGAACACCACTAGCTGGCACATTATCTGTTTCTATGACTACTTGCATTATTTAAAACTAACTCCTATTATTTATTTAAGGAACATAGTTCAAACTTTGGTAACCAAACCAAATGTGCTTCCAATTGAAGTGTGGTGGACTCCTTGAACTCAAGCAATTCGATCAACAGGACTCTAAAAGTCTGCCAGACCATAAGAAAACTTAATCATGACCAACAGGATGCAATACTGTATTCACAAGGGGTACATTTTTCACATTCACCTGGAGCCCAAGTCTCATTCTAAGTGAAAATGGGACTTAGGGTACCTGTCACTTCTGCAAATGGGACTCAAGCTTTGCCTAATTTCTACTCCCAAAATAAACATCCTAACTTAATAGTCATACACGTAAAATCATATTTTCCATGGAGTACGCGCCTGCCTGTGGTAGTTGATTCCAATATTCTTAACCCTTCTGACCATTTTTTCTGTGTTTAGGTAACTAAGGCGCCTGATTTTCAGAAGTGTTGGCTATTCATTAAGTGTAAATATTCTCCAGAACCAGTGGCACTATAAGCTCCTTGCTCTCCTCTGGGCCCCCGTTACCTACCCACTGATTTGCTGAGGACCATTCCCAATTTGCAGCCTAATTCATCCAAGGGCTAGCCCCCTAGTCCTTGCAGCTAGGGCAGCCCTTTCTCTGTTCCTAACTATCAGAGAACTGTGTTTCAGAGAACACAGATATTGAGCAGGGAAGGTCCTGGCAAGGTGAGTTGAGGCTTACTAATGCAGGGTTGGCTCTGCACTGCCTGCATGCATGAGCATTTCCCTCCACTCCTGTGCTATGAACCAGATACCGAGCAAACATAAAAAAGCAGAGATTTCATTCTGCAGAGCCACTCAAGCAGCTGTCCAATCCAAAGCGCAGAGGCCATATGGATACTGGCTCAGTCGGGTGTTGTGTCTACAGGTGTGATACCTGTTCCCAAAACCAGAGCTTATTTCTAGAGGCAGAGCCAGTCTAGTTTCAAAGAAGGCCTCATACCCAACAGCTAAATCAGGGCTTTAGGCAGAGACCTATTTTTGTAACCATTAACCCAGCCTTGAGCACTCACAGTTTAGACAAAATTATGTTTGACAAATTTACATAGACAATAATGACTGTGCTTAATATGCAGTGTTTGTCTAGTTGTGATGAAATCTGTTGTTGAAACTACAGCAAATTAAACAGTTGAGTGATCAGTGAACACTTTCATGACATCTGCAGCAAATGAATTTAATCCAATAAATCTTTTATATCTCTCCCCTGTGCTGACCTCTGGACAATGTATTAAAATGATCATTCCTAAAGAATATTCTTGAACTGTACATACTCAGTAGTTAAATATGGCTGCTACAGATCAACATGATTTAATAGTAATACTGGAGTGGGGCAGTAGATACCTATATCGGTTAGTCTACTCCACCAATAGGAGTGGTGACTTATTACCTTGTGTACGGACTGACAAACACATTAGCACTAGGTACAGTGTCATTACTCGAGACAATCTTCTGTGAAGAGGCAGGAAGTCAAGTTAGGATGGAAGGAGAGGATGGAGAAAAAAACTAAACAAATGTGGTAAGGAACCCAATTGTTTTTCACATGAAGATCCCAGGAGGCTGATTCAATCAACAAAGATTGTCCTTGGCAGAGAATCACTGTTGTTTAGGCCTCAGCAAAATAATTTTCTTGTAAAACAGATCAGGATACTCAAACTGAAACCAAACAGTAAGATTCAGAGGGGCAGCTGTGTTAGTCTAGTTCAATAAAACTAACAAGGGAGTCCTGTGGCACTTAAAGACTAACAAACTGATTTATTGCAATAGCTTCTGTGGGAGAAAATCCCACTTCGTCAGATGCTTTGAAGATCTGTCTTCAGAATCTGAATGGAAACACCAGTCCTACCACTGCAGAGATGATTATTTAAAAAGAGAAGAAAATGCTATTTGAGTGTATTTGAGCAACTTAATTATTTCAGTATTTCGTGTGTATTGATTTGTATTTTGTGACATGTTTTGAATACCTTACGTTTCAACAGAACTACATTAACATGCATGAGGGAATTTTAGTGTGCATCAGCAAGAGCCATGTGAGGTCGTGTGTAACATGCAAGTGCACTTGAGAATTTACAGCCTTCTAGTGTGGGCCACCACACTGTGTAGACAATTCTAAAGTGAGCTTCTCACTTCTTCCACAATAATTTCGCCTTGTCTCTCATAAATGACCGTCAAAGATTTCCAAGTCTGGGACAGCAGGAGTCTTCTGCACTGTTTTACAATTTAGCTCACTGCATAGGCCCTGCAAATAGTGTAGTGGCTAGCACCTCTGCTTAACATGCAGAAGGTCCTGGGTTCAATTCCCAGGGGGTTGGACTCGATGATCTCATGAGGTCCCTTCCAGCCCTATGATTTGATTGATTTCTTCCCTCCCTCTCCCCATACCTGGGGTCTGTCCTGAACACATTTCAGTTTGAAGGGGTAATGAAGTAAGGGGAGAGAGAGAAAGGAGTTGACTAAGCTGTTCTAAAAGCACATACCATATACACAACAAAGGCTTGAACTTTGCAAACATTAACTTGACAGAATACGCACAAGGTTACAAAATGCCAGAAAAACCCACCACCATCCTCTCACATCTGTACTCACCTCTAATTTGTATTTCTAAACTTCCCCGAATTTACTGAGATGATCTATTTGCTGTACTTTGGCATTGCTCAAACACCTGGTTTGGCCATTATACCTTTTCCCCCTTATCATGGATGACAAGTGATCTATTTAATTACCTATTCAATAGCAGATTGGGGAAGAATTATGCATGCATAGACACATACCTTTTGTATCCAGTTTGTGATCAACAAGTACATAAAAATACACATGAATACTTCTCTTCTTTTTGCTACAGCAAACTTAAGTTTACTTACAAAATAAGTTCCAAAGGGGGTAATCATGATAATCTAATTTAGCAAAACAAACAAGGAGTCTTGGGGCACTTTTAAATAAGAGTAACAAATTTATCATATGAGCTTTCTTGGGAGAAATAAATTAAATTGTAAATACTATAAAATACTTCTTTTTATTCAACTGAAATGCACACCAGAAAATTACTCTTAAAATATTCGTTATTATTCTAATCCCCATTTCTAATAAATGTCCTGCAAGAGAAATATAATGTTCTTGCCAGTGTAGCAAAGATGATATTTTGGCTTAGTGCATTTTTATCTTCCATCTGTTTTGCAGCATCATCTCTGCATTCTGCACACTGATCTGAGAACAAGCAACATGCCACTGACTTGAAAGAGCAGCGCTCCCATGAGCAGGAACACAGAACAAAAACCCAAGCCAACAAAGTAATAATTTCTCATATTTATACCTTGCTATTTCTTTTACACCTTAATTTTACCCTGAAAATACTTGTTTGCCTTAACCTTGTACTGGTAGTTTAAATTGTATATGTTGTAAATGAAGAGCTAGTCATATTTGGATGTAGTAAATACTCATTTTCACTTCTGTTTGTGTAGGTTTAAAAATGAGCACGTTCTGGGCTGGTTTATACTTCTAAATTATATCAGCATAACTATGTCAGTCAGAGATGTGAAAAAACTCTACCCGTGAATGACATAGTTAATCCAACAAAACCCATCAGAAGGCACAGCTTTGTTGATGGAAGAGTAGTCCTGTTGACAGAGCTAGGATTGTTTGGGAAAACATTCCTCCTGTCAGTGTAAGCTACATCTACACTAGGGGGACATGCTGACATAATTACGTTGAAATAGGCTCTGTAGTGTAAACATATCTGATGACATGAATTTAACTTTAAAAAAAAAAAAAAATAGCAGCTACATTTCCCAGCCCCTAAGCACTTGGTGAAAAATAAGCTTCCATAAAAATGAATCTTGCCAAGTTCCAAAGGGGCAGCTGTGTTAGCCAAGGTTCAGCAAAACACGACTCCTTACTTGTTTTTCATAAAAATGAACGTTACATTGCAGAGGTGCAATAACAAAACTTATCCAGGGAAAAAGATGTAAATGACTGAAAAGAGGGAAGTTGCGTAGCAAGAAGTCAAATGGCATCTAGAGGCATAGAGGAAACATTCCAACACAGCTAGGTTGATTTGTCAGAATTCCTGAATCATGAATCACAGGTAAATCTGTCCTCTGTAAATCTCCTCTTCCCCAGTTTCTCTCTCTACATTCCACATTTCACTGTTGCCATCTAGTCCATCCAGATACATTACAATACACCAGTGTCTCTTTCTGGTGCAAACAAATAGATACCACAGAACTACACAGAACAACAGTAGGACTAACAGCTGGCCTACGCTGCCATTTCCCTGCTGGATTACTCTATTTTATCAGTGACAATGGGGCCGAACGAAGCCCTTCCATCACCTTCTTCCTTGTACCAGTTTCATTCATTTTAGATTTTTCTGTTCTATGTCATTCTTCACCATTTCTATCTAACCCACCCTTAGTCTTCCTTAATTTGTGTTTCCCTGAACTTTGGTATGTATTGCCATGTATGGTACCCCTTCTGGGTCCATTCGTGACACGTCTAAACCACCAAAGTGATTTCTCTTCAATTTTCTGTAACATTTTTTTCCTCCATCCGTTTTATCATCACTCATTTATTTTAGATTTCTTAGAAGTTTTTCAAATGCTTAGAAAAAGTAAAGATCTTGACAGAAATATGAAAGAGGCACTAGGAAGTGACAACAAAGTCACAGCACTCCTGCAAATGGGTGAGGAACACACAGTGAAAACAATGCACCAGGTAATCAATCAGATTTAAGAGTAAGTGCTTAGTGAATGGCGAAAAGCAATAAGTTGCTATCTTTAAACAATCAATCAAACAAACAAACAAAAAAAGAGTAAGTGCAAGAACTATAGAATGATCTTCTTATTGAACATGCCAGGAAAAACATTAACCAAGATGCTGCAAAAGGAGAATGAGAGTTATGAATAAACAGACTTTGCAGAGGAACAAGCTGCATTGAGACAGCTATCAGAGAAACACACAATGATACAAAAAAAAAAAAAAAAGTCTTGTGGCACTTAAAGACTAACAGATTTATTTATCACATGAGCATTTGTGGGGGAAAATCCCACTTCATCAGATGCACGAAGTGGGATTCTCTCCCATGAAAGCTCATACGATAAATAAATCTGTCAGGCTGTGTTCACACAAGGCTTTTAATTCGAAACAATGAGGGTTGTTTCGAATTAAAAGTTGACATGTCCAGACAACATTTCCTTATTTCAAAATAAGGAAAATCATTTTGATATAATAAAACCTCATTATATATCAAAATGAGGGTTATTTCAAAACTATGGTTTCGAAATAACCACTTCTGGCTATGTTATATCAATATGTCACACATATCCATAACACCTGACCTTCCTCCCAGGGTGCAGAGGCAGTGACAGGGGATTGGTTGGCAACATGGCCCTGCCAGGGGGCCATGTTGCCACACCTCCCATGCTGCCCTCTCCTGATTCGAAATAGCAAGTCCTGTGTCAGGACTTTCTGTTTCGATTTGGTATTTTTCCTTATTTCAAGTTAAGTTAATCTGAATTAAGGATTTTATTTTGAAATAACTTATTATGAAATAACTCGAAATAAGCCTCTACGTGTAGACATAGCCTCAGTCTTTAAGTGCCATAGGACTCCTTGCCTTTTTTTTTTTTTTTTTTTTTGCTGAACTACACTAACACGGCTGCCCCTTTGGAACTTGGCAAAGTGATACAACAGATATCAGAGAAATACACAGGACACAACTGAATCTGCTTCAAGAACTGTATAGACATCAAACAAGATTTGAGTTTGAGAATGTGTGGCATTCCCAAGAAATGGATTGATCTACTAGAAGAAAACATCTATACAACACTGATGAGGGAACACAGAGGAAAAAGAAAGTAGATCAATTCTGAGATCCCGAAAAGTAACAAAGTGTAACAGGTGGAAGTCTTAGGGACTGTCTTCCTGTTGCATTAAAGCAAGAACATGACTCTGGAAAGTGAGGAGAAAGCACAAGCAAGCCTAACTACAGAAACCACTGGCTGAACATCACATTTATGTCTAGAGTTATACAGCAATCTAATAGTGAACATTTTCACAGACCATTTGCCTCTCATGTTTAATATTAAAAAAAGGAACAACAGATGTTCACCTATCCTGTAAAACAGTTTGCAGAATGCAATACATTTTGGATATTATCCTTTCCTTCTCCACAAAACATGATTGTTCTTCCTAAATTAAAAGTTCTCAAAAGCTGCCAGCCAAGGGACCAACATTCCCATGTGCTACCATGTAACAGAATAATTAATGACCTTCATTAGCATTGTGAGAGACGGGGTAGATAGGGGACAAAAATACAAACACTGATAATCTACCTGAGGAGTATCTTCAAAAGCCCAGTGCAAAATGGTTTTAAAATTATTACCCCTCACCCTATTTAGTTAATACAGAGAAATCTGAGGTGCAGTCATGCTCCCCTTTATCTACTTTCAAATTGCAATAAACTTCTACATAGCTTTGTGCAGAAAAAAAGAAATAATATATAGTGGAGTGGGCTCTAAAATGGAGAGCTGGAGGCCTGGTTCATATCAGCTCTGCCAGTGAGCGATTTTGGGCACATCACTGTTCTTGTGCATCTTGGCATCCCCCCTGATCCTCTGTCTTGTTTTAAGCTCTGTCTAGGGCAGGGCCAGTCTCTTACTACATCTGCGTATGGAGCATTTAAGTGCTATCATAATACAAAGAATAGTAACCACATCCCATTCATGGATAAATGGTTATCAGGGGCAACTGTCAGTGTCCAGAGACAGCAAACACTGTGGTTGAGGTAGACTGGGACATGCAGAATGCTGTTTGGATGCTCAATTATACAGTCAGGGATCTTTTTATCTCATTAGCAAGAGTTATATGTCATAACAATGAAACTATTACTTGGTTTGCATCCTTTTCCAGTTTGCAACATACATTCTTGTGGTTTGTGGTCAACTTACCTCTTTAACATGTGTATGAAAAGACACAGACATGTCCAGCAGGATCTTGCGTTGCTCAACACGCCTCACAAAATCCTGTATTCTGTCTTCCAGCTGATGTGCGGCTTGATAAATCTCTTCTGGGTCACACTCCCCTGTCTGAGCCAGCTGCTCAGCTGCTTCTAGCAATTTGTCTGCATTGGTATACGTGTTCTGCAGAAAAATAAAATTACATTTTAAGGGATAAGTGAACAGAAGGTAATGTACGCCTGTAAGTATCTAAAGACACAATACACTGAAAATCCCAGGAAACAAACTGGAAAAAATGAAGCAGGAAAGCATTAGGTTGAGGGAATCTCATGTCAATAACCTCCTCATGGTCATTACCATAGATGGGTACCTGTCTTATCCTCTGATATTGTCCTTTAATACACTGCAGAGAAGAAAACATCTAAGGACATAAACTGTCACTTTACATACAACAAACAATAAAATGTTCTTATGATTTTTTGCATACAGTCAACTACCAACATAAAGAAAGCATTTGTAAATGTCTGCTGCACTTTGCTTCAGTTTCAGAGAAAACAAAAAGGACCACTAGCTACTAGGTTTATTTGAGGGGTGGGAAGGAAGGTTGGAAATTCTTAAGAGTTTTACGTCTTTGAAATCCTGCTTTAACACTGTTCTTTTGTTACTGAAATACGTTTTTTCTCCTGTTAGGAAAAGTGGAACAATATCCAACTAACTCAAGTAAGACATGGTGAATTAGCTCCATTCATTGTTTATTCATTGTTTTTTGGTGGTGTTCTCACTGTGAAAACATATCATGAGTGAAACCAAATTTCTACTAGCATTGAAAATACTCCTACTACAAGATGTAGGACTTGGCCATTCTTTCCAGGCCTAATCCCACAATTCCACTGCCAGACAGGAGGACAGTTTTAAGGCTTCCTATGTTGGAAATGATCACTCCTAAACACCATTTAACAGACCAGTACCAGATACTCTCAGGTCAGAAAGCTTTCACCAGGACTTATCAAAATGTAACAATAAGAAAGAGAAGGTTTAATCTGAGTTTTAAGTAGGGCATTCAGAGGTCTCCTTGCAAAAGCGCCTAAACTTGGCAGCTAAAAGGTGTTGAAATGAAATGTAGGGAGACAGAAACCTGTGAGGTGGTGTGACTGAAGGGCAGCGGAAAGGATCAAGGGGTGAATCCAGACATAAGATATGAACAGTTTTGGCATTTGGGCAGCATAAACTAAGGCAAATTTTGGAGGCAGCATAAGGGCTCACTTTCCAGAAGCAGAGTAGTGACTGACTGTCTGTGCCTTTGGAAAAGCAGCACAAGAGTTCAGAAGCTACCAAAGGAGAATTCAGTGCTTAAAACTAAACCAAGGCCTCCTTTCCCCAAGAAAAAACCCAACCCCAAAAAACCAAACAGACCCCTCACCAAAAATCTGACATGAAAACAATATTCCCTTCAAGAGATAGCTGCCAGTTGAAAGGAAACAGACATTTTTAAACAAGTCCATTTCCTTACTTATAAAAACTGAAATTTAGAAATGCAACTAACTTTTACTTTTCATACTACCCTTGGAAAACACTATTCAGTGTGTTTCTTCTATTAGCACAGTTTCTGGATTGTTAACATTACAAATATTACTGGGGAACTTTTAGCCACTAAAGAGGAAGAACATGGAGTCTTCATAAGAAAAGGTTTATTGGCATAGCATTCCTGGCAAAACTTCCTAATAAAAATGAAACTTACATCTGCAGAAGAGTACTTTTTCCGGTATACTTCATACTGGGTTCCCACAGGAAAAAAATATGTTGGCAAAAGCCTTTTCAATTTACAAGTATAACTGTGGCTACCCTAGGGCTTTTGCTGATATGGAAAAGAAAGTAAATCACACCTCTAACAGACATTATGATTCCAGTCAAAGTTTCTAATGTAGACCTGACCTAAAACATGACAAGAAGCCAGGAAATGAAAGTTTTCCTTCTTTGCTTTGCCACAGACGTACCTGGCAACTCCTATGCAAAACAGGACTTCTTGTTTGTTACACAAATCATGTGGTCATCTTCATGCCCCCATTTGCAGAACAGAGAGAACTTTACATACCTCAGGTAGGGAGAAAGAAATAGCAAAGATGCTTTATTTATTAGCATATGTAAAATTACTTTGAGTGTGCTCATTTGGAAAGTGATGTAAAAGGCATTAAAAAAACTTCAAGTTGAAATTAAAAAGCTACAACTCTAGTACTGTTTCTATATATGTATATATTTTATAAAAACTCTTTCCTAAAACTTTCTTCTTCCTTCTTCCAACAAATGTTGCACGTTATCTGATCTTGTTCCCTTAATCTCAACGTTTATCTAACATTTAAAATGAACATCAGCATTTTGAAATTCACTGTAAACATGATTCAATGACATTTCAAAATATTCCATTTGAATTTTTGGACACGTTGAGATCGACAACTTTGTCTCATCACCGCTTTCAACTATTCAATTTTTTCCCCTTATTTAATATAATACATTAATTTTTATGCAACAACATTAGTCCATGGTGCTTCTTCACTTCAACTGTGCACACCACCAGACAACAAGGATCACATAATATTCCCCATGCCTATTGGGAGGTTCTGAGGCTCTAAGCTGTTGCATCTGAAGAAACCTGCACCCAGCTGGAGGTTGAGTGTACTACCCATCCATTGAAAAGATAGCAAATGAGAACATTTCCCAACCAGTACCTAAGTGTGTCTAATGCTACAGTCAAAGCACAAAAACACTGACAAGAAAAGAAGTTCAATGTTCACATTTTTACCCTTAAAGGCTATACTGCCAACTCCTAGGGAACCAAGGCCCCACCTACTGCCATCTGTGTGACTGAAAAGATCATTTCCCATTTTATAATTAATTTGACATTTTATTCTGATCTAAATATCATAAGAATTCTTAGAGCACCCTCCTCACAATGTTGCCTGCCCATCTCAAATTTATCTTTCCGCAAACTGGAAGGTGAACTAGATTAATTACGAATTTAACGTAATTAAGAAGTCAATGTAATTTGGATGTCACTTTCAGATGCTGTATCTTTAGACAACTGTCAGAAGAAAGGGTTAATCGTCAACTCAGTTTTGTAAAACTCCCTTCAACTACTAATGACATCTAGTGGAAATACTTTTTCCTGGATAGATGTTCCAGTGTGCCAAAGCTGAGATCTTAAACAGAGTGGATTGTGCTAGAGAACATGACAGACAGTTGAGTTAAGATGGTGCAAAGAGATAGCATCTCTTTAGGGATTTAACAGAACTGACCAGAAGTATGCAGGGTAATATCTAGCACTCAGTTAAGGCTACTCTTGAAGGTGGGGATGACAACAGTAAAGACACATACCCACCTTTCTGTAACTGTCATTCTTCGAGATGTGTGCTCATTACCACTCCAACTATGTGTGCGTGCGGCTCATGAATGACTGTCGGCAAATTTTTCCCCTAGCAACCCCGGTGGTCGGAAAGAGCCCCATGGAGTTGCATGTCTATAGTGCCGTGTAAAAGGGCTCACCAACCGCCTCCCCATCAGTTCCTTCTTACTGGATCTGACACAGGGGCAGGTGGGTGGGTTTGGAGTGGACATAAGCACACATCTCGAAGAATGATAGTTACAGAAAAGTAGGTAACTGTCTTTCTCCTTCAAGTGATACTCACATCGACTCCAACTAGGTGATTCTCAAGCATTTATCAGTGGCGGAGTCAGAAGTTATAAGGAAGCTGTCTTCAGCAAGGCTCTGCCCACAGCGGCATCCTGCATCGCATGCTGCATAACTGCATAGTGGGCTGCAAACGTATGACTGGAAGACCACATAGCTGCCTTGCAGATGTCCTGGATTGAAACCCCAGCGCTGAATGCCACAGATGCAGCTTGGGCTCTTGTATAATGGGCTGTAATGTCCAGTGGGAGGCAGTGTGCAAGGGTGTAACATGTCTTAATACAGGATGTAATCCATGAGGAGATAAGTCTGTGAGGACACAGGATGGCCCCTGATCCTGCTTGCAACTGCGACAAATAGCTGAGGGGATTTCCTGCATGGTTTCGACCTAGTAAGGTAGAAAGTCAAAGCTCAATGTATGCTGAATGAGTGTAAAACCTCTCACAATCAGAGGAGTGCGGTTTGGGATAAAAATATCCTGGTTTGTGTGAAAGTGTGATACTAGCTTAGGAAGAAAGACAGAGTGTGGATGAAAGCATACCTTGTTTTTAAAGAATACCAAGTATGGAGGATTCACAGTAAGAGCCTGTAGCTTGGAGAGTCTCCTGGCAGAGATGATTGGTACTAGGAAAGCGACCTTCCAAGACAGGTAAAGGTCAGAGCGGGTACCAGGGGTTTGAATGGATGCATCATCAAGGCCGTAAGCACCAAGTTAAGGCTCTATTGCGGAACCGGTTTCAATGATTGAGGAAATCTTCTATTAAGGCCCTTGAGAAATCGGCTTACAATGGAGTTGGAAAAGACACAACAGCCATTTATATGGTCATGAAAGGCCACAGTTGCTGCTAGGTGGACCTTCAGTGATGAGATGGAGTGGCCTTGATGCTTAAGGTGCAGCAGATAGTCCAGAATGTGTGGAACACTGGAACTAACAGGTGACAATGACTTGTGGAGGCACCATATGGAGAATCTCTTCCATTTTGCCAGATAAGTGGTCCTCATGCAAGGTTTCCTGCTTTTCATCAGGATCTACCTGACTTGTTTGGGAGCACTGAACTCTGATTGTTCAGCCATGGAGCTTCCACACTGTCAGGTGGAGCGTCAGGAGATCTGGGTACCTCAGGAGACCTTGGTTTTGAGTTAACAGGTCCAGAACTGGCAGTAACGGGATAGGGGCCTCCATGAGGAGATCTAACAGGGTAGAGAACCGATGCTGATGGGGCCACGCCAGAGCTATGAGAATCAGGGACAACCTGTTTCTTTTTACTTTGGACAGAACCTTCCCCAGAAGAGGGAAGGGGGAAAATACATATAGGAGGTGATTCGACTATGGTCTCTGAAAAGCATCCCCCAGCAAGCCTTCGCTTAAGCCTTCGAAGGAGCAAAAGGCTTGCATTTCACACTGGCCCTGGTCACAAATAGGTCTAGATGGGGAGTGCCTCACTTTTTGAAGATTGAAAATAAAATATCTTACTTTACTGACCACTTGTGAGGGTGGATAGTGCGATAGAGTGAGTCTGCCAAGCAGTTCTGTGCACCTGGAAGGTAGGATGCCTCCAGATACAACCCTAACGGGATGCAGAAGTCCCACAAGGCCACAGCTTCTCTGCAGAGGGTGTGAGATCAGGCCCCTCCTTGCCTGTTTATATAAAACATCATCACAATGTTCTTTGTCTTTACACCTATACAATGGCCTGCCAACTAATCTCTGACGGTCTGGCAAGCCAATCTCACCACTCTGAACCCCCTGACATTGATGTGGTAGAGCAGATCGGAGTGCGACCAACGACTTTGTGTCCTCAAGCAGCCAAGGTGAGCCCCCCAGCCAGTGTCTGAGGCATCTGTTAGTAAGGTCATTGATGGGAAAGGTGTCAAAAATGGAACTCCCGCACAAACTACCTCCTGGTTTGTCCACCAATGAAGAGAGTTCAGGACAAACTGGGGGAATTATAAGCATCAAATCCAAGCTGTTCTTGGACGGGTGGAAGACTGAATGCCAGCCACAGCTGGAGCGGCCTCAGCCATAGTCTTACATAAGCCACACACCTGAGGGCATGCAGCAAAATAACGCAGGAGTTTCAGGCAGGAGTGAGCCATTAGCATGGGGTGTTCGGATCAGTCCCATACGATAGCAGAGATTGACTGGAAATGGTGATGTTAGAGAGACACTGTGGCCATGGTCCAGTCCAAGAACGCACCTATAAATTTTATCCTTTGAGTAGGAGTGAGGATTGATGTTTTTGTGTTGATCAATAGGCCGAGGCTGTTGAAGGTTTGCCTTTTAAGTGCGGTGTGGGCCAAGATCTGGTCCCTGGAGATCCCTTTCACCAACCAATCGTCCAAGTATAGGAATACATGAACTTGATGGCTGCAAAGGAAGGCAGCTGCCATAGCCAGGAATTTTGTAAAGACCCTGCGGGCCACGGACAGACCAAATGGGAGGACAGCAAATTGAAAACGGTTGTTACAAACTGTGAACCTCAGAAAGCATCTGTGCTTTGGGATGATTGAGATGTGGAAGTATGCATCCCGAAAGTCAGGGGCAGCATACCAATCCCCAGGGTCTAGGGAAAAGATCACCGAGCTCAAGGAGACCATTCAAAATTTTAACTGCTTTATGAACTTGTTTAAGCATCTGAGGTTTAGAATGGGTCTGAGGCCTCCTTTGGCCTTTGGGATCAGGAAGTACTTTGACTAAAACCTTCTTCCCTTTAGCTCCACTGGGACCTGTTCTAAGGCAAGGAGTTGGTGAACCTCGTCAAGGAGGAGTTTGTCGTGAGGGGGGTCCCTGAAGATGAACAGTGGAGGGTGGTGTGAGTGTGGGATAGTATGGAACTGGACAGAATAACCCAGTTGCACCGTGTGTAGGACCAAACTGTCTGAAGTAATTTGGTGCCATGCCTGGCAGAAATAGGCTAAACAGTTGGAGAAGAGAAGGAGAATAGGTACTCTGCCCTTGAGTGACTCTTCAAATGTTCTACTTGGGGCCCTGAGGCTGTTTGGAGCAGCCATCATTCTTTACGCCTGAGGAATATGGTCTATGCCTGGTATTGCCTTGCAAGCTATTATTCCTCCCTCATCTACGTTCTGAGCCCTGTCTTTGGTATTGTTGATAATGATGAGGGGGAGGCTTTGGCCTGAAATGCTTGTGCTGGATAATTGGGGTATGCATCCCCAAAGACCTGAGGGTGGCCCTTGAGTCTTTCAAACTGTGTAGTTTGCAGTCTGTTTGAGATGAGAATAACAATTGTCCTTCAAAGGGCAAGTCTTGTATAGTCTTTTGAAGTTCGTAGGGAAGCCCAGAGACATGGACCCAAAAGCTGTGGTGCATAGAGATGCCCAAGGCCATGACTCAAGCCACAGCTTCCGCTGCATCCAGTGCCCTTGCAGTGAAGCTTTTTCACTGTCTTCCCCTCATCCAGAAATGTGGTGAACTCCTTCTCACAGTCTGCAAGTAAAAGGCTTGAGAACTTCTCCATAGACCTCCAAACTTTGTATGTATAATGGCTTAGGACTCCTGATGATTGGCAACCCTAAGCTGAAACCCCCAGTATAATACACCTTGCGTCCGTATATGTCCATTTTCTTGGCATTTTGTGACTTTGGGGTCAGTGCTGGAGTTCCTCATCTCTCCTCGTCATTAGCTGCTGTAATGACCAAGGAACTCGGAGAAGGGTGGGTATATAGGAACTCATACCCCTTAGATGGAACAAAATATTTATGGTCCACCTTCTTGGCTGTGGGTGTCACGGATGAAGGGGTCTGCCAGATAACTTTCAAAGTCTTATCAATAGCCTTTCTGATTGGCAGAGCTACCACAGAGGAGCTTGTACAAGACAAATGTCTGTCACGGGATCCAAGGATTCCTCAGTGACCTCATGAACCTGAATGCCCAGGTTGGATGCAACCCTTTTCAGGAGGTCTTGGTAGGTCCATCCATCATCTGAAGGAAATACTGGGGTAGTGCCCGCTAGGGCCTCTCCTGGTGATGACGATGAAGACTCTCTGGTAGAGTCCTCCTCAGCTGTCTCTAACGGTGCCTGGTGAACTAAAATGTTACCCACGGTGCCGGATACAGAGGCAGGAGCCTCTGCTGCCGGAGTCTGAGCCAGAGTCTGAATAGGTCCCGCTACGGTAGGTGGGTGGAAGTCAATTTGGATTGAGTTTGTATATATCTGCTCTCTGAGGCAACTGAAAAGGAACGAGCTGACTGAGGACCCTGGGTTTGGTGGTATGCCCAGGGTGTCCAGAATGGTCAACCCCAGGGTTCTGCCATTAAGGCCCCCACAGAACCAGAAACTGCTGGGATCCTTCATGAGAGGTAAATCTTGAACAGCAACTATATATAGCTGATGTGGTTTCTGAGCCTGAGGAGCAACCACTTTTCAGGGACCATGGTGATGCCGTGGACTTCAGTGCCAGATAGCGGCAGCGGGATTGAGGTGAGTGGGGCAGAGGAGTAGGCTTGCCCCTCGAATGGGGTCTCGGCACCGTGGATGGGACAGGGTCAGCTTCAGAGGCAGCACAACCAGGTGTGGTACTCTGTGAGGTCTGTTGCTGCCTCAAAAGCTTCCAGTATGGAGGGAGATCACAAGATCTTCACTTCAACCACTTAGTCCCCCACAGGGGAGAGTGGCAGTGCCAGCCCCACTGGGTCCTTTGCATGAGGTGCAGCTGATGACTGAGGTGGCTTGGGCATGGTGATCTGGTGGCCCAACATGGGTCTTAACAACCAAGGAGTGAGGACCCCTGAGCGATGAGTAGGAGAGTGACCCCTATCAGTCCTATGCTTCTTCTTGGGCACCTGGGACTCAGAGCTGTACTGGGGAGTAGATCTTAAATTTCAAAGGTTTCTGGTGCTGGGAGTCTTTCGGTGGTACTGCTCTAACGGGTGCCAGAGTGCTTTTTGCTGACTCCACGCTCATAGTCATGTTCGAGGAGGTCGAGAGAGGTCTGAGTGCTTCCTCCATAAGGAAGACCTTTAACCTCTGAGATCCATCCTTTAGTGTACAGGGGTTAAAGTCCTTGCAGATCTTGCACTTAGTCTCTTGAGGGGCCTCACCCAGACACTTCAAAAACGTTGAATGAGGATTGCTTTTGGGCATAGGCTTCTTACAGGAAACGCAAGACCTGAAGCTTGGGAAGCCAGGCATGCCCCAGGTCTGGAAATAAAAGAAGCCGCACGAGGGGCTTAACAGGTACTTAATGTTAATCTACAATACTAATCTAACAGCGAACAACAAAGAACTAGGTAAGAAAAGAAAAGGAAACTGCTAGGGTAGGGCTCCAAAAACAGGAGACTGCAGGAACTGACTAGCCACCACAGCAGTAAGAAGGAACAGATGGGGAGGCAGTTGGCAAGCCCTTTTATGCAGCACTATAGACGTGCGACTCCTGGGGGCTCTGTCTGATTGCCGGTATTGCTAGGGGAATAATTTGCCAACAGTCTTGCATGAGCCACATGCACACCTAGTTGGAGTCAACGTGAGCATCACTTGAAGGAGAACAGCATGGCACTAGAGCCTGTTTAGGCCCCTTTCTTAAGTAGAGAGGAGGCATTTTAACTATCGGCATTCAACTATAATCCCTTATCAGAGATTATGCAGTAGTTGTCACCTTCATGACCCATCCCTCAAGAAAATGAACACCCTCTACATAGTTACGTGGCAGAAAAATATAATGTATATATATGCCATACAAAAATTAAATTTGAATTAAATAAAATGGCATAAAGCCTTACCATTACCAACAGAAGAAAATGGACAAGGGCTACCAGGTAACTGGCCACAGTGGGAGGCTACAATGGTCTAGTATAAACTGATTCAAATATAAAGGTCTTATTTCAGCTTTGACTTATTCTACAAACATACTTAGGAGGACATAGTCTTACGTGGTCCCAATGCAATCTCCATATGGATAAAAGTTATCACAGCATTATAAAAGAAACACCTTGCTAACAGACTCTTGCGCAGAAGTGGACATCTATCAGCCACAGTTGTAATAAAAGGAAGAGCTGAATAAGGATCCTATCCACAAATAGATGAGGGAATAAACACAAACCAGTGGTTAAAACTGCCTTCAAAACTGAGCTTTAGAAATAGACTGATCTTTGACAACTGGCAGTGGATGTGCAAGTGGCCTAAGAAGGCAGAATAGATTGGGTGGGTTCTGAGTTATTATAGAGAATTCTTTCTTGGGTGACTGACTGGTGAGACTTGCCCTCATGCTCAGGGTTTAACTGATCGCCATATCTGGGGTCAGGAAGGCATTTTCCCCCAGCGCAGACTGGCTCAGGCTCTGGGGGCTTTTCACCTTCCTCTGTAGCACAGGGGTATGGCTCACCTGCTGGTGGATTCTCCAGTGCTGGAACTAGAGATTACAGCACCCAGGGCAAGCACCCTGAAATGTGCCCCCCTCCCCCCAACCCAGGCCCAATCCAACCTGGGGACTAATCTGGCTTCAGCCACTGCCGTTAGTTGTCCCATGCCGCCTGCTGGAAGGCAGTGGGGACCCAGATTCCCCCCCGCCCCCCAGCATGATCTGAGCATGCTCAGGGGCAGGGTGGGAAGTTTTAAACTCACCCCAGCTGCAACCTCAGAGATATGTGCCTTCAGGACCAGGTAGAGTCTGCAGCTGCCAGCCTTGAGGGCGCCCTCAGAAATTCGGTGCCTGGAGCTTTGTCCCTGTAACCCCACCCTAGTTACACCCCTGGGATTCTCTGTATCTCAAAATCATTAAATCATGATCTGAGGATGTAAACAGCTCAGTCACAGTTTAGAGCAGGGGTGGCCAGACTTACAGAACTCAAGAGCCACACAAGTTGATTATTAAACCTTCAAGAGCCACACTGAGGCATATAACCACATATTTTAACCTATTCCAAAATTACTAAGTTTAAAATTCATTGCACACTTTAATTTTATTGTAAAAATAGGGCAAATATTGATCCACTAATGTCAGATTCTAATAATTATTTAAGACTACCATGAAACTAGGCCTATACAGTAAAAACTTAGCTGTTGCTAGACATAGAACATTGCAGGCTTGTGGCAAGTTTTTTTTTAAAATCTGGGCAGTAACTTGTCAATGCAGTAGGTAAAAGCTCTTTCATATGCTGATCTTTAAGTATTGCACAATGTTTTGAATTTCATTGTGGAATATGATGCTTCACAGCAATAAGTTGTGCCAAAAATTGAAAGTAATCTACGTTCAGTTTTATACTTTTCTCCTTTGTATTTTCATTTCTTAATATTCCACATCATGTTTAGGACTTGTAAAACATGATTTTATTTTAATGACTAAGCTGCATTAGGGCCTATGAGAAAATCTGAACATGCTACGGCTTCTCTGACCATGTCATGCTTCCCTCCTCCACACCCATTGTGTCACTTTTCAGTCATTTCTGATTATTCTTATTTAATTCTCAAAATAGAAATACAAAAGAAATAATTTTGCATTATATTACAATATCTGGAAATGCCAGGTGATTTTTTTTTAAACAAAAAAAAAATTAATTTACAACTGATTTTCAGGTTTAAATTGCTAGATTATCATCACTCATCTGTAGTTCATTGTAGACTTGCTCTTGATCAATTTATGTTGCCATTTTAAAAACTATTTACCCAGAAAACAATATCAAAAAAGAAGTATTTAAAAAATCATGCACTCAGAAGGTCAGACTTCTTTTTGCTGGTGCTGCTTTAATTCTGTCTCTTTGTGCATCCAGTTTGTGCCATGAATGAAGCCTCTCATGATAATATTAAAGACTATCATAATGCATACAGACAAGGAGGGTAGCATTAATATTGTGTGGCTAAACTGTAGAATCTGACATTTATTTGCTTTGAGTGCTTGTCTTTGCACCTAACTGATAAGGTTGCTTTTCTCTGCTGGCTCTCACAATGCTACCCCAACCCTCCTGGCTCTTACCACGCTGCTTTTTTCTGCCGGATCTCACTCACAATGCTGCCCCTCCCCCAGCTCTGACCACGCTGCTTTTTTGTGCGGCTCTCACAATGCTGCTCCCTCTGCTGCAGGCTCTGATTATGTTGCTTTTTTCCTGCTGGCTCTTACCATGCTGCCACGTTTCTGCTGTCCCCGACCATTGCAAATTTCTCGCCCCTATCTCCTGCCATGCCGCCCTCCCCTGCTGTGCTTTTCCGGGAGCCACAATTTTTCTTTAAAGAGCTGCATGCGGCTCACAAGCCGCAGTTTGGCCACATCTGGGTTAGAGGCTTACTGCTGGAATGGGTGGGTGAGGTTTTGAGGCCTGCAATGTGCAGGAGGTCAAACTAGGTGATCATTTTGGTTCCTTCTGATCTTAGAGTTTATGAGTGTTCAAGATGAGAAACTTCTGTCCTACAATTAAACTGTTAAAGGCCACTGAAACTGAAATCGTATACACTTGGGGCAAACGTTCTTTGTATGTGCAACAGAGATCATAAAGTATTTTAACTAACAAAGAAAAAGTAGGCGCTAGCATTACTTCTTTGAAGGCAAAATTGGTCACTTTGATACTTATTACTACTAATCACTCCTAGCTTACATGTGCAGTAATGGAAAATTTGTTCACATGTTTTTCAATCTCTGTATTTTGTAGATGTACTGATAATCGCTAAAGAAAGCCTTATTACCTATTGCCATTGTGACAAATTCTCTTTCCATTTGCACTGATGAGATGCATAAACATACTGCAAGCCCACACCCCTCTAACTATTGTCCTTGTTACAGAAGGCCAATGTTATCCTATACAGTGAACGGGCAAAAGTGTCTATCTTCTATGAAAATGTTTAAACCTGTGATGAGCCTGAAGTCTGCTGATGTTACTGGGAATTAGAAACACTTTTTTCCATGCTGTGTGCTAACTTCTTCTACGATTCCTTTGGGTAGCCTGGGGAGTTTGAATCTGAACTGGTTTGGAGAAAGGACACAGGGGGGAAAAAAGAACAGATCACCTGTCTGAACTTGTTAGCTCCTGAGCTGAAAGTGAATAGCTCCGCATATACTGTAACTAGGGGCTCCAGGTAACTGAAAAATGAAGCTGGCTCAGATTTCAGAGGGATGATGCCATCTCAATTTTTCTGTAGAGTTGACCCTGATAACCCCAGGTGTGACCAGGTTCTCTGATCCAAGGAAAAACTTGAATAACTGGAAGTGTAAGCAGTGAATAAGTTCGCTTCAAATTTAACCTTCAACTGCAATCATTCTTACAAAATAGGATGCATCTCATAGCTAAAAACTGTCATGTGCCAAAACAGAAGTGAACAGCATTAGTATGCAAGAGACATCACATTCATTATGTTAAGCCTCGACGTATGAAAATCAACTCTCTTTTATTTGGAATATACAAAACAGAGATGCATGTTTGTTGACTGCTTATATTTGGTTTAGAGAAGGGAAAAATCTGAAGGGTGTGCCTGTCTTGGCAGTCACCAGAGAACCAGAAGTTAGAGACTTAAAAAAATGACTTATTAGGTCATCTTTATATCCTTCTGTCAGTGAAGGACTGCTCCCTGAAGTATATTTAAGTACTTTGTCCAGTCTAGTTTTTCATGTTTCAAGCAATAGAGATTCCACCCTTTCCCTGTGGAGATTGTTTTTCAGTCTAATAGAGCTCAGCATCAGGAAATTTTTCCTCATTATTCATTGTCCTTTGTTCAGTTTCACTAAATTAACAAACAAACAAACAATAAAATATATATATCTGTTAGTCTTTAAGTGCCACAGGACTCTATGTTTGTTTGTTTTACTGAAGTAGATTAACACAACTACCCCTTTGGATTTATTAAATTAACACCTAACGTTACTCCAGTTGTTATCTAGATTAGAACAATTCCTCCCTCCCAGAAGTATACACTCTTCAAATACACACAGTTCTTTCGTAGTTACATTTTGCTTTTTAATCTTTCTGCTCTAGTACTGCAGTATAAAATTCCTAATGGACTTCAACACCAGCTTCTTAAACAAAGGGAATCTGGGCTCCTTGATCCAGAAAGTGATGACTCTGAATCAGGCCCATCGCTAAGGGGCCTTGGGGCCCCAGGCGAATCGCCCTCTGTGGACCCCCCCCCCCAGCATTTGAAGACAGGGCCGGCTGGCCCAGGGGAGGGGCAGATCCCTTCACCTCTGTGCTAGTAGTCCCATGCCAGGGACTGGGAGAGCCAACTGAAAGCAGCACCTGGTTCAGTGCTCCCAGGTCTACCCCGCCAAATGCACTGCTTTCGGCTTTGTGCCAGAGGCAGCGCGGAGGGGGCAGGAGGCAGCACGGCTGCAGGGGGTAGAAGTATGGGTACCCCCTCACCACTGCACCCCACACAAAGCCAAAAACAGCGCACATGGTGGGGGGCGGACCGGAAGCACTGAACCAGACCACTGCTTTTGGCAAGCTAGCCTGGTTCCCAGCATAGAGTGGGGGCACAGTAGTATGGATAGGTGTTAAGCAGGGCAGCACAGGGCCCCCAGAACCGCTGTGCTCAGGGAGATTTCCCCTCCCCAGGGACAGCCCTGCTCTGAATGTGGAACGAAAGACAGATTTTTTCTATAAATGAAACTAAGAGAATGCATGGAATTGAGTACGTACCTACAGTACTCTTATTGTCTTTGACCCCTCTGTCAAGATATTATAATGAGAGGTTTGGTTTTCTCAAGGTATTTCAGTTCCTAGAAAGTGGAAATGCTTTAAGACATGCCCTGACAGTACAGGTTGATAAATGGCTACCACACACCTTTAACAGGAAAAGTAACACAAACAAAAATGATATCTCGTAAACACACACACACACACACACACACACACACACACACACACACACACA